>OZ024751.1:49861822-49874322 GCA_964016885.1 Eledone cirrhosa
ATCTCTCTCGTTCTCTTCTTTCTCTCCTTCTCTACATATATATATGAGCATGTGGTGAATGTTAGATTATGTATATAAATGTATGTATATGCGTATATATATATATGTGTGTGTGTATGTATATATATATGTATATATGTATATATATATTAATTACTGGTGGTGGTGTTTCTACTGGTATGTATGTATGTATACAGGGTGTCCCAAAACATGTATACACAGTCGAGTTATCTGCTATTCAAGTGTGTATATATTTTTTGGAACACCCTATATATATATATATATATGTATATATACATATATATACATATATATATATATAAACATATATATATATATATATATATATATATATATATACACATATATATATATTTATGTATATATATATATTTATATATACATATATATATATATTTATATATATATATGTATATATATATATATATATATATATATATATATATATATATATATATATATATATATATAACGTATGTATGTGTGCATCTAGATATACATATATGTAGGTATGTATATAGGTATCCATCCAAGCATTTATGTATATGCAGAGGTCGCAACAAGTTTGAATTCTCACTTAAAATATATTACTAGTCAAATACTAGAACCCATTTAATACGACGTTCATTTAAACATCAAGTACCAGTAATGTACTGTATAATTGCTGGCCTTGTGTCAAAAGTAGAAACAATTAATTATGTATGCCAATTCTATAAATCAAATATATGAGATATCAGTAATACACGAGGGGCTGGTGTCCATTTAATCTTACATTTATGTCACCAATGTTGCTTTCCTGCCTTTTACAATGAAATATCAATGAACCAAATTTCCAATTCCCCAAATTTTACGTTAATCTTCCTTTTTCTGTAAATTTCTCTACCAGAATATCAGAATAGCGGAATAATACTACTTCGGGCGGAATGTCAGAATTTGATTGAAGAATGATTTTTTTTTTTTTTTTACATTTATTTTTCTAAAAAAGACATTCTGACTTTTCCCATGTAACCTAATTAACAAGCGAATGTATATATATATATATATATATATATATATATATATATATATATATATATATATATATATATATATATATACATATATATATATATATATATATATATATATATATATATATATATATATATATATATATATATATACACACATACATATATATATATATATATATATATATATATATATAGTAATAATAATAAATTTGAAGACTAAAATCCAAAGAGGGCTCGATAAGGATAAATATATATCAAATATATAAGAGAACCGTAGAGTAAATATTTATTAATATATACATATACATATATATATACATATATATATTAATATAAATACATATATATATATATACATATATATATATATATATATATATATATATATATATATATATATATATATATATATATATATATATATATATATATAAATATATATATAAATATATATATATAAAAATATACCTATAGATATATATACATGCGTGTGTGTATGTGTGTGTGGATCGATGCGTATGTGAACGCTTGTAAATTTGCGTGTCCATCTAGAGTTACTCTGTGTTTTATATGTGTCTAAGCAAGTGTCTGTATGTGTGTATATGTACGTGTATACGTATGTGTGTATACGTACGTGTGTATTATTTTTCATCTTGAGAAATCTGTCAGAAAAATGTTTAAATAAGATTGATGGATAGTTATATTTACCCAGCATAGCCAACTACTACAGCATGTGAGACACCAACAGAAGAAAATATATTTATTGCTATCTTGAATTAACCCACTCTCAAAATAATACCAGCACGCAATAACGTGCTCATAGAAAACACACATGTATGATCACACGTGCATACAGATGTGTGTGTATGTGTGTGTATGTGTGTGTGCGTGCGTGTGTGCGTGCGTGTGTGTGTGTGTGTATACATGTACTTCATGTAGTGTAATAATTGTTTCTACTTTTGGCACGAGGCCACCAATTACCCCAGTGCATTACTGGTGCTTTTTTTATTCGACCTCCGTAATGATGAAAGGCAAAGTTAACCTCGGCGGGATGTGAACTCAAAGCGTAAACGTAAAGGGCCATAACTCTATGCTGCAAAGCATGGTGTCTGACACACAATACTGGCACATGGCTAGCAATATTGAGAGGAGATGACACATTTTATAGTGACACCGGTACTTGACTTGTACGTTAAATTTTCCATCCCTTCAGGCAGAAATGCAAGTTGACCTTGACGTGATCTGAACTTATAACGGAACACACGCGGTAATCAATTACAGAAGGGAAGATGAAACACCGATAAATACAAGTAGAATAAATTAGATATTTATGAAGCCCCCCTGTCTGGTAGTGTCGTCGTTACCCTGAGATTCAGCAGAGATTTACATAAATAGACGATAGAGAAATAGCAACAAACATGAGACAAACAACTCGCGGTCATCAGCTGTCGATTGGGACTTACACAGTTTCACTCCCTACCGACAGTACTGATGAGGTATTCGGAGTCACAATATCTAACAAGCTAGTTAAACACTCTCCTGGACTATTTTCAAGGACGTGGAGCGTCACCCACATTGCGTCTGTTTTTTATTGTTTTTTCTTTGTTTTGTTTTGTGGGTGTTTCTTTCTTTTTTTGTCTCTATAAGTCTATCTGACCATTTCCTTCTTCACCAAACATTGTTCGATTTAAATATTGAACACTCATGTATTTATGTTGCCATTCTTGTCATCATTTGTTCTGGACTATGCTTTCGTCTCGTTCTTCATCCTTTAAAATACTCCAGTACAGTGTTTAACTGTCTCGTTAGACATTATGTCTCCAAACAGACCAGCACCCTGTCCTTTATTCGTCCGTTCATGTACTTCTTTATAGTTTTCACTGTATCTGTTCCCAGTGTTGTCATTAATTATCTGTGATTCGACGTAGTTCTCTTCATCTTGTTTGATGGCGTAGGACAGAACAAAGGAGAGGCACAAAACAAAGAAAAGAATCCCCAGTCACTGAAGAGGTCACAGAATGTGTGACGAAAGAACTTTGACAATATATGAACAACCGTCCGGTTGTGAAACCAACCAACTGGAAATTTATAAATCTTTTTTAATTTTATAATTTTTTTTAAATTTATAATTTAATTTATAATAATTTGGAGTGAAAGCAACTGGTGTGTGTGTTTCTTATTGGCAGCATGACCCTCCCAAAGTATAACAATATCGGTTTCAAGACACGTTTTCAGATAAAGAATCTTGCTAAACAAATTCAGAAACGAAATATATAAATATATATATATATATATACACACACACACAAACACATATATATATAATGCACAACGTGTTATATATATATATATATATATATATATATATATATATATATATATATATATATATATATATATATATATATATATGTGTGTGTGTGTGTGTGTGTGTGTGTATATATATATATATATATATATATATATATATATGAGAGAGAATGAGAGAATGAGAGAGCAAAAGAGAGACAGAGAGAGGGGAGAGACAGAAAGACAGATAGACAGAGAGAGAGAGAGAAGCTATCTTGATATGTATAGAGAGGGAATAAGTGGTTTGATGGTATCGAGATAGGGGGAAGTTTAGTGATATTTATATAGAGAGAAATACTGGTGGAGTGAGAAGTACAGTTCTATCTTCTTTATTCATAATAGCTTGAAGAAATACCAAAACGCACCAGCAAAAAATATATCAGTAACTTGAATATTACAATAAAATAATATAAATTCCCACCTGGAGGGACAATATTAGGTCCATTTAACTCTCTATCTTTCTCTGTCTCAATTTATGTATTTATTCATCTATATGAATATCTGCACTTTTAATGTATATTTTAAATTTGTCGTCCGTCAATGCAGAGACAGAAAGAGTTATTTACATATATATATATCCGCACGCCACACACATGCATACATACATACATATATATATATATATATAAAATATATATGTGTGTGTGTGTGTGTGTATATGTGTGTATATATATATATTTATATATTTATATATATATATATATATATATATATATATATATATATATATATATATACGCACACCACACACGCACACCATACACACACACACATCTATATAGAACACTAGCACACCCTTGAGTCTCTATATTTTGTCCGAAAGTTAGTTCAGAATTTGAATAAAGTTATCAAACTATACCATCCTTTAACATCTCCTACCTAAAAATATTTCATGTATATGTGTATATGCTTATGTCAGTGTTTGTATAGTTCAATAATGCATGAATATATTAGTTAGCATATGGTGAGGATTATTTTTCAGAGGTGCGTAAATTTGGTCATCCAAACCAAAGAAACGTACAGTCCTGGTATGGCTTCGTTGTAGTACTGGCCTTAACCGTATATACACACACACACACACACACACACACACACATATATATATATATATATATGTATGTATATATATATATATATATATATATATAGTTGTTATATAGTAAGGTGTATTATTGGTTGTGTCATACGGTCCAATAAACTTTTGTTAGCGATATTAAGTTCTCGACGCTTTTGTATATCTCCAATTCCATTTATGGGAACAGCTAGATGATGTAAAACGGAGTATTTGTATCAAAATAAAGATCCGAAGGCATGGTATAAATTTCCAATCATTTTAATCACGACACGTGTTTCAATAAGAGATAGATCGATCGTGCGGCTATGATCGATTATCACTGATCTCGTCAGGTGAAAACGAATTGTCTTCAATCCTTGATATGAGGGAGAAAATTTAACGATGTTCACTCACTAGAGTGTTGTCCCCCATATGAAGATTAAGCAGCCAAAACACGCCGACTGCTATCGTCCTCAGTTAGGGTCATAAAACTATCTAATAGCTGTAAAAAACGCTGGACGGGTCTAATCTTAACTTCAAATCTTTAGAATTACAGTCGGTCACAGTTAGTGTGAGTGAGTATACACACACTCACCACACACACACTAACTTTCGGTGAATACTATGCTGGTTGTATATATATATATATATATATATATATATATATATATATATATTAGGTTATGCAAAAAATGTTTAAGGTTATCCTGAATGCAGTAATGGTTAATTACTACACTAGATAGAGTTGACGTACGGTGAGGGGTTACTCAACGAGTTATGGAAGAATAGTCGGAAAAATTCAGTTTCTGATCCTTCTGTATTCCGGAGTGTAGATAAAGAATGAATAATAACAGGTAGACATCATAAAAAGGTAATTTATTCCGAGTGCTTACAAATGTTTCAACAGCAGTTATACAGCCTAGTCATGCTATGTGCAATTGATAATTAATAAATATTTGATTGCAGAAACTCAATTTTCAAATGCTGCGACTACCATTTCCTCAGAGCAGCATTCTGCTCTGAGGAAATGGTAGTCTACCTGTTATGATGTCTACCTGTTATTATTCATTCTTTATATATATATTTATGTATGTATGTATATGTATATATAGTTATATATTGGGAGAGTCAAGCTGCCAATAAAAAACACACGCACCTGTTGGTTTTTCACTCCAATTTATTACAAATGTCCAGTTGGTTTTTCAATAACCGGATGGTTGTTCATTTATCGTCAAAGCTCTTTCGTCAAACATTCTATGACCTCCTCGATGACTGATTTGTTATTCTGTGTCTCTCCTCTGATCTGTCCTATACTATCTTGTTTTTGTGTTTTGTTTGGTGTGTGTTATGTAGTTGGTTTGCGCATGCGTTATATCTGTGCGTTTTTGTGCGTCTTTTTATTTACTTATTTATATGTTTATTTATTTCTTACTAGTTGGTTGTTTGTTTTATTAGTTTTGTTCTTGTGTGTCTGTATGTCATTATCTTGTCGTTAATTACTGGTTATGATTTTGCTATTCCACTCCTGTTTTCTGTTTAATCTTGGTTAGAATTTGTTTATGTTTGTCGCTTCAGTAATCTGTGGGAGTATTGTGTCTTTTCTGTCTATGGATATAATTTTTACTTCTACAACGACTGCAGGATGCTGAGATCGCAATTATATACTCTCCGGATATTATGGCACACGGCGCCGGAAACCGCTAATCTCTACCTAACTTTTAGCTCATACATCACACTAATTATTGTTACTTACTGGCACATCTCCTATATATATGTAAGTAATAGTCTCGACGACTGAACTACGTAACAGTCATGAAATCTACGTACTGGATCTATTGACCAAATCAAGACGGTGCCCTAGCTTGGCCGAAGTCTACCGACTGAAGCAAGACAGATGATATATACTGCGTCTACGAATAAATCAATTTCGGATTTGAAACGATGTGTTGCAATAGATTTTATAGGGGAAATAACTCTTCATTAACCTCAAGGGAAATAACTTTCGAAAGTGTCTACGTACGTGTGTATGGAGTTAATTATGTATTTATTCTTCATATTATTGTAGTGGATTGGCAGTATCGGTAGAGGGTCGGACGCCATGCTTTCCAGCATAGTTACGTCCCTTTACCATCTGAGTTCAAATCCCGCCGAGGTTGACTTTGCCTTTCATCCTTACGGGGTCGATAAAATAAAGTACCAGTAATGCACTGGTAATTGCTGGCCTTGTGCCTAAAGTAGAAACAATTATTGTAGTAGTAGTAGTAGTAGTAGCGACACTACCACCATCACCATCACCACCATCACCAACAACACTACTATTATGAATGTTTAGAATGACGGACAAAATGCATTTCGTCATTTCTTGGAATCACATTGAGGTCATCATTTCTTTCATCATTTAGGTGTTAATAATATTATATATAATGTAATATAATGGTTTATTTAATGTAATATAATGATATATAATATAATATATTATGATATGATATAATTGTTTCTACGTTAGGCACAAGGCCAGCAAATTACCCAGTGCATTACTGGTACTTTATTTTATCGACCCCGTAAGGATGAAAGGCAAAGTCAACCTCGGCGGGATTTGAACTCAGATCGTAAAGGGACGTAACTATGCTGGAAAGCATGGCGTCCGACCCTCTACCGATACTGCCAATCCACAGCCCTTGTGATATGATATAATATTATATAATACACCCCTTATGATATGATATAATATTATATAATATTATATAATATAATATATACCGTATGTTTAATTAAAAACATTTTGAAGACCTTGCGCTATTATTTTAAAAGTAGTGACTATATCACTTACTTCTTTTTCCGGAAAAAAAAAAAAGAAGTAGGTGACATAGTCACTACTTTAAAAATAATAGCGCAAGGTCTTCAAAATGTTTTTAATTAAACATACGTTATATTGCCAAATATACTATACATACATCCATGTATAAATCGCTATTTCAGAGAACCAATCCTAATTTATAATATAATATATTATAATATGATATAATATAATTGTTTCTACTTTTGGCACAAGGCCAGCAAATTACTCAGTGCATTACTGGTACTTTATTTTATCGACCCCGTAAGGATGAAAGGCAAAGTTGACATCGGCGGGATTTGAACTCAGAATGGCAAGGGCCGTAACTCTATGCGTCAAAGCATGGCATCCGTCTCTCTACCGATACTGCCAATCCAATATAATATAATATATTTTAATATAATATAATATAATATAATATAATATATTATAATATAATATAATATAACCAGTCAGTGGTATTTGGGTTCATCTAATTTATATCCCCACTCCTTCACTTTCTGGCAATTGCACCTTCATTGTAACAATTATTATTATTAATATCACTATCATCATCATCCCCATCATCATAATCACCATCATTATCATCATCATAATCGTCAACGTCATCATTAATTCTATTTTTATTTTTATTTAAACAGGCAGTCAAGGTCCTCGCGGAGAGCCTGGTAAGATAATTCTCTATAATTATTGTTTCTTTATTAATATTTTAAAGTATAAATCCTGCTTTATGCCCCTCTTTAAAACAATCCAGAGCTTTTTTTCCATGTTCTCTTTTCTGATTTTCCGATATGGGGTTAATCTCAGAATATTTATCCATATCCATATATATATATACATATATATATATATATATATATATATATATATATATATATATATATATATATATATATATATATATATATATATATATATATATGTATATATATATATATATAATCTAGTATTGTGATATATATATATATATATATATATGTATATATATATATATATATATATAATCTAGTATTGTGATATATATATATATATATATATATATATATATATATATATATATATATATATATATATATATATATATATATATATATATATATATATATATATATATGTGTGTGTATATATATATATATATGTATATATATATATATATATAATCTAGTATTGTGATCTACAAATGATTTTTTGTTAATCTTTGATGAAAATGTTTGTAATAGATGCACATAAACAACAAATATTGTGTATATATAAATATATATATATATATATAAGCACACGTCATACACAAGCATATACGCACACACATATATGCATTTGTGTAAATATATTAATGATAAATACAAAGACCAAAATCCATAGAGGACATGATAAGGGTTGAATATATATATATAAGTATATATAAGCCTGTTTAGCGAATATTCATTATTATTAAAGATTAAAATTTTAGAGTGGAAGCAGAAATGTTTTGCTTAAACTATTAATCTGTACTAATAATATATATATATATATATAGTTTTAATATAGATGAGATTCTACAGGAATAGAACTGTTTCATTCTTTAGAAATCATCAGGAATCCCATCTATATTAAAACTTTCATACTCTGCAATGTATTGAGTACCTTACTTACTGTGGTTACCTCCGATTCAACCCGGAATAAGGTACTATATATATATATATATATATATATATGTGTGTGTGTGTGTGTGTGTGTGTGTGTGTGTGTGTGTGTGTGTGTGTGTGTGTGTGTGTGTGTGTGTGGGAGGTGAGTTTTATTGTAGTACAATAAAGCAATGCAGATATCGGATAAGAAGCACTCTACAATTTGTAGGAGTGGAGTATACATAATATATAAGAACAAAAGATGGTTAAAATAAAATACATGGAACTCTTTTAACCATCTTTTGTTCTTATATATATATATATATATATATATATATATATATATATATATATATATATATATATATGTGTGTGTGTGTGTGTGTGTGTGTGTGTGTAGGAGGTGAGTTTTATTGTAGTACAATAAAGCAATGCAGATATCGGATAAGAAGCACTCTACAGTTTGTAGGAGTGGAGTATACATAATATATAAGAACAAAAGATGGTTAAAATAAAATACATGGAACTCTTTTAACCATCTTTTGTTCTTATATATATATATATATATATATATATATATATATATATATATATATATATATATATATATATATATATATATATATGTGTGTGTGTGTGTGTGTATATATAAATGAAGTAATTCCGTCGGAAAAGTCCAGGAAAAAAGAGTGCTCTGTGTATGCTCTATCATTCTAATGATTGAAAGCAAAATTTTTTGCTTTTAAGAAACCACTGGTAAATGGAATAATTGCCTTATGTTGTTTATTACATAACTATATATATATATATAAAACAACTGAGGATGTCTGTCTGTGTGTGTGTGAGTTTGAAACCCTAAATCTAGAGAAGCACCCAACCGACTGTTTTCAAACTTTACACATATACTACTTATGTTTCAGTGAGTGTTCTGCCCAATAACAATTTCAAATTTTCAATGCCCTAGGGACCGCATTAGGTGATTTAGCAATCTCTCTCTATAATTCTTAGTCTTTCTAATTTTTTAGATAGATACATACATATAACGTCGCGCCCTTATAATATTTGTCTGTATGTCTGATGTCTGCATTACGTCACTTCCTACAATTCGCTCTGCGTCCAGAACGCGCCCTTATAATATCTGTCTGTATGTCTGCCTGTCTGCTGCCTCCGGTTATTCAGCCACCCTTGCTCAAGACAAATCTCACACTCATTCCCCAAACAGTTGGTAAGTGCACACAACTTCTTCCTCACGTTTTAAGCCACAGTGTTGCTTACTTACGTACCACCAGACGCTTACTTCTTTGCCAGCCGTGGTTGTGGCAATACTAAGCTTAGCTAAGGCGGTTATATATTTCACAATACCTTATCCCGTTCAACGCCGGGTACCACTGTTAGTATATATATAAAACTGAGGATGTCTGTCTGTGTGTGTCTGTGAGTTTGAATCCTTAAAACTCGAGAAGTACCCAACCGATTTTTTTCAAACTTTACATGTGTATTACTTATGTTTCGGGGAGTGTTATGCACATAAAACTATATATTACTCAGTCACTTCTTCTTCCTTGAGCAAAGAAAACCCAACTTTTTTATGGCCTAGGACCATAAAAAAATTCATTTTCTTGGTCTCCTTGGGCCCGCATTAGGTGAAAACCTGCATTTTTCCTGCTTCACCGAGTAAAATCTTAAAGATTATCCAGCCATCAGAGTATTCGGTTTATTTTCTGTACATATTGTCCAGGCATTCAGTTTTTCCATGATTAGGTCTGTTGGCGGCCTGCGTTCCAAAATACCTTATCCCGTGCAACGCCGGGTACCACTGCTAGTATATATATATATATATATAATATATATATATATATATATATATATATATATATATATATATATATATATATATATATATATATATATATACATATGCATATATCTATGCATCTGATATATATAACAAATATTTCTCGCACATCTCTACATGTATAATAAAGCCTCCACTCGCCTAAATATAGAAATGAACAGCTGTATATGGAAGGTGCAAGGGAAATAACTAAACACAGCAACATGCAAAGTATTTTATGTATCATCACCGTGTGTGTTTGTGTGTGAGAGAGAGAGAGAGAGAGAGAGAGAGAGAGAGAGAGAGAGAGAGAGAGAGAGAGGGGGGGGGAGGTATTCGTTGTGTGTGTGTTGCATTTAATGGAGGCCCGTCACCTAGTGGTAAGGGACATGGACTCCTGATCTTAATGTCATGTGTTCGATTCCTGTTCTCGGTTGCGTGTTGTCGTCAGTAAAACACTTCATTTCACGTTGCTCCAGTAACCTCAGCTGAAAATGAGTACCAGCAAAAGCTAGAGGATTAACCTTGCGTTGGACTGGCGTCCTGTCCACCCTAACGACATCACGTTGTTTTTAGACATGCCACCTTCGTGTACGATATTACCACATGCGTCTTTTTGTCGATGCAGATATGCAACTTTTTACGAGGGAGGTAACTCTAAATGAACTATTAAAATAAAATTCAATAATAATTTATATCAGATAACGTTATGTTGGTTTAGTCAATAATCTACGTCCATGCTGGAGCTACACATAAACGGTTATGTGTTCGATACAATCGACTATATTAGTTATTGCTGAATATCCTTCGATTCTGCCGGCGAGTGGGCTTGTTAGTTGATCAACATCCTGCTCGTTAAATTAATATATAAGTGACTGAGCATTCTACAGACACAGAAAGTCACAAGGCTGGTCCTTTGAATTATAGGTACAATTATTTTTTTGCCAGTTGTGTAAGCTGTTTCCGTTGGTCTTTCCAATTGCTAATACTATCTATCGGTCGCAACTCCAGGTAGAAGGAGCAACGTGAAATAAAGTGTCTTGCTCAAGGACATAACGCATCGCCCGGTCTGGGAATCGAACTGACAACCTCACGATTGCGAATCCAGTTCTCTAACCACTCAGCCACACGCCTTCACTGTGTAAGTTGTAGCAACATTAAATAGATTGCCTTACTCAAGGACACCATTAACGGATGGAAATCGAACTCATCACCTTACGATCATTGGATGAACACTATAATAAGTCACGCGCCTACACATGCTGTAGTAGTTATTTTAGTGCCGGATGTAATGTTATCCACCTATATAATATTTTGATTTAATGGGCTCGGAGTAGTTAAATATATACGCATAAAAATACACAGATATACATAGTCACACACGAATATATATACATATATACATACATATTTACATACATACATTCATAGATACATAGATACATCCATACATAGATACATACATACACACACGTACATACATACATACTTACATACATACATACATACATACATACATACATACATACATACATACACACGTACATACATACATACATACATACATACATACATACATACATACATACATACATTCATACATACATACATACATACATACATACATACATACATACATACATACATATACACGATCACACACACATAGTAACGCACACGTAGTCACATTCACACACATAGCCACCCCACACACAGTGGCAGTCACATATACACACAGAGGTAAACGTGCAGTCACACACACGTACTCACATTCACACAAATAGCCACA
>OZ024751.1:49881822-49884322 GCA_964016885.1 Eledone cirrhosa
CCCTGTAGTCATCCAATATGCCAGGGTGATTAGCTAAATATCTCACAAACTATACAGCGGACTTAAAAAATAATTAATCATATATTGGATGATACGACCTTAGATAAACAAAGCCTCCGGAGAATAAATGGAATTTTTCACTGATGAAAGAGCTTCGATCGAAAACTCTCGATTTAGCATATTGTAGCCCTGGAGATGAGAGAATAAGATGAGGTCCACATGTGCCATGAATTTGCAATTGTGGGGCCACTACCATTTTCAGGGTGCGTAATCAACATAACCAAACCTCATCCTTTATTAAAAGATAAGAGGTTCGTTTAATAAAGAATTACGCTTTATATAATTAATTAGTTATATTTTATTTAGTCTGATTTGTTACATTTAAGTACGGCATAGACACACACACAAACAACTACAAACACTCTAACGAACTCTTACATAAATACATACAAGCATACGTACATACATTCATAGATATGTGCGAATAAATATATGTGTATGTGTGTTCTGTGTTTATGTTTGTAACTGATTATGCACCGTAACTAACTGTTCACCAAAAAGACACCGATACATATGTAACTGGCTTGACAACAATATATATCAGGGTTGGTTTATATGATTGACTAAAAGTCCCCCTTTAAGGCGGTGCGCCAGCATAGCCGTAGTCTAATGACTGGAACCAGTAATAATAATGATAATAATGAAATTATTGTGTACAGTGCTCAGGTGCACTACAACTCATCAAAGGTGCATGTATGGTACATAGAATAATATACAAATATCAGGGAAGTGAATAGTGTATGAGTCACGATATACATGTGCGCGCGTGTATGGAGGGGGAATATTAGATGTAGTGTTGGCGAATCTCAGCAGTAAGGGAGATAATCAGTAAACATTCATGAAGTTATATAAAGTTTAAAGATGGTTTCAATATGATTACTCTGCCAGCCTTCACTCTAACTGAAAATTCCCATAAGTTGTAAGAATAAAAAGGGTTGAAGGGATTTGTTTTCAAGAATGATCACTTTATAGGAAATGTTCTTTTTAGATTAGGATAACTGATGAAAATGATGTCTCTGTTTTGGAAATCGTATTGAAGAAATATACGTAAAGGATTTGTCACATATAATAAAGAGCTGTTAAGATATGTTAAAAAGAAAACTGCATTCGATAAGAGAAGTTATTATAAGGTGATCCTCCGGGACCACAATGACAGCACACAGAGCATTAATATATTTCAATCTAAGAAAAATGGGAACACATTAAGCAACATTAAGATATCTGAAAGTGACAGAAGAGATATAACACACGTTTATGGTAAAGTAAGGTGATTCCTATAGAATATATCTTGGGAGAACTGAGAACTCGAGTTGAACGATGTATATCATAAGTCTATATAGCCAATTGTAATTAACTGAAATAATATAATATACAAAGAAAGATATACAATTTGCAGTTGCTCACCCTGTTCAATGCACCAGTCATTACAGTTATTCCAGGAAACTGTTCACACTACTTTGATTAATGTACTTTGGATGACATGAGTCACACAAAGTAGAGATAAAATGGCTACCTTCGAAAGTCATTTATACAGTATAGTATACATTAAGAAATAACACCAAGTATCGCCTGCCTTGGAATTATTTCTCTCTCCCTTCCGTTCAGCCCTCCGATCCACCTCTCTCTCTCTCTCTCTCTCTCTCTCTCTCTCTCTCTCTCTCTCTCTCTCCCTCTCTCTACACTCTATATATCTACACTCTCTACACTCTATATATATATAGAGAGAGAGAGCGAGAGAGGGGGCGGGGGGGGGCGCCATGGTTCGACGCATAGAGTTACGGCCCTAGCCATTCTGAGTTCAAATCCCGCCGAGGTTAACTATGCCTCTCATCCTTACGGGGTCGATAAAATAAAGTACCAGTAATGTACTGGGTAATTGCTGGCCTTGTGCCAAAAGTAGAAACAATTATATTATATTATATATGTATGCATAATATGTATATAATATATTTATATATGTACATATATATTACATTAATATATATGTATATATATATCATCATCATCATCGTTTAACGTCTATCTTTCACGCTAGCATGGGTTATCTATCTATATATATATATGATATATATATATATAATTAAATGCAATTAAAATTAGGTGAGCACACACACATACACACACACACACACACACACACACACACATATATATCTATATATCTATATATATATATATATATATATATATATATATATATATATATATATATATATATATATATATATATATATATATATATATATATTTCGTTTCTGAATTTGTTTAGCAAGATTCTTTATCTGAAGACGTGTGTTGAAACCGATATTGTTATACTTTGGGAGGGTCATGTTGCCAATAGGAAACACACGCACCAGTTGCTTTCACTTCAATTTATTATAATAAATTTATAAATTTAGGAATTTATAAATTTCCGGTTGGTTGGTTGGTTCCACAACCA
>OZ024751.1:49891822-49904322 GCA_964016885.1 Eledone cirrhosa
TAAATTTTGCTCTGGTACTTACATAGAGCACTCTTCACTCCTATGACTTTTTCTGTTTTCAACGGAAACTTCAATACCTATATATATATATATATATATATATATATATATATATATATATATATATATATATATATATATATATATATATATATATCCAGGGAGTGTAACTTGGTGTTACTGTAGGTTCACCAGTGTCGAGGTGTAGAGCTAGACAGAGTGTATTATAGTGAAATAAAATAACAAGGACAATTGGTTACTCCTTCATTACGTTTATGTATACAGTATATATACACAACATATAAATAAGTAGACACAATTGGATAGTGGTTGACAACTCCAGGGCTTCCTCCGTCTTTGACGAGTTTTGTTTTTCATTCCGCAGAATATACAAAAATCAACCTTCTTGCCAAGCACACTAGGTGTGGTTTTCGGGATAGCCGGGATTGCCTGGAAGGCGGAGTAGCCGCTTTAGTCGCTGAAGACCCGACTTTGTGACAGATTTTACCCAGCTAAATCTTACCAGTGTCACTCAAGAGCGACCTCACTTAAAGATACATGCATACAAACGTACGTACGTACATACATACAACTGAAAACATCGACATCCACACATACAATAACATCCATATCTACGCATGCATGCAGACATAATCTACCTAGCTGATGGTGTGTAAATTCCAATGAGAGAGTGTTGTGTCTATGTTAGAAACCGACTCTCTCTCTCTATTGGTAAAAATTTGTGAAATTGTAAAACCAGAAGAATATACATACATAAATACATACAAACGTACATACATACAGACAGACAGGCATATTTCAAATTAGCTGAGTTTCCTCCTATTTAGAGAGGAGTTAAAGCAACCCTTTGATCAATCGGAATGAAAGCTAAACAGCTTTAATAATACATGCGTGCTAGAATTTTCAATTTGAAATTTGCGAGGACTGCTATGCCATCGTAGCATTCTCTGTACTATATTCCTCAATAATTTCCATCACTGGAATTTTTTCCATACGCTAACGCGTATGTGTATATATGTCTGTGTGTGTGTATATATTAGTGCGTGTCTGCGTGTGTGTATTTGTATATGTATACATTTATATGTGTGAGTATATAAGAATAAATATGAGAATATAAACGCGCAAACACAGACACACTTATAAAAATACACACTCACAAACAAACTTTAACACAAACACACGCACATACATTCACACAAACACACGCACATACATTCACACAAACAGAGACATACATTCACACAAACACACACATACATTCACACAAACACACACACATACATCCACACACACATACTTTTTAAGGGCGGTGCCCCAGCATGGCCTCAGCCGGATGGCTGGAACAGGTAAAAAGAGTAAAAGAGTATACATTCACACAAACACACACTTACATTCACACAAACACACACATACATTCACACAAACACACACACATACATACACACATATATTCATACAAACACTCTTACATACATTTACACAAACGCACACATACACATACACTCACACACAGCGTAGTTTTTTTTCACTATCCCCTTCCTTCCTTTTACACACGCATACATTCACGCAGGCAGCAGACGTAAAGAAAAAGGAGTAGTTTCAGGTAGTCAAACTACTCTTCTCTCTGTTTACGTGTTGTGACAGAATCGCAGACATTTATATATAGATTCTTGACAGTTTAGAACATATTCGCCCACCTTCAAACATTACATTTACCTGTCTTCATGTCGCTTCTTTGATAGTGTGATTACTTCGTCAATTTTCATTTTGTCATCTCAAAAGTCCACTGAAGCTAAGCAAATTGAACTAATTACTATATTGGTAACTAAATCAAAATAAATGATTGCAGTTTGTTTAGGCATATATATATGCTAGAGATATTTTTTAAAAGAGTCCTTTGATTTTGTTTGTTTGTTTGTAATTTTATTTTTGTTTTTAAACGGGTTATTTATTTATATGCGAAATTACACAGTCTAGCTTCTTTTGAATGTTGGATGGAAAGACTGAGAATGTGGAGTGAACTATTTGCTATAACTAAAACGAAATTTATTACAGAGAAGAGCGGCCATGACACATTTAAATGCATACGTACATAAACCACATTCTCACACACACATACATGCACAGGCACACACAATAGTAAAGACACACACACACACACACATATCTATATATATATCTATATACATATACATATACATATATATATATATATACATATATATAAAAATAATATATATATATAATATATATATATATATAATATATATATATATATATATATATATATATATATATATATATATATATATATATATATATATATAATATATATATATGTATATAATATATATATATGTATATATAATATATATAGGTATATATATAAGTATGTATGTATATATCCTTCTTTCTTTCTTTCTCCCTCTCTCTGTATATATATATATATATATACATATATATAGAAAGAGGGAGAAAGAAAGAAAGAAAGAAAGAAAGAAAGAAAGAAAGAAAGAAAGAAGAAAGAGAGAGAAAAAGGAAACGGAATGAAAGAAAGAGAGAGAAGTGTGTGTGTGCGCGCGCGTGCGGAGCGTGTGTGCGGAGCGTGTATGCGTCTGCGCTAGTGTGTATGTGTCTGTATGTGCATGTATGTGGAACCTTCCTCTATTCGCTATTATCTGTGGTTCGTATCTTAGAAGAGAATCTATCATTTCATCTGTTATGCGTGCTCTGTACATGTTTACCTTACGAACAGTCAAATATTGACAAAGCAGCATATATTTGTAGGAAAACTATCGCAGGTTTTAAGTTGGAATTACAATATGGACGTCAGAAACACCAAGATGAATGTAATTTCAGTGGGATTTAAACTCTGAACGTAAAGAGTTATACTTTAATAAATTGAAGCATACGTATTTATATTCTACAGTTTCTGCCATGGAACCAACTTGATTTATGTTGATTGTATGAATGTCTAATTTTAGTAGAACACCTACGTTCTTGCAAAAAGACGCAGTCAATGACTTTCTTCAAGTAATAACTGGATAGTATCATTTACATAAATGTAGGGCGGTGGATTGGCAGTATCGGTAGAGGGTCGGACGCCATGCTTTCCAGCATAGTTACGTCCCGTTCAAATCCCGCCGAGGTTGACTTTGCCTTTCATCCTTACGGGGTCGATAAAATAAAGTACCAGTAATGCACTGGCTAATTGCTGGCCTTGTGCCTAAAGTAGAAACAAGTATCATTTACATAAATACAGCAGCCACTCACAATTAAGTGTACTTTGACACTAATATGCAGTAATTAATTTGCTAATAGTTTTATTTTGGGGACAAGGCGAGTAGACATGCAATCGCAAGCAGGCTCAGGCACGCCCTCTATCCCACTCTCTCGATCTATCGAAATATTCTAGGTATGATAACTGGAAGTTGAGAAGTTGAGAAGATTGCACACAGGGAACTTGGCGAATAATTTATATTATCGACCCTGTAAAGTAAATCAGGTTTGCACAGAGCAGCTTCTCACAGATGACATGCATAAGTCTAACCTTGGGTGGCATTTGAAAATCAGAACGTGGAAAAGATATAACTAGTATATTCTCTCGTGGTCTACTAACTTTGCAATCCATATCCAATGTTCCTCCCTTCTACCTTCCGTCCTCCCTTCCTTCCTTTCTCCCTCGAATCGGGATGAAGTCATGGAAGTTCCGTTGTTTCTTGGTCATTGTGAACCTGTTAGAGCCCTTCCCTTTCCTGGGTAAACAGAGAGGGAGAGAGAGAGAGACAGTCAGACAGCGTGAAAGAGAGGAGAGAGAGCCACAAACAGACAGGCAGAGAAAGAAGAATCAACACCACCGTAGGCGCTGAGCTGGCCAGCCGCAGGTGTGAGCCTCGCGAGATGGAATGGCTCTTCCAGCGCATCTCCCTTACCATCCTCTGGAGAAACGCCTTCTCCATTCTGTCCGCCGTCCGCCGGGGCTGTGAGGCGGTCAGCACGTGGTACCCCATTTACTCACAATCCAGAGAGATGGGGAGGGCGAGAGAGATGGAGGTGATGAGAGTGGGTGTTCGGCTCCTCCGTGTTCGGACACATTGCACCTGACACAATTACCTGTCTATCCATCATGATTCAATGTTATCTATACGAACTGAACTATTGTGTCCCTATTATTAGACTGATACTTTATTTGTGGAACCCCAAATTATAGTAGAGTGGATCCACGCGAGGTTTCAACTCAGAAAGATGCGTCATATGGGTATTGCTGTTTAGGAAGTATTCTAAACCTGACAGAGCCTATTTCTCTCCAGAGACAGACAAGAAGACAAAGACGAATGAAGATCAGCCCTGCAAAAGACCGATATTTGACTGGTGATATATTTATTAAACCCAGGAATATAGCAGACAAATTGAACTTCGACGGGATTTGAAGTTAGAACGTGGATTACCTGAATGAATACCGCAAGGGACTTTATTAGACACTCTAACGATTCTGACAACTGAGTGCTTTACGCCTACATTTAAATATTTGTCTATTCCGAAGTGTTATCGCAAATTTCTTGTAGAAAGTAAAAGAAATAATCCAATAAAACAAATGTTAAATATGAAAGTATATACTGTGTAGAAATTACAGAAGCATAGCGTGCAGTTGGGATGTGTGGCCATTACATCTGACAGGCTTACTTCATAGTTAGAAGAGTGTATTCTTTATTGCCAATATCTCTGGCTGGCGTTGAGAGGAAAATATTAGAGTTAGTAGAGTTAGTTTGCATATGTGTACATTACTGTTAGGGGGGGGGGGGGGGCAATTGAAAAATGTTTCCGCGTGTACTTGAACCTTTGTCTGTATGTATGAATGTGTATGTGTGTCGTGATTGTGATTCTGACTGTGATTATATATGTGCATATATATTGTTCATATACATATATATGTACATACATATATATGTACATACATATATATATATATATGTGTGTGTGTGTGTGTGTATGTATGTATATGTATGTATATGTAAACGTACTCGCGAACGCGCACATGCCAACACACCTCCAAACACAAAAACATCCATATATCTAAGTATGAGTATGTATATATATATATATATATATATATATGTGTGTGTGTGTGTGGAGGGGAGGGGGCTGTGTGGATGTGGATGTGCAATGTCTGTGGGGGTCTATTAAGCTACAATCATTATAAATGGCTTGAAACAATAATTGCTGCACTAAGAAATGTATTGTAGATGTTAGTTGACAGTTTACAACAGGGCTTCAGGTTAAGACAATCCTTGGTACTTGGTGATAATGCATTTAGCATGTGTATATGCATATGTATATGTATATGTATATGTATATGTATATGTATATGTATATGTATGTATGTAAGCGCGAAAGAAATCATAAGAGTCAACAACCATCTGAAACTGTGTAAATCTGTATATACACATGTACATATGTATGTATATATGTATATGCACGTGTGCATGTGTATGTATATGCGCGGGGAGATAGAAATAATCGGGCTGGATACCAGATCGCGCGGTTAAACCACTGGGAGTGAAGGACCCCTAGTCTTTGTCAGGGCATTCTTCTAGAAGAAGGCAACTCAGGAAACTGGGATAACTCCGACATAAACCCTGCGGCTCAGTAGTTACCGATGATGTTGATCTTTTCTTCTTTTCGGGTTATAGCTACTGTCAGAGAGTGGGATTGGCTCAGTGCACAGTCTTTCCTCACTTTAAAAAAATGTTCACGCTCAGGCATTGTACGATATCGTTAATTAATAATTATTAATAATGGTATATCATGCAATGGCCATACTCGATCACGAGAGGGCAACCATCATGCATGTATATCTGGATTAGAGTTAGAATTAGAGGAATTACACGTCACTGCAGACTATGAGCCTTGTTGCTGAATTAGTATGGATTCGTTCTTTGTTAGAGATTTATATAGTATTCATTAAGGAAAAGCGTGACTCTTATTACTATAGAGTACAGAAAAAAAAGTCCACAGTAACAAGACTCAAACCTGGTCTTAACGATATATACATTTCTGACTTAACAATTTCAATGAACAGGTTATAGACAAATCCAGATTCTGGCATCAACTTTCACTTACGATGGTTTAGTAGCGAGCTCCTTAACCACATATCTTCGTTTATATATTTACGATATTACAGTTTGCAGGTTTTCAAACATAATTCTTCTCCTGATACAGAGGAAAAAGGTAAATCAAGATATATTAGAATTGCCGTATGGTTACTGAGGCAGAACAATCCTAAATAGCCAGAACATCACACCAAGCTGCACTGCAAAGAAGCTTATATTTAATGTATTCTTTATAGCCACGTATTCTCGTCTATCACACGCTCGTGTACGGGCATATATATATAAATATATATATATATGTGTGTGTGTGTGTGTGTAAGTATATATATAATGTATATCTGTCTGTGAGTATTGCAGTGAAGGTTTAAAATCCCATTCTACTTTAAACACACACAGAGGCATATATATATATATATATATATATATATATATATATATATATATATATATATATCTTTTCCTGAATCCTACCATTTTCGTTGCTATGACAATGCGGCTGGACTGCCGATCGCTATATTTGATTTGCAAAGCTGTCTAAACGTATTGTTATTACTCTGGAGTATTATTCTCTATCGAGTGCTAAAGCTACATTCCGAATTTGCATTCGTTAGCTTAGCCGCAGCCTAAAGCTTCGTTAATGCTGTACTAAAAATTATATATATATATATATATATATATATATATATATACATGAGATATTACTAGTTAAGTCCAGCAACATAGTACACTATACTTAAGAAAAATAGACGTTAGATATTATTATAGTTATTTCTTGTCCGAGAGCTAAGCTTAAACCGTTTTGGTAGTATTGGAAATTTACCAGATTAATTTAACTTCAATCAAATCTATCTCTTCGAGGTGGAGGCATAGATTGATTGACAGGTATTTATTACTTACGGAAAGTAGAGTAAAGATTTCATGGGTACTTATTGTGCTACGACCAAGTTTCAACCATTTCGATAACAAATGAAGAATATATCAAATTGCTGTTACCGCAGTTGTTTTCTCTATTTTCTCAATGTTCTTATTGTTTTTTCTTGTCCGAAGGTTGAGATATTGGTATATATATATATCTATATATAAATGGATAACTATAGATTAACAGACGAAGATATACATAGACAGACAATTATAGAGGTAGGTAGGTAGATAGATAGAGAGATCAGTACATAGATAGACAGTTCGGACAGACAGATAAATGTTGTATTCCTTTCCAAAGACATATAGATATATAGAGAGGTAGCTATTGATATCTACTGTTTGACCACTGAACATCTTATCAACATTGAGCGAGAGAGAGAGCGATGTAGTTTATGTCTCAAACGCTTCTGTTTTCATATAAAGATATACTCACATATATATAGGTGCGTGTGTGTCCTAAATATGTGTTATACACATTTACATTCCTATGCACACATATATACATACATACACGCACGTACATATATATATATGTGTGTGTGTATGTGTGTGTGTGTGTGTGTGTGTGTGTGTGTGTGTGTGTGTGTGTGTGTGTGTGTGTGTGTGTGTGTGTGTGTGTGTGTGTGTGTGTGTGTGTGTGTGTGTGTGTGTGTGTGTGTGTGTGTGTGTGTGTTTATGAGTGCATGTATGTATATCTGCAATCTTTGCTGAATATGTATGCTGTATCTTTTATACTAGAACTGAGAATCAATTAGGAACAGTAAAGTAACAACGTATATATATATATATATATATACGTTGCTACTTTACTGTTTTTAATTGATTCTCAGTTCTAGTATAAAAGATACTGCATATATATATATATATATATATATATATATATGACGTACAAACTAAATTCTATTTACTTTATGTAAATATATATTCCATCCCACCTCCCACTCCACACTTTGTAATCCTCTTCTCTCGTCTTTGACCTAACATACTTCATATGATACATAATTTGCATGTATTAAGCTACATATCATATTCTACTAACTCGGCCATTTTGATACACAGCTAGTTTGGAACTATTTTCAACGCTTATATTAATATATTCTCTGCTGGTTTAATTCTGTATTTTGTGTCTGCATAAATAACTTATATTAATTCCCTTTGCTTGAAAGAATAATGTGGCATTGTGATATTTAGGAAATCGTTGTATCTTGCTTGAATTATTACAGAATATATAGAAGGTAGTGTATTATTGTAAGCAGTAACTATGCAAATCTATCATTAACAACAGTTTTAAAGATATTGAAACTTTACCTTGAGTGTATATATAACTAGTCTTAATATGTTTATGCATGAAACCGAATATATAAAAGTCTCATGCCTCTTTTGTTCTCATAACATATTTGATAAAGGAACATATACACGAAATATTTGGACCATTTGAGGAATCATTTTAACGTATGTGTTGTTGTTGTTATAAAGTTAGATTTGAATTAGCCATTTATATAACTGTTTTATTCTCTAAGGAAGCACCAACTGATATTTAATGTATAAATCGTTTAAATATATATTTACATAAATTGCTAGTAACCACAAAGTTAAGTTTGGAAATGACAGCATATACAGTAAAAAACAACACAGTTTATGGCGAATTCAAAATATATATCTAAATTGAACCTTATCAAAATATATACCTAAATTAAAATTATATTATTAAAGCTAATCTTAAAAAACAACCTAACCTTAAATCTTTATCTAAACATAAAATTAAAACCCAAATTTATACAGAAACAACAATCCTCAGATATAAACCTTTAACACAATTCTTAACTCTAAAGTATAAATTAAAAATCATTATATAACCTAGGCTCAAAAACTATCAACGAAAACAGACATTAATTAGCTTAAAATCGGTATTTTTTAAAATTCTAACTCTATCTGAAACTTTGTTTTCTCTAACCTTTTCTCTATATCTCTTCTGATTGTAAATCTATTTCATAGGCGGAATACTAAACCATAATCCTGACCTAACACTCTAATTATTAACCGGAATGTATCCGTATAGAGTAAATTCTTGACCGTAGAAATAAACACAAACCCTACCTCTAATTTTAACATAAGCTCGAAACCGCAACCCTTAATGTTTAAGTATGATTACACTTCTAAATAATTGTTTCTACGTTTGGCACAAGGCCAGAAATTACCCAGTGTATTACTGGTACTTTATTTTATCGACCCCGTAAGGATGAAAGGCAAAGTTAACCTCGGCGGGATTTGAACTCAGAATGGCAAGGGCCGTAACTCTATGCGTCAAAGCATGGCGTCCGACCCTCTACCGATACTGCCAATCCACGCCTATTTCTAACCCATAGAACATATCACATTCTGGTCTCTCTCTCTCTCTCTCTCTCTCTCTCGCTCTCTCTCGCTCTCTCTCGCTCTCTCTCTCTCTCCACCTCTCTCTCTCTCTCTCTCTCTCTCTCTCTCTCTCTCTCTCTCTCTCTCTCTCTCTCTCTCTCTCTCGCTCAATCCCTCTCTTACTCATTCTCTATCTCACGCTCTCTTTCTTTTTCTCTCTCCCTATCTCGTTCATGTTCTTCAATTCTCTGACGCTCCTTCAAAATGAAAATAGTGAATAAATATTTTTTAGAAGGGCATGGAAAGAAACGCCTACTAACATATGCATTGACAACGGCATCTCATTAACATTGCAATAATATCTCATTAACATTGCTTTAACTTAAAATTGCTTCAATATCTAATTATCAAGTTAATTTTTTAATTCATTTTCAGGTTGTATTTATCATTAATGTATGCACATGTATCAGTTTCTTTCATTATATTTAACCTTTGAAAAACCACAACAGAAATGTCTTCTCTCTTCTTCTCTTAGAATACAATTTATCGGAAATTACCTGGTTTCCCACCCCTCCATCCTAACACCTTTCACATGGTACACATACAGACATACACTTATGTAAACATCCTGACAGACACACACGCATATATACATACATATAAACACACACAATCACAAACTCCCACGCAAACACATTTCTCATTCTATCCACCCAACACCGCCACTCTCTCTCTCTATCTCTCTCTCTCTCACTCACTCTCTCTCTCTCACTCACTCTCTCTCTCTCACTCACTCTCTCTCTCTCTCTCTCACTCACTCTCTCTCCCTCTCTCTCTCTTTGCTGACTTTAATCTTTCGTGATGAAAGACTAACGTGCGATCCATTGAGACATTCTTTTTCAACAAATGTGAATCTCATAAGACTTTTTGTAATCTTTGGAACTATGCATACATACATACCTACATACATGCATACATACATACATGCATACATGCATACATACATACATACATACATACATACATACATACATACATACATACATACATACATACATACATACACAAAAAACCTCACTCCTCACCAACAAAGAGTGAAAAATAAAATAGAGACGATGTTTGGTAACAGTAGAACCAGAACTCTCCAATATAAGCTGATCACCCTCAAACAAGAATTGAGAGCTGTTAGCGAAAAACGCCGATACCTCTAGAAGGTAGATGAGAGAAAAATGCTTAATAAAAGATTCAGACGAAACCAAACATCAGTCTATAGAGATATGAAGGGCAAAATAATAAGTGTCACTGAGGCCCCATCCCAGAAAGACATAGATTCCTTTTGGAGAAAAATATGGGGTGAAAAGAAGAATTTCAACCAAGATGCAGTGTGGCTAAGAGAAATCCGAAAGAACTATTGCTCCTACACTACAACAAAAACATACGAAATAAGTGAGGGTACCCTTGAGACTGTGATAGGAAAACTCCAAGATAAGAAAACACCAGGAAGAGACATGATTGTCGGCTACTGGTACAAAAAACTAATATTCTATCGGAGGTATCTTACTGACCTCTACCAACAAGTTCTTAAGGGAGATACACTTATACCAGAATGGTTGACATTAGCACAAACGTTACTGGTCTCCAATATCAAAGACACCCACTTGGCAAAAAACTACCGACCCATTGCATGCCAGAACCTAATGTATAAGATGTATACAGCCTGCCTCAACCTATTCCTCCAAGATCACTGTGAAAATAATAACATCATCGCAGATGAACAAGCAGCTGGAAAAAAAAGGATTTGGGGATGTGCTGAACAACTCCTAATCAACAAAACTGCGATGTCGGAGGTGCGACAACTTAGGAGGAATATGACTACAGTCTGGGTGGACTACAAGAAAGCTTTCGATTCTGTTCCCCACTCTTGGATGATAGGGGCCCTCCAACTTGCTAAAGTCCCAGACATTATTGTCAGAGCCATAGAGAGGCTGTCTTCTTCTTGGGCTACAGGTTAAAGACAGAGAGAGAGGACTCTATTTTCACTGATAAAATAAAATATTGCAGGGGTATATTTCAGGGGGACAGTCGCTCTGTGATATTGTTCATCTTGTCATTAAACCCCTTGTCCTTTCTGCTCAAGAAATGTGAGGGATACATCATTGGCTCACAGGAGGACATAAATACGAACCTAACCCATAACTTCTTTGTGGACGATCTGAAACTCTATGCCAAGAATATGGATGGGATGAAGAAAAATCTGGACCTGGTTACAACGTTCTCAAAGGATATAGGAATGGAGTTTGGCCAAGATAAATGCTCATACATGACTGTAAAGCGGGGGAAAACAACGACCCAATCTAGCAACATTGTCATCAATGGTCTAACTGTTTCACCGATATCTGATGAGGACTGCTACAGATACCTGGGGATAGATGAGAACATATCCTATAATGGTATCTGTAATAAAGAACGCGTAACCAGGGAATACTACACCCGATTAAGAAAGATCTGATCATCGGAACTCTCTGCACAAAACAAAACATTGGCTCACAATGTGTTTGCTGTGCCTGTCCTAACACCAACGTTTGGAATACTCAATTGGACGATAGACGAAATCCAAGCAGTTGATGTTGGAACTCGAAAAATACTGAACAACACCGGAAACTTCCACATCAACAGTGACATAGACCGCCTTTACTTGAAACGTAGGAAGGGAGTCAGAGGCCTAACATCAGTCCAGACAACATTTGAATGTCGCATCATATCTCTCCGACAACATCTACGAACCTCGAAGCGTAGGAGCCCGCTTCTCGAGCAAGTCTAACTACATGAAACAGATAAGATCATGAGAGTTGGGAAGGAACTCCTTGAGAGATATTCCCTGTGTGATAATCAAAACCTCACACCCAGGGATGTCGCTCAGCAGTATCGCAGTGAATCCATGGAAGAAAAACTGCATGCCTATCAGCAAAAAAATCATGCATGGATATGTTGCCAGGAAGCTCCAGAGTGAGAGTAATATAGATAAGGAAAGTAGTCTATCTTGGACCAACAACCGCTATATTGGCTCCCACTTTGAAGGATACGCTTTTGCAATCC
>OZ024751.1:49906822-49929322 GCA_964016885.1 Eledone cirrhosa
CAGTTTGAGGTTTTAAGAGGGTTTATTTACAATAACTCATGACTTTACCGGTTTCACAAGTTTCATGATTTTCAAAAGTTACGAGAGATAGAAAGAGATGTGGCTAAAAGGACTTTGACCATAGGTCAGCTGTACTATCAGCTCTAACATAGAATTAAGAAAAAAACACTAATAACCCTCTATCAATATAAACTATTTAATGAGAATTTAAACACATCTATAAATATAAAAACACATACATACATAAGTACATACATACATAATTACATACATACATACATACATACATACATACATACATACATACATACATACATACATACATACATACATACATACATACATGGTGGCTGCCAACTCGTTTTCGAGTACGGCTACTACTTTATATCCATGTAGGAGAACCCCTACCTATGCGCTGAACGAGTGTGACTTTTTAGTCCAGCCAGCGACTTGAAAACTCTGGTACAAACACTACACTTGTGACAATTATTGACACATAATGCTGGGCCCATGGTACCATGTGACGACAAGTGCAGAGAGATCTCCAGATATAAAGCAATGCTTGTGCCGTGAAGCTTTTATAGTGAGCAAAGGCACTGCACAAAGCCAGTGCCACTCTCTTAACCAAGATGATATTTACCAAAAAGAAGGACAAGTCAACATCATTGGATACCATCAGGGTTGCAGGTGTTATATCAGAGTTTTCCTTCTCCTAGAATTCTGCCTTGACAAAGGCTAAGGGGTCATCTCTCCCGGTGATTTTGGATGGCCATTGACTCTTAAGAGCTCCTTTGCCCTTTGACAGGTTTTGTTTTTAGTCCTGCAGGATGTCCAAAGTCACCCTCCTCACCAAGAAACCTTGGTGGGGTTGCCAGTTTAGGCGCCAACGACCCGACCATGAGACAGGTTGTACTGGGATACATATTACCAGTAGCACCAACTGGTGACCTGACATACATACATACATACATACATACATACATACATACATACATACATACATACATACATACATACATGCACGCATTCATACATACATACATACATACATACATACATACATACATACATACATACATACATACATACATACATACATACATATTTTCATAGTGGCTGCCAACTCGTTTTCGAGTACGGCCACTACTTTATATCCATGTAGGAGAACCCCTACCGATGCGCTGAATGAGTGTGACTTTTTAATCCAGCCAGCGACTTGAAAACTCTGGTACAAACACTACACTTGTGACAATTACTGACACATAGTGCTGGTCCCATGGTACCATGTGATGACAAGTGCAGAGAGATCTCCAGATATAAAGCAATGCCTGTGCCGTGAAGCTTTTATAGTGAGCAAAGGCACTGCACAAAGCCAGTCCCACTCTCTTAACCAAGATAATATTTACCAAAAAGAAGAACAAGTCAACATCATTGGATACCATCAGGGTTGCAGGTGTTATATCAGAGTTTTCCTTCTCATAGAATTCTGCCTTGACAAAGGCTAAGGGGTCATACATACATACATACATACATACATACATACATACATACATACATACATACATACATACATACATACATATATGACAGAGAGGAGGAGATAGAATTAGAGAGAATGAGAGTGGTGGATGGTAATGTTGTCTGTTAAATATATCACACATATACATGTCTGGAACTGTTTAGGAAAATAAACGTAATTATTTCCTCCTACAGACGATGATAGATACAGTCTTTGTTGGTTATTAAACTCTAGAGGCGATTGTTTCTATGATTTTGGCAATTCCTGTGTGTAGGAGCTTCCACTTTCCTTACCTCCATCTCCTACAAATAATTAAGTCGTACGAAGGAAATAAAAGATGATAGATTGTGCAAAAATATAATTAAGAAGCTAATAGACTGATATATATATATATATATATATATAGGAAAGAGTAGGACCCCGACGGCTGAGCTCAAGCCGTTTCGACGGCTAATTCTGGACTCCAATCCAGAATTAGCCGTCGAAACGGCTTGAGCTCAGCCGTCGGGGTCCTACTCGTTCCTATTACCCACTATACTACCCTAAGTATTGAGTACTTTGGTGCGTTATGGTCCACCTGGTTCCTTACCACATTTCCTTCGTTATATATATATATATATATATATATATATATATATATATATATATATATATATATATATATATATATATATAGATAGATAGATCGATTATATATATTATATATATTAGCTTTGTGAATAATGTTCACCGACTTCCTTCTATTGCACTTTCTCCACCGTTTTCAGGATTGTGCTTTCCAAGCCTCTCAATAATAACCTTAAAAACATTCGATGTTAAGATGGTGATGGATACTCCGTCGGTTTCGTTTATGAACATCGAGCTGTTCTATCATCTGAAACGCCCGACTTGTGAATGAAAGAGTATGTTCTTGAGTATTCCACAGTAATATGTGCCCTAAGGAAAATGTTAAACAAACGACAGCATCTACGCGACTCAATATAAAACAAGGTTGAGCCTTTGAATTACTGGTACAATTCCCCAGAAGTGGTTCCAGACAGCTTCGGTCAATCCAATTTCATTCACAAGGAATGTGTTGAGCCGAAGTTATGATAAAGATACTTTCTCAAGATGCCATGCATCGAGGATCAAGCCACATACGTCATGATTGCGAAACGAAATTCTTACCCACACTTGCATCCCTACGTTCAAAGACTACGATAGGCACAAGAATATATAATTTGGGAGATAGATATAGTCAATTAAACCTTTCCCATTGCATAACATATTGTAAGATGTCTACAATGGGCGAAAAGCAATGCTCCCAAGCATGACCTGTATATAGAATGTCTAAGGGAGGCAACCATAAGCAGCATTAAATAGCACTAAATAACACAAGACTGTTATTAAAAAGACATGTGTCTGTTGTATGCAGTAATATAACGTTTCTTTTATGCCATCAAAATAAACATAATATGCATTCAGTCATCACATTCTCAAGCCAAAGATAAAGCCTATACGTGGTTGTTTACCCTCCTAGAAATAACAGCCAATATTCTCCTTCAAATGAAACTTTACCTTAAAAATCAAAAGTTCACGATGCATTAATATAGTCCTAGGTACATTATAATCACGCAAACACGAAAGTGTTTTTAAGACCCATAATCTTGTTCAAGTAGGGATTACCCCTTGAAGGGCCTGAAAATGGCCTCATAGGCATCATGGTTTTAAAGCAACGTTTTATGGTCGCATGCCCTTCATAACACCAACCCTTCATGTCACCTTTTAGGGTACACAGGGATATCTACACTTATTTTAAAGCAGATATACACAGCAATCCTAGATACACTATATATCTGCTAGAAATAATAGCCAAATCACACACAGTCTCTCAAATGACAACCTGCCATCAGCAATATTTTCACATCATCTAACATCTTCTTTCGCAGGATTATTAATATTATTAATTTTATTATTACAACTAACATCATCATCATTGTTATCATCATCATAACTCCCCCCTATTACTTCGAGATACTCAGCATCTTCATGATGATGATGATCATCATCATCATCTTCATGATCCTCATTGTCATCACCCTCATCATTCACTTCATCATCATCGTTATCATCATCATCATCATTATTATCATCATTCACTTCATCATCATCATCATCATCATCATCATCATGAAATTTCAGAAGTAATAATAATAACAATAATTATATTTTATAATTTTGGCGCAATTTTGGGTCTGATAAATGTCAATTATATCGACACCAGTATTTGACTGGTATTTTGTTTTATCAATTCCGAAAGAATTTTTAGAAGAAATTGATCTCGACGGGATTTGAATACAGAACATAAAATCGGAATAGATTCTGCAAAGAATAATCGCAAAGATATTAGAAAAACACATGAAGATTTAGAATATTATGCCAAAAAAGAGTGTAGGGGCAAAGATTTATTAGTATTTTATCAAATTACACTAAAGAATGAAATATATATATAGAAGAAAGATATTAGAAAAACACATGAAGTTTTAGAATATTATGCCAAAAAAGAGTGTAGGGGCAAAGATTTATTAGTATTTTATCAAATCTAAACTATAATAAAGCAAGGAATGCGGGACTGCGTGCGGTTTATAATTGTTTATCCCATTAGTAAAATAAGTTGGATTACTTTGAATAAATAATTGTTTCTACTTTTGGCACAAGGCCAGCAATTACCCAGTACATTACTGGTACTTTATTTTATCGACAATGTAAGGATGAAAGGCAAAGTTAACCTCGGCGGGATTACTTTGAATAAATAATGAATGAATATTACATAATTTATCTACTAAATTTCGTTGCTGGTCATTAAATATATTTTATTACTTATTTAAAGATTCACTTCCTTAAAATTTTCAAATGTCAACACTTCCGGTTAGCGATCGCTAAAATAAATATTCATATATTTCTGTTACTAATTTTCTCCTAATGCAGTTTATATATAATATCGTCTTTTTTAATGTATCATGGATTACGTTACTGATTACATAAGAGAGTGAAACGCAGTCTTCGTTCAATTTCTGTCTATATTGTCAATTACGATTTTATTTGATCGTATCTCCATGCATATATACTTGCGTATAATATCAATATACACACTACACATGCTAGCAGAAAACCAACCGAAGGGTGGTTTTTCTGCTAGTTACACTAAAGAATGAAATATATAAATAGAACAAAGTAGAAAATATTAAAACAGAGTATCTCTGTTGTCATTTGGGTTAAAAAATGATCCACGTTTTGGGTGGGTAAGATACAGCGATTCCTATTGATGTAATGTGATTATCACCAATAGTTTATCTATTGCATGCATCACGCAAACGGAGCATATCTCTTCATAAACCTGCACTTGAAAATTTCCAACATGTTCTTACTTACAAGTAAGCACTGTGAAATTAATACATTGTCAGTGAAGGCGGATGTCCAGTGTGCAATTTCTGCTGATTTGTCATCAGGTATATTTTCTCTTCTATGTCTCATTCCCTTTTCTGTTTAACACTCTCTACTGTCTTCGAAAGACTGCCGCCCACATTCATTATCCCTTTCCTCTCCTAGTGATTCAAAGTTTGTTCAAGAAACGTATGGGAATTGTATTTTCAAATATGTAGAAACAACAGATCGGTGCAAAGTCTATATAGAATACAATTGAGACGGAATATTTTTTTAAATTACAAAACAATACACTAATGCATTTATATATATATATATATATATATATATATATATATATATATATATGTGTGTGTGTGTGTGTGTGTGTGTGTGTGTGTGTATATATATATATATATATATATAACCCATGGGTTAGACGTGTTGTCACCATCTTAAACTGTACAGGCTAGATCATCACATCTTGCTCATATGTTCCAGTTTCACATGGTTTCTACACATGCAATTAAATTACATATTAAATTACATATTAATGAAAACACAAAAGAAATAAGAGCAACGTGATTACTTACACGGGTAAGAAGCCATCATCAAGGCTGGATCGTAGTACATCACCAATCCGACTTATTTCAATGCTGGTTTATTTACGAGTCACCAAGGAAGATTTAGTTGCTTAATCTGTTAGACATAGTTGTCAATTCTCAATCACTAGAACAATGGTTTCTACTCTTTTCACGACCATGTAAATGAATTTTGACACCCCTTCCTCTGCAATTAATCTGCCAGATTACTATACGTCGAGAAACCCCATCAAAAGATAGAATGAATACCCACCAGCGTGTTCGTATTATTAACAGGGTGGTGGTTTGGCAGTATCGGTAGAGCATCAGACACCATGCTTTGCAGCATATTTATGGCCCTTTGCGTCCTGAGTTCAAATCCGCCGAGGTTAACTTTGCCTTTCATCCTTACGAGGTCTTTAGTAGAAGCAATTATTAACAAAGGATTTTATATTTCGGACTTACGTTACAAGCATCTTGGGATTCACTGCACTCGGAGTTTACTTTTGATAGTGTCGTTTTAATTTGACAAAAACAAAGACTGGTTATACTCAGAACTCATTTAACCCACGGTCTGTTCCACTTGATTTTTATAAGATAAGAATGATGGATTGAAAAATCTGTATAATTTTATAACACAATATAATTTCGTTACGTTCTGATTTCAAATCCGATTTAGGTCAAGTGTACTAATCCTCCACCCCACCCCCACACCTCGGGATTGGAAAAATAAATAGGTGCAAGCATATTTGAGGGATTGAATAGTTTCTCTCGCAAACATATGATTTCAGGTTCAGTTTCATTGTGTAGCACCTTGAGCAAGTGCCTTCTTTTAGCTTTTAAATGCCTTGATCTCTGAGTGAAATTTGGTAGGGGGAAAGTACGCAAAATCATGTTATATATATATATATGTGTGTGTGTGTGTGTTTACGTTCATTTGCTGTTTCGACAAAGAGTGATCGGTTATAAAATAAGTAATACATTTGACAAAAATTTAAAAATGTACTTGCATCGGTACAATCGACAAAATCCGGTGAATGTTGTGCCCCAGCATGGCCATGCTCTAAGAGCAGACATTATTAAAAGTATATCCATGGCGGTGGATTGGCAGTATCGGTAGAGGGTCAGACACCTTGCTTTGACGCATAGAGTTACGGCCCTTGCCATTCTGAGTTCAAATCCCGCCGAGGTTAACTTTGTCTTTCATCCTTATGAGGTCGGTAAAATAAAGTACCAGTAATGCCCTGGGATAATTGCTGGCCTTGTGCCAAAAGTAGAAACAATTATTAAAAGTATATATAAAAAGAAAGTAATAGTGATAACACTGAATTCAATTTATTCGATTGTATCTTGCTCCACCTCACTTAACATAGGACCTTCGTGTGCTGATTAAAGAAAGAATAGAGGTCCGCCAGGGTTGAAGGGGGACCAGCACGTGGTACCCCATTTGCTCACCATACAGAGAGATGGGGAGGGCGAGCGAGATGGAGGCGATGACAGTTGGAGTTCGGCTCTTCCACGTTCGGACCATATCCTTGTGGTTGTGTTTAGCAGTAATTCTATACTAAGAACGTGTGTTAATATATGAAAAAACTAATACAAAAATAAACGATCTTTACTTAAAATATTGATTTCTGGCATCAGAAAATCAAAACAACAGATGTTTCATTAGGAATGACGTAGGTGTTATCAAATACAGATCTTGATTGGTAATTAAAAATCGATCCACATAAGTTTGGATTTGAACTCAAAACTTAAAAGTACAGAAATCGGCATACTGTCACGATACTTTTACGCATCCAATCATTAGTTTTAAAATACTATGTAAATAATTGTTTCTGCTTTTGGCACAAGGCCAGCAATTATCCCAGTACATTACTGGTACTTTATTTTATCGACCGCGTTAGGATGAAAGGCAAAGTGAACCTCGCCGGGATTTGAACTCAGACTATAAAGGGGTGTAACTCTATGCCGGAAAGCATGGCGTCTGACCTTCCACCGATACTGGGACGTCATGCTTTGAAGCATAGAGTTACACCTCTTTATAGTCTGAGTTCAAATCCCGCCGTGGTTCACTTTGCCTTTCATCCTTACGGGGTCAATAAAATAAAGTACCAGTAATGTACTGGGGTAATTGCTGGCCTTGTGCCAAAAGTAGAAACACTTATTTACATAGTATTTTGAAACTATCGATTGACTGTAAAACTATCGTGACAGTATGCTGATTTCTGTACTTTGATGTTTTGAGTTCAAATAAATAATATCTTTCTACTCATAGCAAAATATGTCTTGTGGAGATTAAATATTCTACCTGACAACCATGCCAAGAATAAATTGAAACTTCTCTGTAGATTTTAGTTTCAATCACTTATAAAAACCATTTCGGTCTATACACATATTATCATTATACTTTTACAGCAAGTTTAAACACAAAATAGGCAAATAACACATCTATGAAATGTGATGTAAATTCTTACTAAATCCTTTGGTAACAACTAATATTTCTTAGTAGGATAAGCTATCAGTAAATGCTACTGACTTCGTGTTTCTTTTGCTAACACTCATACAAGCTCACATACACGCATCCAACAAACCACACGCACACACGCATATATCTACTACACGGAAATCTCTTCCTATCCCCTCTCTATATCAAACTACACCAAACTCTCCCCAATCTCTACATCTAGTACATGGAACCCTCTTTCAATCCAATTCTCTATATCAATTAACACCAAACTCTCCCCCTCTATATATCTTTTACACAGAACTCTCTTCAAATACTTCTCTCTATATCAAGTAACATCAAATTCTCCCCCTCTCTATATCAATAAACATCAATCTCTCCCCTGCTTTATATCTAATATACAACACACTCCCAACCTTCCACTATATATCAATTACCACGCAACTTTCCCCCTCTCTATATCAATTACCACGCAACTCTCCCCCTCTCTATATCTAATATACAACACACTCTCCCAACCTTCCTCTCTATATCAATTACCAGGCAACTTTGACCCTCTCTATATCTATATATCTCTCTCCCAACTATCTCTACATAACATGCACATAAATTGTAGCGCATATACAAATAGATGTGTGTTTTGGTATTTGGGGTTAGAAAAATATAATTATTGGATGGGGGACATGCCCCCTCCAGTTCCACCATCACCCCTCTGCCCCATCCACAGTTCCACCCCTACCCCTCTCGCTGCCTCCTCCACAGTTCCACCAACTCCCCCACCCCCTGCTATTACAATGTCCTGATATCTTCAGTACTACTATTCCTTATTATTCATCTCATTTCTTTAACTTCTCAATATTCGTTCTTTCTTTGGTCTTTCCTCCTCTTTCTCTCTAAAATAATTTAATGTTTATTTCAAGTTTTATTGTTTTTTTATTATCGTATCCTCCATTATTCTTCAAATTTTACATCTAGATTCCAGCATTTATATGTATGTGCGTCTCTACATATTCATATGCATATATGTAAGTATATATATGCGAGTGTGTGTATATATGTGTGTATGTATATATATACATGTATGTGTATATGTGTTAGTGTATGTATATATATATATATATATATATATATATATATATATATATATATATATATATATATATATGCATAGGTAAGTATATATATATATATATATATACGAGATACTTATTTATATATTTATTTAACTGAATCTTATTTGTATATCTCTTTTACTTTTTAAATTTTATATTATACTTATTTTTATGTTCAGCATTATCCATCCTTGTCTTGGTATATTTTATTCGTGATCATGAAGCAGCCTGTATAAAGTGGTGTTTCTTTTTCTTTAAATAGTAGAGTGAGTTTTACTCACACCGTTTATACACATTTAAAGAGCCGGCAATCTAAGAATCGAAACCTTTCTTTACATAAACATATATGTAAATAGCAATGACATTTAGTCAAATTTGAGAGTGAAACATATAAAGAAAATTCAAATTTTTTAAAGTGTTATTTCACTTTTTCATTTTTATTATATATATATATATATATATATATATATATATATATAGGGTGACCCAAAAGTCACAATACATAGGACATTTTTAAGTTTCAATATTTGTTTATTTTGAATAAATTGTTTCTTATACAACATTATTTTTTTTTATGTATCGCGACTTTTGGGCTTCCCTGTGTGTGTATATATATATATATATATATATATATATATATATAGAGAGAGAGAGAGAGAGAGAGAGAGAGAGAGAGAGAGAGAGAGAGAGAGAGAGAGAGATAGATAGATATGTGTGTGTGTGTATATATATATAGAGAGAGTTATATAAATATATAGAGAGAGAGAGTATGTGGTGCTGAGACCGAGGAGACCACAAATTATGGGAGTACTCAATACATGGGGAGATGCAGAGTGGGTATAGAGATAGATATAATCCCAACAGCGGCGCTAAGCGGTTACGGTTCATGTGCTCATCAAGTCTTTTTAAGCAGCTTGGCACTGCGGTCGTGATTATACCTCTCTCTCTCTCTCTCTCTCTCTATATATATATATATATATATATATATATATATACATCCACCATATGGTCGGACGAAACGGCTGTCGGCAATAAACTTGTTATAATGTCATAATAGTTCCTTTGTTCTTTTTCATTAATATATATATATATATATATATATAAAGAAAAAGAGATGAAATCGAAAATGCAACTGGGGTCTTATTTTTTTTTTAAATATATATATTTATTTGGTTCCTTTACCGGTTTCGCAGTTCTTCTGCTTTTCAAAAGGTGAGTTGAGATGGAGGGTCTGTGGTTTTTCTCACATCTGAAAAACCACAGACCCTCCATCTCAACTCACCTTTTGAAAAGCAGAAGAACTGCGAAACCGGTAAAGGAACCAAATAAATATATATATATTTTTTTTAAATAAGACTCCAGTTGCATTTTCGATTTCATCTCTTTTTCTTTATACTTTCATTCGTGTAGGACACCTCGGTTACTTTTCATTTTGTAAAAAAAACCTCACTTTCTAATATATATATATATATATATATATATATATATATATATATATATATATATATATAGTTTTTACTGAGCAAAAGGCGGAGAAAATGTTCAATATTTGTGTAGCGTGATGTACAATTTATCATACTCTTAAGGCTATACTTTCGACTCGAAGATCGATGTTCCTAGTTTAAACACATTCTTCAAATTTGGTCTGGAATTATTTGAAGTTATCTATTTCGAAGACCCTGGACTTCCTGTCACTGCTATAGCTTCACACAGATATATATATATATATATATATAGTAATCATAATAAATTTGAAGACTAAAATCCAAAGAGGGCTCGATAAGGATAAATATATATCAAATATATAAGAACCGTTAAGGGTGAAAGCAGCGATTCTTTGCTTAAACTTTAATCTGTTATTTTAATAAATATATATATATATGTATGTGTGTGTGTGTATATATATATATATATATATATATATATATATATATATATATATATATATATATATATATATATTCAGTATAAATCTCAGGAGAAGTAACAAGACACTGGATTGACTAATATTTTAATAAATATATATCTTGATGAATCTCATGAAAGAGAAAGACACTAGATTCAAATTTTAAACATTTTATATTTTTTTACCCAAGTGATAAACAGTATCCTATTACTTCTTCTGCCATAGCATTGTACCATTTAGTACATCTTATTTAAGGCCATTATGTACACAAGGCAAGACCTCAGAGTATTATTTGAAGCAATTGATTTCGGAAGTACTTTTGATTATCCAGTGAAAATCTACTGAAAGATTAGATTATATATATAATTATTTAAACCACCGCCTATAATTCTAAGTTTGTTTCCATTATTGATAAAATCATATCCTCATTATCTTCAGATGATGAGGGTCGGACGCCATGCTTTGACGCATAGAGTTACGGCCCTTGCCATTCTGAGTTCAAATCCTGCCGAGGTTAACTTTGCCTTTCATCCTTACGGGGTTGATAAAATAAAGCACCAGTAATACACTGGGTAATTGCTGGCCTTGTGCCAAATGTAGAAACAATTATTATAATAATTAAACACCCCGTAAATGTTACTCTACAGGAAAAAATAATACACACCTGTACTAATGTTACCCAGCGTAAAAACAGACTAATAAATAGTTAATGATATTTAAAAAAATGATTTCAGGTTTGACGTCTGAACACGTGTCTCAAGAAACATTTTAAACTTAATTAATTTGTTTTCCATTATTTGATAACTAATGCATACTTTAGCGGTTCTTGTAGAACAAAAAGTTATTAAACTCTATATTTTTCTGGCACAATATTGTCATTTTGTTAACCATTTCGATGATAGAAACATTTTCAATAAGAATATTATAAACTACAATGCAGGCTCTTTTACTTCCACTGCATCACTCCAAGCAATTCCATATCTTAATGGTAGCCTTTTTTGAAAACTTTAATCTAAATTCCAAATCGACTGCTGCCAGGAATTATATATCAGCCTAAAAGCTTTAATATTTCCGAAAGAAAATTTGCCACATGCCATTCGAAACTTATTGGATTTTGCTTTTTTTTAAGAAACGGAATCTGTGAAATGCGATATTTAATGGCCGATTTCTATCCATACTATTTGATACATGCATAACTGTCGTTGTTGAAATCCCTGCTGTAAGCTCAGTTTAAATGAGAAGTTATAGTATTTCAAAATGGTTCTGAGGTATTACTTGGCGTTCCTTTTTTCATAGATTGCATCTTTCTTACACATTATAACTATCTTAAAGGAGAGTGTCATTAAATCTAGAAATGTCTCCCTGTAGAGGGATAAGAGAAATTTTAAATACAGGCATGAAAGCACTCGTTCTACATACACAGACACAACTATGTCACACTAAAAAGTTCTTATCAATGTTGTTGTTGTTGTCTTTCTTGTTGTTTATCTCTAACTGATTTCTGGTCGAGTAGACAGACCTATGTTCAAATACACTCCAACTGTGACCACCCCATTCATTCATTTCTGACATACTATAGCTTTGGACACATTATGCAGTATATCTCTCCTACAGATATACATATCTGTCGGAGTTGGCTGTTATTTATTGACTGTTAATTCTAGCTGGTTACTCGATCAGAATTTAGGCTCTATCGTTGGTTCTTTTAACTCCTCTGTAAAATGCAATGATGTAATAGTAGTCTATTCTAGATAACTTGGAGTAGGCACTAGAAAAATAAAAATGGACGAAAAGAAAATTCAGAATTTCACTTTATAAAACATCGGGTGGGGGGACATCAATACCAATTTAAAAAGCAGTAGAGAAAATATAATATTTTGAGGATAGGTGTACAGTAAAGGATTTTTTTTGTATTTTGTGTTTCTGTCTTATATTTCTTCTCGTCCTGTTAATGGCCACAAATAAGCTAATTCTGGTTGGCTTGGTCCTCTGTATATATGTCTAAATGTTTTGCAGTATAATCTATCAAACTCTGCTGTGACTCTGTAACCTTCAGTTTACGGAATAAATAGATCTTTTTATCATATCGTCCATATATATCGGTGTTTGTTATTTTTTCAACCATTATTGTAGTCGTCCTTTGAGTTCTCTTCAATTGTATTTTAATAAGAAACATTAGTTTTCTTGTATATGTATATATATATATATGTATATATGTGTGTATGTGTATATATATATATGTGTGTGTGTGTGTGTGTGTGTATTTCAGAATAAATTTATATACACACAAACGCACATATATGTATGTATGTATATATATATATATATATATATATATACACGTACATATATATATATATATATATATATATATATATATATATATATATATATATATATATATATACAAAATTAAGATAAATCTTAAATGAATTTAATCTAAATCAAAATTATGGGTGTCATGCCAGAAAGACATGCGCCACATCACCCGCAAAATAAGCTCTAAGATTCTAACAAGTAGGTCCGAGCATTTTATAATAACTAGAAATTGGTTAACATATAAATAAACATGAATAATCACAGGAGATACTTTTCTCCTATGATTATTCATGTTTATTTATATGTTAATCAATTTCTAGTTATTATATATATATATATATATATATATATGAGTGTGTGTGTATAATATTTATATATATACGTACTCATATATATATATATATATATATATATATATATATATACATATATATGTGTGTATATATTTCGTTACAAATATAAATACAGACTACTTGATGCATATATATGTATGGACGCGTACCACTTGTGTATTTTAATCTTGGAGGAATCAATTCCTCTCCAGGTTTGTAAACTTGGAAGGAGATTGAGTGAGAAAAGAATAAGAACCCATGCCAGTACTATACTGATACTTTTCTACTCACACACGAAAGGATGAAACGCAAAGCTGAACTGGGCGGGATGAGAACTCAGAGCTGAGGTCGTCGGGACAAATACTGCAAAGCATTCTATACAACATTCTAACGACTGTGGCAATTCAGCACCCAACTCAAAATATATATGACAGAGTTTATATTGATTAGGAAACAAATACACACGCCCACACACAAGAGCCATTGGTCGAGTTTCAACATGTTATTTATTTCTGCTGGATATCACAGCTAAATCCTCCACAAACCACATCATATGTCTCTTAAAATTGAATATATATATTACGAAGTATTCTGTCGTCCTAAAAAAGGACAAGATTGTCCCGGCATGAATATCTTTGATCATAGTCGTTTCTCGCCTTAGGATAGAATTAAACATGATACTTATACAAATACACATACACCATCGGAAACACACACCTCTACACCCATGTGTAAACTTATATGCGGTCATATCTTATATATATATATATATATGTGTATAAGAATATATGTATATATATAATATATAAGATCAAAAGATGGTTAAATGAGTTCCATGTATTTTATTATGCGCATTTCAAAAACAAATATCATCATGCAATAACATTTGTGTTTTCATCAGATAAAATAGGAAGACATGATATGAAGGTTAAAAACACTTGTGGATAGTGCAGTTTTAAATCAACATATTGTTTTATTGTACTACAATAAAACTCACCTCCTACATTATGTATATAAACATGTATATATATATATATATATATATATATATATATATATATATATATATATATATATATATATTATATATTTTTGAAGACGGCGTATATATGAGTTAGGTATGTATATTTCTGAAGACGGCGTATATATGAGTTAGGTATGTATATTTAATCTTGATAATTTGTATAATTTTGTATAATTTTGTACATAGATCTGTTAAATATGCATACCAATTATAACACATATATACCCTAGAAACGATCGTTAAATAGTGAACTTTTTTTGTTTAATATAAGGAATTGTTTGTTCATTATTTGTTTAATATTTTATATATATATATATATATATATATATATATATATATATATATTATATATATATATATATATATATATATTATATATATATATAACGAAGGAAATGTGGTAAGGAACCAGGTGGACCATAACGCACCAAAGTACTCAATACTTAGGGTAGTAGAGTGGGTAATAGGAACGAGTAGGACCCCGACGGCTGAGCTCAAGCCGTTTCGACGGCTAGTTCTGGACGGGGTCCTACTCGTTCCTATATATATATATATATATATATATATATAGATATATAGATGTATATGTGTGTGTGTGTGTGTGTGTGTGTGTGTGTGTATGTGTGTGTGTGTGTGTGTGTGTGTGTGTGTGTGTGTGTGTGTGTGTGTGTGTGTGTGTGTGTGTGTGTGTGTGTGTGTGTGTGTGTATATAGCGTTAACCTAATATATCCCTTCCATATACTGTACCGATTGTGTTGTTATTTCTGTTTACCTTTTACACAGACACACACACACACATACATACATATACATATATATATATATATATATACATATATAAACTCAGAGCAACTTTATTGATAATCTTTCTGTGAATCTTCAGAACATTTTGTTTATCACCAGCTGAGTCCTGATCGAGGAGATCTATGACCAAAGACATTCCAACCAAGACCATCTCGTCTTTTTCCACTCCGAGACAACATTATTTCAACGTATTCCTTTTTCTTTGAGATGGATGGGTATGATTCGAGGCAGATGTCGGTGCTACTTCTAGAAGGTCGATTAACGACGAAGTACCTTCGCTGACTCGTAGTTGTAACTGCTGTAGTAATAGTAGAAGTAGTAGTAGTAGTAGTAGTAGTAGTAGTAGTAGTAGTAGTAGTAGTAGTAGTAGTAGTAGTAGTAGTATTTTTGTTGTTGCTGTTGTGGTAGTAGTAGTAGTAGTAGTAGTAGTAGTAGTATTTGTGTTGTTGCTGTTGTGGTAGTAGTAGTAGTAGTAGTAGTAGTAATAGTAGTAGTAGTAGAAGTAGTAGTAGTATTTTTGTTGTTGCTGTTGTGGTAGTAGTAGTAATAGTAGTAGTAGTAGTAGTAGTATTTTTGTTGTTGATGTTGTGGTAGTAGTGGTAGTAGTAGTAGTAGTAGTAGTAGTAGTAGTAGTAGTAGTAGTAGTAGTAGTAGTAGTAGTAGTAGTAGTAGTAGTAGTAGTAGTAGTATTGTTGTTGTTGTTGTATTAGTAGTAGTAGTATTACATTTTGGCGATATTACATGGTTTTCTTCATATCTCATACGTCTTTCACAATTCTACACCTCTGACACACACATCCGTACGCATACACATAAAGAAAAAATAACAACACGCATACTCACATAATGCACATCATCCGCGCACACATACCAACACCAATGATAGATCCTAACTCTTCGCCACCAACTCTGCACCCACTTACAATATGGTGTCTTATTTAAGCCTCCATTAGCCTGATCATCTCAGCCGCCATGAGGAAACATATTGTCTTCTTCTCCGACCATCGAATCTCCTGTTTCTCCTATATTTAAGAAAGACTAATGTCAGTTACGTTTAAACATTCTTCATCCTTTACCCACAGGCATGAAGCTAATAAAACCTATATATATATATATATATACGATATTAAATAAATGGAAACTATATTTATAAAACCATATTTATTTCATTATATATATTTCAGGGATATCATATTAAAAATATGTTATGCCTTCTTCAGACAAAATACAATATAAACAGTCTTATAAATAGATAGATTCGACATACCTTTCAACTTCGACTTCTATTTGAAAAGTTGATTTGGTAGTGAAAAAAATATTAGGGACAGTTATAAAAAGAAAGAAAGAAAAACGAAGAAAAAGAAGAAATGCATGCAACTAAATAGAGAGAGATAGATATAAAGAGATAGATATAGAGAGATAGATATAGAGAAGAAATTCATGTAAAGAAACAGAGAGAGATATATAGAGAGAGGAAAAAAACACAGAGGGAGATAGAGAGAGAGAGATAGGAGAGAGGAGAGAGAGAGAGAAAATATAGAGAGATAGATATAGATAGAGATAGAGAGAAAGAAAATAGGTAGTTGGGCACCAGTTGAATGACGTATCAATGATATATTTATTTATTTATTTATTTATTTATTTATTTAGCTCTAGTATTAATGTAGAGAGAGATATATGTGGTTAAGAGAGAAAACAGCCGTTACATAGAGAGAAAAATATCCAGACAAAAACGAGGCAGATTTAAAACACTATGTTTCATCAATGTAAAAAATATCAATTCGTATAAAACAGGCATTATAATGTAAATATCAGTATTCATGAATGAGACACGTATCAATAATGTGTGAAAAATAATGATCATATGTCTAGTTTAAAATTCCTAGGTTTATATTAGAGTTGAGATAAAATAGAAGGTTATCCCAGATTTTATACTATATACATCCATGTGAATTTACGTGATCAGCTCTGCAAATTCCTATTTCACACGAAAACATTCTCATTGTGCTATAAAAATTCTAGTATACATATATGTGTACATACATACAAATATATCTACATTAATTTTAACAATACTATTCATGTCTTTACTCTACATGATTATCGTTCAAGCATAAATAGAGAACAGATATCAATATATCAATAAAAATATCAGAAACAAAAAGTAAATAAAAAACAAACAAAATCAAAAAAATCTAGCGTTAGCTAGAGCAGGATATAGTGATAAAATTATGTACATAGATAATAATAGACAAACTAACCAAAATAACAACAATTTTAATTACGGCAACAACTTTAACAACTATAATAGAAAGCATTACAATAATTCCAAAAGCCAAAAAAGAAATAGAACTAGGAATATAATATGGTTTGCCCCCCCTTTCTCACTAAACATTAAAACCCACATCGCTAAACTATTTTTTAATGCTCTTGATAATCGCTTCCCTAGAACACATAGGTATCACTCAATTTTCAATAGACATACTATAAAATTAACCTACTCATCCACCAAAAATTTAGCACAAAATATTAATAGAATAAATAATAGGAATTTAAAACCTAGCCAAAATACCGATAATAGCATAAATAATATCCAAGTTAACAAATGTAACTGTAGAGATAGATCTAAATGTCCGTTAAATAACAATTGCTTAGTTAAAAATATAATATACAACTGTAATGTTAAAACGGACTTAAATCCTTTTAACTATGTTGGTTCCACCTCGACAGAATTTAAACTTCGCTATAATAACCACAAGAATTCTTTCACAGATCCAAGCAAAAAATCCTCAACATCACTATCAGGCCTACTCTGGCAACTTAGGCATGATAACGTTGGATATTCAACGGCTTGGAATATAGTCTCAAGAGGGATTCCTTTTAATTCATCCTCTGAGACATGTGACCTCTGCGCGGAGGAGATATTCTTTATACTAAAATCTAAAAATTCCCTTTATTTACGGACAAATTTATTCAGTTGCTGCAGACATAGATTGAACTCAACTTTTAAATATAAATATAAATTTAAAATGTAGTATATTTAATTTGATTTATAATTATTTATGAAACTCGCCGATAAATCTTTCGATTCCTTTTTATTTTAAACATTCTTCATGAATAATTAAACTACCCTAAAAGCTGATGCTCCAAATATATCGAATAAATTTTACACTAGATAAACTTCTATATTAAATATAAGACCATCTGTAGATCAAATGGGTATCCTAAACTTTTGGAATGTTTTCTGCTAGACAGGATTTGGTAAATAATTTTTGGTTTTGTTTGCTTTTGATTCTGATGCTTATAACGAACTTGGCAATATATTGTCAATTAACTTTGAAGGGTTGATCTCTGTGGTTGATTTGCGGGGCATACTATGTTTTATTTTTATTTTAATATTTTTAATATTTTTAATATTTTTATTTTTAATATCTTTTTGATTTTGTTTGTTTTTTATTTACTTTTTGTTTCTGATATTTTTATTGATATATTGATATCTGTTCTCTATTTATGCTTGAACGATAATCATGTAGAGTAAAGACATGAATAGTATTGTTAAAATTAATGTAGACTCTATATATATTTGTATGTATGTACACATATATGTATACTAGAATTTTTATAGCACAATGAGAATGTTTTCGTGTGAAATAGGAATTTGCAGAGCTGATCACGTAAATTCACATGGATGTATATAGTATAAAATCTGGGATAACCTTCTATTTTATCTCAACTCTAATATAAACCTAGGAATTTTAAACTAGACATATGATCATTATTTTTCACACATTATTGATACGTGTCTCATTCATGAATACTGATATTTACATTATAATGCCTGTTTTATACGAATTGATATTTTTTACATTGATGAAACATAGTGTTTTAAATCTGCCTCGTTTTTGTCTGGATATTTTTCTCTCTATGTAACGGCTGTTTTCTCTCTTAACCACATATATCTCTCTCTACATTAATACTAGAGCTAAATAAATAAATAAATAAATAAATATATCATTGATACGTCATTCAACTGGTGCCCAACTACCTATTTTCTTTCTCTCTATCTCTATCTATATCTATCTCTCTATATTTTCTCTCTCTCTCTCTCTCTCTCTCTCTCTCTCTCTCTCTCTCCTCTCTTCTCTCTCTCTCTCTCTATCTATCTCCCTCTGTGTTTTTTTCCTCTCTCTATATATCTCTCTCTGTTTCTTTACATGAATTTCTTCTCTCTATCTATCTCTCTATATCTATCTCTCTCTATTTAGTTGCATGCATTTCTTCTTTTTCTTCGTTTTTCTTTCTTTCTTTTTATAACTGTCCCTAATATTTTTTTCACTACCAAATCAACTTTTCAAATAGAAGTCGAAGTTGAAAGGTATGTCGAATCTATCTATTTATAAGACTGTTTATATTGTATTTTGTCTGAAGAAGGCATAACATATTTTTAATATGATATCCCTGAAATATATATAATGAAATAAATATGGTTTTATAAATATAGTTTCCATTTATTTAATATCGTAAATATACTCCAAATACTTGTTGAGTGCTTTTATATCAGTTATAAATATTTACTCGTTGTTAACCCAACAATTTAAATAAAACTTTACATATATATATATATATATATATATACGGTTACGTAAGGAAGAAACATTGTAAGCCAATAAAAATCTGTTGATGTTGTAGACGCTCTTGTGTTCTTTTTCATATATATATATATATATATATATATATATATATATATATATATATATATATATATATATATATTATGTATATATATATATATATATATATATATTATGTATATATATATTTATATATATATATATATATATATATATATATATATATTATGTATATATATATATATATATATATATATATATATATATATATATATATATATATATACATATATGCAAAAGTTCTATTTAAATTGTTGGGATACAACAAGCAAATATTTTTATAACTCGATAAGTATTTGGAGTAGATATACGATATTAACAAATGGAAACTATATTTATAAAACCATATTTATTTCATTATACATATTTCAAGGATACCAAGTTAAATTATGGTATGCCTTCATCAGACAAAATACATGTATTTTGTCTGATGAAGGCATACCATAATTTAACTGGTATCCTTGAAATATGTATAATGAAATAAATATGGTTTTATAAATATAGTTTCCATTTGTTAATATCGTATATATACATATATATATACACATATATATATATATATATATATATATATATATATATATATATATATATATATATATATATATATATATATATATGTTATGGAATACTGTTAGCTTTTCGCTAAAACAATTTCTATACCTTTCATTTATATATATATATATAGAGGGAAAAGTTTAACCCCGACGGCAGGCGCTCAAGCCGTTTCGACGGCTATTTCTGGACTAGTCCACTTCTCTAAGTATTGAGTACTTTGGTGTGTTATTGTCCATCTGGTTCTTTACCCCACTTCCTTCGTTTTATATATATATATATATATATATATATATATATATACACACACACGAATGAAACAGTTCTAGTCCCGTAGAAGCTTTTCTATATTAAATATATATATATTTATATATATATTTATATATATAAATATATATATAAATAAATATATATATAAATATATATATAAATATATATATATATAAATATATATATATTTATATATATATATATATATATATATATATATATATATATATATATATATATATATATATATATAACACATTCATCAAATAAGAAATATGAATTATTTCACCATTATATGTATGTTGTATTAGTTTTCTCTACATATATGTTATTAATGTGATTCAGTCAAAATGTTTGTCCAAATTTTAGGTTTCTCCTTATTAACTTTTAATTTAATTTACTTTATTTCAGCGTCTGTATCTTCACAGGAATTTGTTATTTCGTCTCTTTTCAAATTTAATAATTTTCCACTTTATCAAAATCATCTTAAAAATGAATATTTATATATTTTGGAAATACAAGCAGTCTCTAGTTACGAATGACTTTCGCTGCTACGTCTACTTTTATGTCGGCTTTTTTATATAAATCGGAATAGTTACGTAGTGTTATCATTTGGAATAATTATGTTGATACTGCGCGTCGGTTAGTCACATTTTCATCTCATTTAGTAGTATATGTTTTAACTTAAATATAGTTTAGTTACTATAAAACACTAATAATACGACGAACCGTTAAAACCCAATAATGTGTTGATATGTACCGCCTTATATTTCATCGGTTTATTTGTAATTCTACTTTGTTCATTATAACAGACTCTTGTAGGAGAGTTCCTCGAAGAGCATTGTTTGTGTTAGATTTTCATTCGGTTGATCACCGATTTCGGTTTGTCTATAATGTCCTAAACTTTATATATAAACTGTAGCTAATAACATACTCATCCATTATGCCACATATGATGACCAGAGAGCCAAAACGCTCAAAATATGATAGAAATATAACTACACTCGCTAAATATAGCTCCACATATACTGTCGAAGATTGAGATTAATTGTCACAAACATCGTAATTATTTTAATAACAACTCCACTCAGATGGTCTCACATATCCTTCTCATAAATTTCTACATTGTTTCAGATGGTTTCTCATTTCCATCTCCAAAATTCCCAAATGATTTTAGTGGGCTTCATATTACATTCCCATACGTTTTCTAAAACATATCTAAACAACAACAGATAGATAAATATATAAAATTAGTCCTGATTCCGTGGGTGGCTGTGTTGTTGTTTTTTTCTGTCTGGGATTAGAGCTAATAATATCAAATATCATAGACATATATATTATAAATTATAATATTTGTGCTTAATATAGAATAACACGAGATAGATAATTCATGAAATATATGATATAACAATTTAATAACATATATGGATGTTGAATGAGGGAAGAATAAAAACAACTTAAATTGCTGAAGAAAATATACTTGTCAGATTAATTACTGAAGTGTGCATGCTGGCGAGA
>OZ024751.1:49936822-49944322 GCA_964016885.1 Eledone cirrhosa
AAGGCCAGCAATTACCCAGTACATTACTGGTACTTTATTTTATCGGCCCCGTAAGGATGAAAGGCAAAGTTAACCTTGGCGGGATTTGAACTCAGAATGGCAAGGGCCATAACAACAATAATAATAATAATAATAATAATAATTATGCTTTCTTTATTAACCACAAGGGTTTACATAAAGTAGACATTAAGGACAGTACAGGACAATACAGGGCGGTACAAATGGGCATTTCTGCATGTAAAAAACAAGAAACAGAGGATGTAATAATAGAACAATGAAAAAATTCCCCAATAGGGGGGAGACTTCCGAGGGACATTCGTGGAGAAAGCCCATTAAAAATCCACAGTGACCCTGACCACCAGGGCAAGTGTCCTCTGCCAGTTTTCCACCTTTAATTTACAGACACATACTCTGAGTAGGCCCATTCACTCGGGCCATTCTTGCCTCTCTCACCCATCTTTCAACAAAATGCTGGGAAGAGAGCACTTCCCTTTCTACCCTGATTTTCCTTTTCAATTGAAATTTGAAAAAGCTAATCAGGGCATCACCGAAGAGGTAAGTGCTCGTCTTCAGCCCTTTCAAACGTGTCTACCATACTATCTCTTTCGCCATAGCCCCCAGACAGATAAAAACTGCCTGCCCTTCCCGGCTAAAGAAGAGGGCGGGGCAATCCTCACGATGGACTCAGCTGATAGCTGGATCCGTCCCACACGCGACAGCAGGTGTTCGACATAAACCCACAAGTCAGCAATGTTCGGACACTGGACGAGTGCGTGCAGGACGGTTTCGTCGCCCTGCGCGCATCTCGGACATTCCCAGCTGACGGCACCTCCATGCCTGTAGAGTTTATCCCGAACTGACAAAGCACTTCGGTAGCACTGCCAGGCCAGGGATTTCTGGAAGTTGTCCATAGGCCCCGACCCGAAAGTTCTTCCGAAGAGATTGGCTAGTTGATTTTCGTCAACGCCTAGAGTTTCCCAAAGTACGTCGTCGCAATCCCCCCCTAATCCTCTATAGAACGCCAAGGTGGAGTTTCCACCGATCACATTGCCCGATTGGTCGAGGGCTGTGAGCGCCGAAGACATTCCAGTCTCCAAGCGCTCCCTCTCGGTCTTCGCTTGACCCAGGACTGCAGCTCCGCCAAGGAGACGAGCTGGGGAAAGACGTGTCTAGCAAACGAAGACCACACCTGATCACCGTCGAGGAAGACGTGGAGATGTCGTAGCCTGAGCGCGTGTCTGCGCATCATCAGCCACGGCATTCCTAGCCCTCCACGTAGCGGGTGTTGACAGCAGATGGACCGCCTGATCATCGGAGTGCGTCCCTTCCACAAAAAGCGAAAGAGCAAGCGCTCCAGCGCAGTCAGGCGGGGCTTAGGACAAGGTACGACGGTCAGGCGGTAGTAGATGACGGACGCGATAAACGCGTTAGCCACCTCCGCTCGACCTTTCACGGATAGCTTCCTCTCGGCCGATTTCTGGGTGAGAGAAGCCGCCCTGCTTGTCACCTCGTCCCAGTTTTTGTCCGTCTGGAGATCCGGACCGAACCAGACCCCTAGCAATTTAACCGGTCCGTCCGTCCAGTGCCCGACGACGCTGTTGCACGGCATGGACCTGCCTCTCCAGGTGCCGAGCTGCAGGCCCACTGACTTTTCCTGGTTGATCATTGCTCCTGTCACCGCTTCGTATTCTCTTAGTGTAGTGCCGATCGCCTCGATGTGTTTGGCATTCGACACCACTACGGTCACATCGTCCGCATATGCTGACACGGATCTTCCGCATCCCAGTTCGCGCGGGACCCCCCTCAACGTCTCCAGTTTGTGCAGTAATGGCTCGAGAGTTAATATGTACAAGAGGGACGAGAGGGGACATCCTTGGCGGACCGAGCGCATGATGTTGAACGGTTCCGAAAGGTCACCGTTCACTCTCACCACAGAGCAGATGTCGCTGTGCATGGCAGCGATCCAGCCTCTGAAGACGGGCACAACGCCAGCCGCCCTCAGTACTGCGGCTAGGTAACGATGGTCGACCCTATCGAAAGCTTTCGACTGATCTAAATTGATCAAGGACCCACCCGTGCCAGGTTCCCTAGCTACCCTCTCTACGATGTATCGCATGAGGTGGAGGTTGTCGTGGATGGATCTGTCGGGAATGGCGCAAGTCTGCGCCTCTCCCACCAGACCACCAACGACAAGCGCCAACCTCTTTGCTAGCACCTTGGCCAAAATCTTGAACTCTGTTGTTAACAGAGTTATGGACCTAAAATTATCTATGTTATCCCCCTTGTTCGGATCCTTTCTCAGCAGCGCCACAGCTCCTCGGCTCACAGAGCTGGGAATTCTCCCGTTCTGTTGCCAGTTGCAGTAGACGTCCGCCAAGAAGCCTCGGAATAAGTCTGGCATCTGTACGTAAAGTTCATAGGGCAGACCATCCAAATCCAGGCGATTTACCCCTTGTGCAGCTAGTCATTGCCTCCCGTACTTCAGCGGCTGTTATCGGCTTTTCGCAACACTCCGCCTCAGTGGCCGAGAGCCGCGGCAGTCCGTCGAGGTAGACACTAAAGTCCATCCCTCGATCCGGCCCACCGCTTCCCCCGAACAACTGAGCAAATTGTCGCTGACAAGCTTCACACATTTGCCCGGGATCGAGTAGCATGCGCCCGTCGTGGTCCACCAAAGACCAGATCGTGGCTTTGTTGCCACGACGCGCCTCCGCCACTCGGGCCCATTGAACGGCTTTCGTTCCCTCGTGTCTGAGAGCACGCACCCTAGCTCTGACAACGCAGCCTTCGTGCTTTGCATTGAAGAATTGGTCAAGGGCCAATTTCGCCGCAAGTACGTCGGTCGCGATGCCTTTGCTAAGCGGCTCGTCTAATTTTCTAACTAATTCTCCCTCTGCTCTATTTTTCTCTATTGCTAAAGCCTTACTAAATCTAATGGACTCTATTCTAATTGCTCTTTTCAGAGCAAACCACCACTTGTTGTTGACGATGGCCCCCGTCAACGCCCGCTTAACTAGTTCGCTAATCCGGTCTCTGTAGGCCTTGCGCGCTGGTAAGGACGCGTTTAGCTTCCAGTAGCCGGGTCCTCGTCTATGAAGCCTATCTAAGTCAAGCACACAGATCACGAATTTGTGGTCCGTGTAGCTGACTATCTTGAATTGTGGACAGCCGATGCTAGGCCTATCTATTTCTCTACAAAATACTCTATCCGGATACGATCTGGATGACCCTATGCGATTTGTCCAAGTCCACATTGGCACATTCGGGAAATCCAATCGGTACCTGTCAGACAGTTCAAAACGCCTGAGCAGGTTGGTGAGGCTCTTGCACCCTCCTCCCCTATCCGCTAATCCCACACAGTCCCAGCGTGCATCTAAGATCCCGTTCCAGTTGCCCACTAACACTAAAGAGCGGGACGTTCCAAGAAAGGTCTCCAGACGCCGGAAGAAATCAGGCCGCCCTGCTCCTGTCGGGGCATAGACGGCCACTAGCCTGAAAGCTTGCCCGTCTCCGCTGGTCACGTCCAGCACCACCAACCAACCTTCTGGGTCCAGGAAGATGGCCCGTATGGCGAAATGCAAACCTCTCCGAAAAAGCACAGCGACTCCTCCCCCCGATCCCGGACAGCTGGGAGATGCGTACACATCGTAGCCGCCGAAGATCGGTGCGAAGGCCCGTGCTTCGGAGATTCTGGTCTCGCTGATGGCCACTACATCTATGTTTAGTGACCTGAGGTCGTTGAGCAGGTGGCCCTGCTTCCATGACGACCCCAAGCCACGCGCATTTATGCTGCCTATACTGAGTGAGGTCATGTTGAAATGGAGTGGAAAAGATGGGAAAGACCACTTACCTTACTTCTCGTAGAGGAAGGATGGTTTTCCATCCTTTTCACTGCTTGTGGCCTCCTCCGGAAGGATGTCCTTATAAATCCTCCTGGAGAGTGTTTGTCGGAAGTCTCCGATGTCTTTGGGGAATTTTTGTTTTAGTGTCGTGTACGTTTTCTGTGTGATTTGTATGTGTGTAGGTGGTGTGAACTTTTGGGTTGTTGTGTAGTCTTTTTCTCTGATGCTGGTGTTGTGTTACATGTAGTGTAATAATTGGTTGTTGTTCAAATTTAATGCTGTGTAGTGTGTATCGTTTTGGTTGTTTTGTTTTGTTTGCGTTTGTTGTGGGTTTGTTTCTGTTACGCTTTTTGGTGACTTTTGTGGTGTTGGTGATGGTGATGGTGTTGGTGTTTGTGGTGATGGGGTTGGTGATGCTGGTGTGGATGGTGGCATATCTGTCTTAACTTTCTTGTTCGATAATTTATTCGTTTCCCTCTGTATTTTGTTTTTGGAGGGGGAAGGAAGAGAATTTTTTCTTTTTTGGTTTCTTTTTTTCTTTTTTCCTGATACCGTTTCCCACTCCTCGTCGTCACAATCTGTCTCCAGTTGCGATAAGCCGGTGAGTGGAAAATCCTCCACAGGCGTTGGTTTTGGTTGTGGCGTGGTGGATGGTGTAGGCGCTGGTGCTAGTTCTGGGGTGTTGGGTGGTGGTGGTGTTGGTTTTTGCTACTGTTGCTGGGGTTGTTGCTGTTACAGTTGCTTCTGTTGTTGCTGCTACAGTTATTTCTGCCATTTCTGCTGCTGGTGGTGTTGATGATTGAGTCACTGGGGTGGGTAAGAGAGGTGACCTCAACCTTTTAGCCTGAGGGCAGAAAGCCCTTAGATGGGTTCCTTCACCACAAACGACACACCTAGGTCTCCTTCCCTCGACGATTACGGTGAGGTGGCTACCATCAGTGAGGTCTATTACCTCTGGGATCTCTTCAATGCTTTTATGGTCCGCTTGGATCAGGAGCTCCATCCCAGATCCGGACCAGTTCTCCTGCTTTTCTTTTGCTATTTCTATTATTTTGGTGTTGGCCTCGATGCCGGCGAGGACGGCAGCCATTAGACGGGAAATTTCGATGGCCGGTGGAACGTGGGTCAGCCTGATCTTCACAAGTCTCTGGCCACAATAGTTTGGGATGAGTGTGAAGTCGTCACTTCTTAATGGGGCCATGGAGTGTTCTCTGGCCTCCTGAGGTGTTTCAAAGAACACGTCCACGGTTCCATACGTCTGCCCACGTCTGATGTGGGGTTTTTTTTGCCCACACATGTCCCAAAGCTTTTTGGATTTGGGACTCGGATGCCCGTTCCACTCGGCGCGATTTTATGTTAATTGTCCGATAGGACACGGTGCATAGGCTACGTTACTCCATTTTATTAGGTGGGGGTGAGGCTGACCCTGTACCCATCTTTCTTTACCTTTTTACCTTCTTTCCTTTGGCTTCTTCTAATTCCTCCTGAGTTACCTGGATCGCTTCGCACGTTTTTGCTACTCTGGCAAAACTCAGGGTAGTTTTCTTAATTTCATTGTTGCTGTTGTTGTTATCGTTATTTTTGCTACTGTTAATTTTAGTTTCAGTTGTGGTGGTGGTGGCGTCAGTGGTGTTCGGTGTGGAAGAGTTCATTTTGGTTGAATTCATTTCGATATCACGAGTTAATTTATTTTTTCTTTTGTTTCTGTTGTCGCTGTGGTGGTGGTGGTAGGGTGGTGGTTGTCGCGGTGGTGGTGGTGGTGGTGGTGGTGGTGGCGGCTTTAACACCTGCATTCATTGGTAATGGCGGGAAATGAACGTCTACCTGAGACAAATTTAAAATATTGCTACTGCTTACAACTCCAGTGTTGGCAAACATAGAAATATTTACAATGGTGGTGTCGGTGTGAGGTGTTGGATTGTGAGGAAGGAGTGACTCTGAGTCATCCATTATTTTTCAAAGAAAAATTTTTTGTTTGATAATTATAAAAAGTTTAAATTTTGGGCTCAAGGCCCCAATATTTTTGAGTTTCCTTTTCAGAAATCAATGTATGTGCACTTATATACAGTTAACAATAAAAAATTTTGCATTAATGGCAATTTTAAATAACTGAAAATAACAAACCTTTGCGGAGCTCACGATGATACGATTTACTACGTAGGTCGCCAATAATAATAATAATTATAATTATAATAATAATTTTTTCTACTTTGTTTAATAATAACAACAACGACAACCACAACCACAGGGATGATGAAGATGATAGCAGCAATGTTTGTGGTTAAATAAAGAGAATCGGTTAAGCTAAGAATAAAATCAAAACAAGTGATTTTTGAAAAGCAAACCCGAGGGAAATATGCAGATAACTACTTCTTTAAATCTAATTTCACTTACTGAGTGTTGCCTCAGAAAATCTAATGAACACTTTCAAACTTAAATATCGGTAACGATGTGGAATATATGTCATATAGAATAGGCTTAAATTTTTACCATTTTTAGGCATTTTCCCGCTTTTGGTGTTGTTTTCTTTTTGTATTTTCTTTTTTTTTTTCGTTTTTATTAGTTTTTTTAACATTTTTTCGTTCGTTTTTTTCTTGTCAGATTTTCGTTATTATTTTTTTTATTTGTTCTGTTCAATAATATTTTTATATAGACTTTCAAAACAATAACCATCCAAAAAATATATATGTATATATGTATGAATATGTATATGTATATATTTATATATATACATATACATATTCATACATATATACATATATATTTTTGGGATGGTTATTGTTTTATATACATATATATTTTTTGGATGGTTATATATATATATATATATTTATATATATATATATATATATATATATATATATATATATATATATATATATATATATATATATATATATATATATATATATATATCACGTACACATATACACATACATATATATATATATACATATACATATACACACACATATATATACAGAGAGAGAGAGAGAGAGAGAGAGAGAGAGAGAGAGAGAGAGAGAGAGAGAGAGAGAGAGAGAGAGAGAGAGAGAGAGAGATTGATGTGTATATACAGTTATGTTAGTGAATTATGACACTGACTATATAGAATTTACTTTTAGAAAGTAAATGTTGACGGGAAACTCAAATTCACTGGCAATATTTTCTTTCTAAATATATAAACAGACATACAACTACGTACATACATATATACATATATCAATTGTTCGATCTAATAACTGCATAGACACATGTACAGATACACATGTACATATACACATGTACATATACATATGTACAGATACAAAGCATATCCACATATCCACATACACACATATAACTCAAAACATACACATCCACAGATACAATAACCTCCATACCTGCGCACACACACATGCATGCAGACATGTAGACATATCTACTTAGTTGATGTGTAAATCCCAATGAGAGAGTCTTGTATCTATGTTAGAAACCGACTCTCTCTATAGGTAAAAATTTATGAAATTATAAGACCAGAAGAACATACATACACACACAACTACATACATTCATCAATACAGACCGACGGACAGACAGACAAACAGACTGACTGACAAACAGACATATACGTAGATCATGCATAGATATATATGAGTGTGTGTGTGTGTGTGTGTAT
>OZ024751.1:49954322-49961822 GCA_964016885.1 Eledone cirrhosa
AAGAGGGCGGGGAAATCCTCACGATGGACTCAGCTGATAGCTGGATCCGTTCTACACGCGACAGCAGGTGTTCGAAATAAACCCCCAAATCAACAATGCTCGGACACTGGACGAGTGCGTGCAGGACGGTTTCGTCGCCCTGCGCGCATCTCGGACGGCTGACGACACTTCCATGCCTGTAGAGTTTATCCCGAACCGGCAAAGCTCCTCGGTAGCACTGCCAGGCCAGGGATTTCTGGAAATTGTCCATAGGCCCCGGCCCGAAAGTTCTTCCGAAGAGATTGGCTAGTTGATTTTCGTCGACGCCTAGAGTTTCCCCAAGCACGTCGTCGCTCTTCCCCTTTACTAATCCTCTATAGAATGCCAAGGTGGAGTTTCCACCGATCACATTGCCCGACTGGTCGAGGTCTGTGAGTGCCTGAAAACATTCCAGTCTCCAGGCGCTCCCTCTCAGTGTTCGCTTGACCCAGGACTGCAGCTCCGTCAAGGAGACGAGCTGGGTAAAGACGCGTCTAGCAAACGGCGACGACACCTTATCACCGTCGAGGAAGAGGTGGAGATGTCGTAGCCTGAGCGCGTGTCTACGCATCATCAGTCAGGGCATGCCCAGCCCTCCACGTAGCGGGTGTTGACAACAGATGGACCGCCTGACCATCGGAGCGCGTCCGTTCCACAAAAAACGAAAGAGAAAACGCTCCAGCGCAGTCAGGCGAGGTTTAGGACAAGGCACGACGGTCAGGCGGTAGTAGATGATGGACGCGATGTACGCATACGCCACCTCCGCTCGACCTTTCAGGGATAGCTTCCTCTCTGCCCATTTCTGGGTGAGAGAAGCCACCCTGCTCATCACCTCGTCCCAGTTTTTGTCCGTCTGGAGGTCCGGACCGAACCAGATCCCTAGCAATTTAACCGGTATGTCCGTCCAACACTCGACGACGCTGTTGGACGGCATGGACCTGCCTCTCCAGGTGCCGAGCTGCAGGCCCACCGACTTTTTCTGGTTGATCATTGCTCCTGCCACTGCTTCGTATTTTCTTAGTGTAGTGCCGATCGCCTCGATGTGTTTGGCGTTCGACACCACTACGGTGACATCGTCCGCATATGCTGACACGGTCTTCCCCATCCTAGTTCGCACAGGACCCTCCTCAACGTCTCCAGTTTGTGCAGTAATGGCTCGAGAGTCAATATGTACAAGAGGGACGAGAGGGGACATCCTTGGCAGTCCGAGCGCATGATGTTGAACGGTTCCGAAAGGTGACTGTTCACTCTCACCACAGAGCAGATGTCGCTGTGCATGGCAGCGATCCAGGACTGCCGCCAGATAACGATGGTCGACTAATATTGACAAGGAGGAGGCTAGCTCACTGTGTAGGATCTGTGGAGAGAGAGAGGAGACTGTAGCTCACATTGTATCCGAGTGTAAACACCTAGCCCAGACTCACCCTAGAGGCTGGAGACATGATGAGATGGGCAGGGTGATCCACTGGCATCTATGCAAAGTAAACAATTTACCCCATTCTGAGAAGTGGTCTGAGCATAAGCCAGAGTCGGTGATAGAAAACGATCAGGTGAAGTTGCTATGGGAATTTAGGATACAGACGGACAAGAAATTAGAACACAATAGGCCTGACCTGGTGGTTTTGGACAAGGAAAAAAGATCATGCCTGATTGTAGATGTAGCCTGCTCATTCGACACGAGAGTGCAAGAAAAGGAAAGGGAGAAAATTAACCGATACCAGGATTTAAAGTGGGAGTTAAAAATAATTTGGAACTGCGATGAAGTCAAAGTGGTCCCGATTGTCATAGGCGCACTAGGTACTATCTCAAAGAGTTTCCAAGGATAGTTAAAGAAGATTAGTCCAGCCCCGCTTTTTGGAACACTTCAAAAGGCATGCTTGCTGGGAACAGCAAGAACCCTCCGATACGTCATGAATGTCTGAGGCTGTAGGTAGCGGCCTTATATTCATTTCAACAAACTTTCCATTTAAATAACATCAATGACTGAGACTGAAAGAACAATAATAATAATAATAATAATAATAATAATAATAATAATATCAATATCAGTATAGGCACAAGGCCAGCAATTTGGGAGGAGGGGAAAGTCGATTAAATCGACCCCAGTGCGTGACTGGTACTATATTTCATCGACCCCATAAGGATGAAAGGCAAAGTTAACCTCGGCGGGATTTTAACTCAGATTATAAAACACCGTAACTCTATGCTGCAAAGCTTGGCGTCCGACGCTCTACCGATTCTGCCAATTCATAATAATAATTGTTTCTACTTTTGGCACAAGGTCAGCAATTATCCCAGTGCATTACTGGTACTTTATTTTATCGACCCCGTAAGGATGAAAGGCAAAAGTTAACCTCGGCGGGATTTGAACTCAGATCATAAAGGGAGGTAACTCTATGCTTCAAAGCATGGCGTCCGACCCTTACCGATACTGCCAATCCACCGCAATAATAATGGTTTCTGATTTATTCACAAGGCTAACAAGTTTTAGGGGAAGGGAAATTCGATTAAATAGACTACAGTGCGTTAATGGTAAATACTTTTTAGTAATGGAAACTTTTAAAATATCATTTTCCTTATATGAGTGTACTCATAAATGTGTCAAGGAAAAAACCAGAGACGTTAAGGAAGGTTTCTCGCCCAATAGATGTTCTGTGGAACACCAGTGAAAACTTGGTTTTCATTCTATTACGGAGGTGCATATAATGGAGTGGAACAAGAAAGTCAACAAGATAGAAATGAATTACTATTTAATGAAATGACCCCCAAAGATGCGAGGATTCCGGAAAATGAATGCTAAATATTAGGAGTTGAGTCATCAAGAATTATCCGGACAATCTTTGCCACAAAGTGACGACAGCTATGGACAGCATGGTAGAACAAAAATAAACAAAAGTACAAGGATTCTTCTGAACCAATGAGAAGAGTTATACCAGCCACAATGCCATTAATGTGTAGCAGCTGCAAAAAAAATCTTTATTTCTTTATAATTATACATATACTGATTGATAATGGTAATATAACATTTGTATTGTATATCCTTTATTTGATTCGACACAAAAGCGTTATATATATTAATTAGTTTAAATAAGAAACATAGCTGTAGTGAGCTCTATGTACTTCACAAATAACAATGTAAGCAATGTATTTTGAAAAGTTGCTTCGTTAGAAATCGTATTGGGGAACATATCTCGCCTTTAACAAAATGCTTTATTTAAATATATTTTGTTTTCGTTGCTTTTATCTAATATATGGTATTTTCTTTTTTTTTACATCTGTATCAATATTGTTTTCTTTCCATAATACAATTCCTGTGGATTTATATTTATTTCCTTTTTTCGTTTTGTTTTATTTATTTTCAATTTTTCCGTTTTCATTTTCTTAAAATGGCTGATTTTTGTTTGGTTTTACTTCGTTGTTTTGTAGCGGGAATAATGTTATGTTGAAAAACATGTTTGGAGCAAGTAACATAGTCAATTTAGAGAATTGTGTTGGTCAAATTTATGCTTAAATTAATGAACAATGAGCTAAAATTAGATATAAATTTAGATGGAAACTTTTTTTTAATATATTTATCAAATATGAGATAATTGGCTGCAGTTAAGGTTAGCATTTCTCACTAGTTAAGCCTGTAATATTCTTTTTGTATTCTTCATTCCTTGGACAAGATAAAGCAAACTAGATTTATTTCTTTAAACTAAAATACATTTAAATATAAAATGACGAAAACTGTACTCGGCCTCTAATACTAGCGTTACTACGATCGAAAGCTTTCTCAATTCACATATGACCATAATTACCATACATTGGATAAAGTATCATTAGATATCTCAATATTTAACAGTAGGTGTTTAACATATAAATAATAGGCTATTCCATAGAACGTTATTCAATAATCTATGAATAATAGTTCTAGATGAACAATATAGTAAACGCACCTTTCTCTGTAGCAGCATGAAGAGTTTCTACTGAAATAATTTCCATTTTCTATCTTACAATTAAAATACTGTCTTCGAATGCTTGCATTACATGTGCGACGCCATTTTGTACACACACACACACATGGACTCGCACTTACAAACAAACACATACACACACACACACCGACACACACACACACACACACATACATATATATATATATATATATATATATACACACACTCACGCGTCACTAGTTTTATATATGATTCTAGCAACGTGTTGACGTTACTTTTGGCATTGACAGAACACAAACTGTCCTTGAATCTCCAAAAGACTTTCTGCTAAAACCATTGCTCCATACGAGGCAATTGTAGAAAACACAAGTCCAAGGTAACGTGTATTGGCATCGGACCTTGTAGTTGCGAAACAAATTTCTACACACATTGTCATGGCTTTATCCATACATTTTGGACACAGCTTCAAACAGAAATATTTCTGGACATAAATGTCCATGGATTTAGTCAAAATGCTACAGAAATTTCCCTCGTCTTGAACAAGGTTGAACCCATTACAACTAAAAACAATAACGATTTACCGAGGTAGCCTGCCTTTAGACACTCGACCTGTTAGATATAAAAACAAATTTATTCCCCTTATATCACATCATATCATCATAAAAGAAAAAGGAATATATATGGACAAAAAAACAGGTTGGTCATGCCAGGAATTCCGTTGAATTCTATCTCACTTCATTCTCCTCTTCTATCATTTAATTGGATATCATTCCTTCCCTGCTATTTCATACGTTTGTATTTTTTCAAACTACTCAATCGGAGCAGCTCTTGTGATAAACAACAACAAAAACAACAACATCTACCATCACCACTACAACAACAACAGTAACACAGATAAAAACAACAACAACAGCAACACCGACGAAAGCAACAACAACAGCAACAATTTTAATTATCATTACGATATTTTATTAATGCTCATTACCTGTTTGCTATCACAGCATTGTTAATGTTATAGTAATTAATAACAATAATAATAATAATAATAATAATAATAATAATAATAATAATAATAATAATAATAATAATAATAATAATAATAATAATAATAATAATAACTAGTGCAGTTATCAGGTTATTCTCTTTGCAAAATTTAAAAGTGTTTTAATATTCAAGGCCTTTTGGAACATCAAAAGCATTCGAACTCGGAGAAGGAAAAAGAATCACCCGTTTTTAATCCTCCATTTTTCGTTTCATTAATTATGCATATTCTAATTTTTTGTTTCTTTTGTTTTCCTTTTTCTTATTTTTGTTTTGTCTTTTTTTTCTGTTTTGTTTTCTTTTGTTTTTTCCAACTTGGTATAGTTCTTATTATCTGCTGTATTTATTATTTTTTCTCTTGTTATGTTTTTAATTTTCCTTACATAATTTTATTATTTATAATTACACATAATTAGTATTATAGCGTTTATACTGTAATGAAATATTTGTTATATACTATATTCATATGACAAATACTCTTCAAGATGAGGGCTTTCTTCATAAACATAACTAGGAATATAAGTCACAAAACCTGCATCCGAGAGTTAAGGGGCCCCTGTCAACAATCTTTTCTGTCTCCAAGGGTACATTACACGATATTCTCGAGTATTATTTATAGTGAACGAAGGGCGGTGGATTGGCAGTATCGGTAGAGGGTCGGACGCCATGCTTTCCAGCATAGTTACGTCCCTTTACGATCTGAGTTCCGATCCCGCCGAGGTTGACTTTGCCTTTCATCCTTACGGGGTCGATAAAATAAAGTACCAGTAATGCACTGGGTAATTGCTGGCCTTGTGCCAAAAGTAGAAACAATTATTTATAGTGAACGAGACATGTTATAGTCATATATTTTGCGACAATTATACATACATATATATATATATATATATATATATATATATATATATATATATATATATATATATCAAGAGCGAGAGTGAGAGAGAGTAATAATAATAAATATGAAGACTAAAATCCGAAGAGGGTTCGATAAGGATAATATATATATATATATATATATAACGAAGTTAGTGTTGTAAGGAAACAGTTGGGCCATAACGCACCAGAGTACTCGATACTGGGTAGTACAGTGGATAATAGGAAAATAGTCAGGACCCCGACGGCTGAGCTCCGGCCGTCTCGATAGCTGGGTCTGAACTAGACTCTTTTCGTATGTATATATATATATATATATATATATATATATATATATATAAGCTTCTACAGGACTAGAACTGTTTCATTCGTGATGATTTCTCACAAATGAAACAGTTCTAGTCCTGTAGAATCTCTTCTATATTAAAACCTTCATACTCTGCTATGTATTGAGTACCTTACTTACTGTGGTTACCTCCCATTCAACCCGGAATAACTTATATATATATATATATATATATATATATATATATATATATATATATATATATATATATATATATATATATATATATATATATATATATATATATGTATGTATGTATGTATGTATGTATGTATGTATGTATGTGTGGGGGGGGGGGGTATAGTTATAAGAGTTTCCACTCAGATTTAAACTTCCAATCATACATACATGAGAAGAATAGATGCCTATTGGTGATTTATATCTCACTATGAAGCCGAAATTGTGTGGGAAGAATTCAACAGACAGAATAAGATTGTTTTCGGCAAAAAATAATGTAAAACATTTTTTTTATATATTAAATAATTACATTAAAACATCCCTTCTTTTTATAAAATTGTTAATTTATGTATTATTGAATTGAGCCAGAAGATATTTCATATATATATATATATATATATAAATATTCTTATACGTATATATATATATATATATATATATATATATATATATATATATACAGACACACCACACACACACATATATATATATATTTATATTTATATACATAATATATATATACATATTTATATAATTATATATATATATATATATATATATATATATATATATATATATATACATATATATATATATATACATAGATATATATACATAGATATATATATATATATATATATATATATATATATATATATATATATATATATATATATATATATATATATATATATATATATACATATGTATATATATACATATATATATACATATATATATATATATATATATATATATATATAATATATGCATATATATGTATATAAATGTGTGTGTATGCGTGCATGCGTGTATGTATTTAAAATAATATTGAAATATATCCTCAGGGCTGATACATCGTATTAGATAGCTCTCTAATTTAATAACGTCTCTGTGTTGTGGTGTGTATGCATTATATTCATTTTACAATCCAATGAATAAATAACTATATACGTGTAATTATATATATACACATATATTTTCTTGTATTAGAAATCCCTGTTAGTCGTATTATTGACGTAGTTACTTGAGCATTAGATGGCAATAGCTTGAAGGATTTCAGGGAGATTATGTTTTGTACTAAGTTAGATTCAATGTTGAAAT
>OZ024751.1:49974322-50072810 GCA_964016885.1 Eledone cirrhosa
CAAACCAACCAGGAGTGCATCGAAGCTATCCCGGATGTGATAGACTTCGATAACGGCACTCAACTGCCCATAAGTGTTGAGGGCAAACGCCCGAAATGCTTTCGCTGTGGATCGAAGACTCACCTCAGGGCCTTCTGCAACGAGAAGACCCTGAGAAAGGAGAAAACCCCCCTCCTCCCGAATCCGGTTCCACGGCTACCAGCAACAGGACAAGCGGCAACCAGGAACGATAGGTCCGTGGCACCCATACCCACTCCACGGAAATCAAAGACAGCAGCAGCAGTGGAAATATTAACAACAACAACAGCAATACCAAATGCAGCTGCAACAGAGACTCCAGTGCAAACATCACCAACAACAACAAGTGAAAGAGTGGAGCTGGTACCCCTCCCCGACCTTACAGAATCAGACATGGAGTGTGAGGTGGGAGAGGGATGGCAAAAGGTCTCAAGAAGGCACAAACGCAGAAGCAGCGCATCGTCGCCTTTGAAAAGGGAGGAAAGAAATGAGAAAAGGGTAAAGTCTACTGCAAAGAGACCCACAGCAGCAACACCACCAACACCATCACCACCCACACCAGCACCACCATCACCACCGGCGACAACCCCACCGCCAACAACACCTTCAACACCACCACCACAAGCACCAACATCGCAAACACAACAACAAAACACACACACCCAGCAACAACGACAAGAAAATAGCAGAACCACACCCCACCCCCAGAAAAACAAATGCACGGCAATAAACACACACAACAAGAAACTAATGACTTACATAATTGAACACACAGACATTTCACAACAGGACTACATAATACCAGCACCAATCAAAACGCCAACTAACATAAGACTGCTAAAAATAGCACAGAAACAATACACAAACATTAAAACGAAATTCCCCAACGCAGTTGGTGATTTCAGGGACCTAGGAGGAACCATTAATCGAAGAGTATATTCAGACATTCTCTTAGAAGAGCCGACGACCAGCCGAAGGGACGATTCAACGGTCCCTTCACCAGACGATCAAGTGAAAAGGGATGTAAAAACCATCCCTCCTCTACCAAAAATACGGTAAGTGGTCTTTCCCATCTTTTCCACTCTATTTTAAACATGACCTCACTCAGAATAGGCAGCATAAATGCGCGTGGCTTGGGGTCGTCATGGAAGCAGGGTCACCTGCTCAACGACCTCAGGTCACTAAACATAGATGTAGTGGCCATCAGCGAGACCAGAATCTCCGAAGCACGGGCCTTCGCACCGATCTTCGGCGGCTACGATGTGTACGCATCTCCCAGCCGTCCTGGATCGGGTGGAGGAGTTGCTGTGCTTTTTCGGAGAGGTTTGGATCTCGCCATACGGGCCATCTTCCTGGACCCAGAGGGTAAGCTGGTGGTGCTGGACGTGACCAGCGGAGACGGGCAAGCTTTCAGGCTAGTGGCCGTCTATGCCCCGACAGGAGCAGGGCGGCCTGATTTCTTCCGGCGTCTGGAGACCTTTCTTGGAACGTCCCGCTCTTTAGTGTTAGTGGGCGACTGGAACGGGATCTTAGATGCACGCTGGGACTGTGTGGGATTAGCGGATAGGGGTGGAGGGTGCAAGAGCCTCACCAACCTGCTCAGGCGTTTTGAACTGTCTGACAGGTACCGATTGGATTTCCCGAATGTGCCAATGTGGACTTGGACAAACCGCATAGGGTCATCCAGATCATATCTAGATAGAGTATTTTGTAGGGAAATAGATAGGTCTAGCATAGGCTGTCCACAATTCAAGATAGTCAGCTACACGGACCACAAATTCGTGATCTGTGTGCTTGACTTAGATAGGCTTCATAGACGAGGACCCGGCTACTGGAAGCTAAACGCGTCCTTACCAGCGCGCAAGGCCTACAGAGACCGGATTAGCGAACTAGTTAAGCGGGCGTTGACGGGGGCCATCGTCAACAACAAGTGGTGGTTTGCTCTGAAAAGAGCGATTAGAATAGAATCGATTAGGTTTAGTAAGGCTTTAGCAATAGAGAAAAATAGAGCAGAGGGAGAACTAGTTAGAAAATTAGACGAGGCGCTTAGCAAAGGCATTGCGACCGACGTGCTTGCGGCGAAATTGGCCCTTGACCAATTCTTCAATGCAAAGCACGAAGGCTGCGTTGTCAGAGCTAGGGTGCGTGCTCTCAGACACGAGGGGACGAAAGCCGTTCAATGGGCCCGAGTGGCGGAGGCGCGTCGTGGCAACAAAGCCACGATCCGGTCTTTGGTGGACCACGACGGGCGCATGCTACTCGATCCCGGGCAAATGTGTGAAGCTTTTCAGCGACACTTCGCTCAGCTGTTCGGGGGCAGCGGGGGGCCGGGTAGAGGGATGGACTTTAGTGTCTACCTCGACGGGCTGCCGCGGCTCTCGGCCACTGAGGCGAGGTGTTGCGAAAAGCCGATAACAGCCGCTGAAGTACGGGAGGCAATGACTGGCTGCACAAGGGGTAAATCGCCTGGTTTGGATGGTCTGCCCTATGAACTTTACGTACAGATGCCAGACTTGTTCGGAGGCCTCTTGGCGGACGTCTACTGCAACTGGCAACAGAACGGGAGAATTCCCAGTTCTGTGAGCCGAGGAGCGGTGGCACTGCTGAGAAAGGATCCGAACAAGGGGGATAACATAGACAATTTCCGGCCCATAACTCTGCTAAACACAGAGTTTAAGATTTTGGCCAAGGTGCTAGCAAAGAGGTTGGCGCTTGTCGTTGGTGGTCTGGTGGGAGAGGCGCAGACATGCGCCATTCCCGACAGATCCATCCACGACAACCTCCACCTCATGCGATACATCGTAGAGAGGGTAGCTAGGGAACCTGGCACGGGTGGGTCCTTGATCAATTTAGATCAGTCGAAAGCTTTCGATAGGGTCGACCATCGTTACCTAGCGGCAGTCCTGAGGGCGGCTGGCTTTGGGCCCGTCTTCAGAGGCTGGATCGCTGCCATGCACAGCGACATCTGCTCTGTGGTGAGAGTGAACGGTCACCTGTCGGAACCGTTCAACATCATGCGCTCGGTCCGCCAAGGATGTCCCCTCTCGTCCCTCTTGTACGTATTGACTCTCGAGCCATTACTGCACAAACTGGAGACGTTGAGGGGAGTCCCGCGCGAACTAGGATGCGGAAGATCCGTGTCAGCATATGCGGACGATGTCACCGTAGTGGTGTCGAACGCCAAACACATCGAGGCGATCGGCACTACACTAAGAGAATACGAAGCGGTGACAGGAGCAATGATCAACCAGGAAAAGTCAGTGGGCCTGCAGCTCGGCACCTGGAGAGGCAGGTCCATGCCGTCCAACAGCGTCGTCGGGCGCTGGACGGACGGACCGGTTAAATTGCTAGGGGTCTGGTTCGGTCCGGACCTCCAGACGGACAAAAACTGGGACGAGGTGACGAGCAGGGTGGCTTCTCTCACCCAGAAATGGGCGGAGAGGAAGCTATCCCTGAAAGGTCGAGCGGAGGTGGCTAACGCGTACATCGCGTCTGTCATCTGCTACCGCCTAACCGTCGTACCTTGTCCTAAGCCTCGCCTGACTGCGCTGGAGCGTTTGCTCTTTCGCTTTTTGTGGAAGGGACGTGCTCCGATGGTCAGGCGGTCCATCTGTTGTCAACACCCGCTACGTGGAGGGCTGGGCATGCCGTGGCTGATGATGCGCAGGCACGCGCTCAGGCTACGACATCTCCACCTCTTCCTCGACGGTGATCAGGTGTGGTCGCCGTTTGCTAGACGCGTTTTTCCCCAGCTCGTTTCCTTGACGGAGCTGCAGTCCTGGGTCAAGCGAAGACCGAGAGGGAGCGCCTGGAGACTGGAATGTCTTCAGGCGCTCACAGCCCTCGACCAATCGGGCAATGTGATCGGTGGAAACTCCACCTCGGCGTTCTATAGAGGATTAGTGGAGGGGAAGAGCGACGACGTACTTGGGGAAACTCTAGGCGTCGACGAAAATCAACTAGCCAATCTCTTCGGAAGAACTTTCGGGCCAGGGCCTATGGACAACTTCCAGAAATCTCTGGCCTGGCAGTGCTACCGAGGAGCCTTGCCAGTTCGGGATAAACTCTACAGGCATGGAGGTGCCGTCAGCCGGGCATGTCCGAGATGCGCGCAGGGCGACGAAACCGTCCTGCACGCACTCGTCCAGTGTCCGAAAATTGCTGACTTGTGGGTTTATGTCGAACACCTGCTGTCGCGTTTAGGACGGATCCAGCTATCATCTGAGTCCATCGTGAGGATTGCCCCGCCCTCCTCCTTTAGCCGGGAAGGGCAGGCAGTTTTTATCTGTCTGGTGGCCATGGCGAAAGAGATAGTATGGTGGACACGTTTGAAAGGGCTGAAGACGAGCACTTACCTCTTCGGTGATGCTCTGATTGACTTTTTCAAATTTCATTTGAAAAGGAAAATCAGAGTAGAGAGGGAAGTGCTCTCTTCCCAGCATTTTGTTGAAAGATGGGTGAGAGAAGCAAGAATGGCCCGAGTGAATGGGCCGACTCTGAGTATATATCTGTAAACTAAAGGTGGAAAACTGGGAGAGGGCACTTGCCTTGGTGGTCAGGGTCATTGTGGCTTTTTACTGGGCTTTCTCCACAAATGTCCCTCCGAAGTCTCCCCCCTATTGGGGAATTTTTCATTGTTATTTTCATTGTTATTTTTGTTACATCCTCTGTTTTTGTTTTTTTACACGCAGAAATGCCCATTTGTACCGTCCTGCATTGTCCTGCACTGTCCTTAATGTCTACTTTATGTAAACCCTTGTGGTTAATAAAGAAATCATTATTATCATTATCATTATTATTATTATTATTGAATGCCATGGTTGACGGAGGCTCGGCTCTGTAAGGTATAGTAATTTTTAACCGTTAAAACAATTGTAAATTGTTTAAAACTTGAACCAAATTGTTGATAAAGACACCCTCCTCCTCGTGAGAGGGGTCTTTCTGTCCGTTATTTGGCCCTTCGGGGTTAAATAACCAGTTATTGGGGTTTTGTACCCAATATTCATTTTAAACAAAAAACAACATGGCTACGAAAAAGAAATTTCATACGTCACTCCCACTCATTCCGTCTTCTTCTTCCTCAATCATCACTACAGCAGAGAGAAGATTGTCTCTCTCCCTCCCTTCTTTAAATGTGTCTCTCTCCCTCCCTTCTCTTTCGCAAGCGACGAAAGAAAAGAAAAGTCTCGTGCAAAGCGTGCAAGGTTTCTCCACGACGACGACGACAGCGACGAAACAGGTGTGCGGGAAATACGAAAACCCAGTTCATTCGTCTGACGTCAGGAATAATAGCAGTAGCAGCCGTAATAACAACAGCAACAGTGACAATGAAAACAACAGTAGCAGCCGCAACAGCATCACCAGCAGCATAAACAACAACAGCATTAGCAGCAGCAACACCAACAACAACCACAGCAACAGCGGCGGAGGCAGTAGTCGTAGTACCTGCAGCAACAACAAAAGTACCAGCAGCTCTGACGACAACAACAACAGCAGAGAAAAACCAATCTCATTTGCAGGTATTGCGAAAAACTTGGAAACAATCCTCATAACAAATGAGGAATTAGAGGAAGCGAAGAAGATGGTGACAAAGAACGGACACCGAGCAATCTGCAAGGCAGCGAAAAATTTTTTCGAAACCCAAGAGCACTGTACGGTCACGTACCGTACAGTAAGTACAAAATCCCGTAGGGTGGAAAGAGCCACAGAGGCCCAAATACAAAAAGCCTTGGGGTCTGTGTGGCAGAGGAAAACGCACATCACCCGAGGCAAAAAATACGCCACCGTAGACGTACTTTTTGCCACACCCCAGGAGGCAAAGGCCCAATCAGTAGTGACCCTAAGGAGCGAGGAAATGGTGTTGGTGCCCTCCTACTGCGGGCAAAAAATTGTGAGGGTCAAACTGACCCACGTCCCCCCCGAAATGACCCCTTCTTGGCTGGCCGCGTCTGTCCTCGTCGGAATCGAGGACAAAACAACTGTACTGCAAGTACAGAAAAAAGTAAGAGAAGATTGGGTCGGCTCCTCCATTGAGATGCTAATCCAAACCAACCAGGAGTGCATCGAAGCTATCCCGGATGTGATAGACTTCGATAACGGCACTCAACTGCCCATAAGTGTTGAGGGCAAACGCCCGAAATGCTTTCGCTGTGGATCGAAGACTCACCTCAGGGCCTTCTGCAACGAGAAGACCCTGAGAAAGGAGAAAACCCCCCTCCTCCCGAATCCGGTTCCACGGCTACCAGCAACAGGACAAGCGGCAACCAGGAACGATAGGTCCGTGGCACCCATACCCACTCCACGGAAATCAAAGACAGCAGCAGCAGTGGAAATATTAACAACAACAACAGCAATACCAAATGCAGCTGCAACAGAGACTCCAGTGCAAACATCACCAACAACAACAAGTGAAAGAGTGGAGCTGGTACCCCTCCCCGACCTTACAGAATCAGACATGGAGTGTGAGGTGGGAGAGGGATGGCAAAAGGTCTCAAGAAGGCACAAACGCAGAAGCAGCGCATCGTCGCCTTTGAAAAGGGAGGAAAGAAATGAGAAAAGGGTAAAGTCTACTGCAAAGAGACCCACAGCAGCAACACCACCAACACCATCACCACCCACACCAGCACCACCATCACCACCGGCGACAACCCCACCGCCAACAACACCTTCAACACCACAAGCACCAACATCGCAAACACAACAACAAAACACACACACCCAGCAACAACGACAAGAAAATAGCAGAACCACACCCCACCCCCAGAAAAACAAATGCACGGCAATAAACACACACAACAAGAAACTAATGACTTACATAATTGAACACACAGACATTTCACAACAGGACTACATAATACCAGCACCAATCAAAACGCCAACTAACATAAGACTGCTAAAAATAGCACAGAAACAATACACAAACATTAAAACGAAATTCCCCAACGCAGTTGGTGATTTCAGGGACCTAGGAGGAACCATTAATCGAAGAGTATATTCAGACATTCTCTTAGAAGAGCCGACGACCAGCCGAAGGGACGATTCAACGGTCCCTTCACCAGACGATCAAGTGAAAAGGGATGTAAAAACCATCCCTCCTCTACCAAAAATACGGTAAGTGGTCTTTCCCATCTTTTCCACTCTATTTTAAACATGACCTCACTCAGAATAGGCAGCATAAATGCGCGTGGCTTGGGGTCGTCATGGAAGCAGGGTCACCTGCTCAACGACCTCAGGTCACTAAACATAGATGTAGTGGCCATCAGCGAGACCAGAATCTCCGAAGCACGGGCCTTCGCACCGATCTTCGGCGGCTACGATGTGTACGCATCTCCCAGCCGTCCTGGATCCGGTGGAGGAGTTGCTGTGCTTTTTCGGAGAGGTTTGGATCTCGCCATACGGGCCATCTTCCTGGACCCAGAGGGTAAGCTGGTGGTGCTGGACGTGACCAGCGGAGACGGGCAAGCTTTCAGGCTAGTGGCCGTCTATGCCCCGACAGGAGCAGGGCGGCCTGATTTCTTCCGGCGTCTGGAGACCTTTCTTGGAACGTCGCGCTCTTTAGTGTTAGTGGGCGACTGGAACGGGATCTTAGATGCACGCTGGGACTGTGTGGGATTAGCGGATAGGGGTGGAGGGTGCAAGAGCCTCACCAACCTGCTCAGGCGTTTTGAACTGTCTGACAGGTACCGATTGGATTTCCCGAATGTGCCAATGTGGACTTGGACAAACCGCATAGGGTCATCCAGATCATATCTAGATAGAGTATTTTGTAGGGAAATAGATAGGTCTAGCATAGGCTGTCCACAATTCAAGATAGTCAGCTACACGGACCACAAATTCGTGATCTGTGTGCTTGACTTAGATAGGCTTCATAGACGAGGACCCGGCTACTGGAAGCTAAACGCGTCCTTACCAGCGCGCAAGGCCTACAGAGACCGGATTAGCGAACTAGTTAAGCGGGCGTTGACGGGGGCCATCGTCAACAACAAGTGGTGGTTTGCTCTGAAAAGAGCGATTAGAATAGAATCGATTAGGTTTAGTAAAGCTTTAGCAATAGAGAAAAATAGAGCAGAGGGAGAACTAGTTAGAAAATTAGACGAGGCGCTTAGCAAAGGCATTGCGACCGACGTGCTTGCGGCGAAATTGGCCCTTGACCAATTCTTCAATGCAAAGCACGAAGGCTGCGTTGTCAGAGCTAGGGTGCGTGCTCTCAGACACGAGGGGACGAAAGCCGTTCAATGGGCCCGAGTGGCGGAGGCGCGTCGTGGCAACAAAGCCACGATCCGGTCTTTGGTGGACCACGACGGGCGCATGCTACTCGATCCCGGGCAAATGTGTGAAGCTTTTCAGCGACACTTCGCTCAGCTGTTCGGGGGCAGCGGGGGGCCGGGTAGAGGGATGGACTTTAGTGTCTACCTCGACGGACTGCCGCGGCTCTCGGCCACTGAGGCGAAGTGTTGCGAAAAGCCGATAACAGCCGCTGAAGTAAGGGAGGCAATGACTGGCTGCACAAGGGGTAAATCGCCTGGTTTGGATGGTCTGCCCTATGAACTTTACGTACAGATGCCAGACTTGTTCGGAGGCCTCTTGGCGGACGTCTACTGCAACTGGCAACAGAACGGGAGAATTCCCAGTTCTGTGAGCCGAGGAGCGGTGGCACTGCTGAGAAAGGATCCGAACAAGGGGGATAACATAGACAATTTCCGGCCCATAACTCTGCTAAACACAGAGTTTAAGATTTTGGCCAAGGTGCTAGCAAAGAGGTTGGCGCTTGTCGTTGGTGGTCTGGTGGGAGAGGCGCAGACATGCGCCATTCCCGACAGATCCATCCACGACAACCTCCACCTCATGCGATACATCGTAGAGAGGGTAGCTAGGGAACCTGGCACGGGTGGGTCCTTGATCAATTTAGATCAGTCGAAAGCTTTCGATAGGGTCGACCATCGTTACCTAGCGGCAGTCCTGAGGGCGGCTGGCTTTGGGCCCGTCTTCAGAGGCTGGATCGCTGCCATGCACAGCGACATCTGCTCTGTGGTGAGAGTGAACGGTCACCTGTCGGAACCGTTCAACATCATGCGCTCGGTCCGCCAAGGATGTCCCCTCTCGTCCCTCTTGTACGTATTGACTCTCGAGCCATTACTGCACAAACTGGAGACGTTGAGGGGAGTCCCGCGCGAACTAGGATGCGGAAGATCCGTGTCAGCATATGCCGACGATGTCACCGTAGTGGTGTCGAACGCCAAACACATCGAGGCGATCGGCACTACACTAAGAGAATACGAAGCGGTGACAGGAGCAATGATCAACCAGGAAAAGTCAGTGGGCCTGCAGCTCGGCACCTGGAGAGGCAGGTCCATGCCGTCCAACAGCGTCGTCGGGCGCTGGACGGACGGACCGGTTAAATTGCTAGGGGTCTGGTTCGGTCCGGACCTCCAGACGGACAAAAACTGGGACGAGGTGACGAGCAGGGTGGCTTCTCTCACCCAGAAATGGGCGGAGAGGAAGCTATCCCTGAAAGGTCGAGCGGAGGTGGCTAACGCGTACATCGCGTCTGTCATCTGCTACCGCCTAACCGTCGTACCTTGTCCTAAGCCTCGCCTGACTGCGCTGGAGCGTTTGCTCTTTCGCTTTTTGTGGAAGGGACGTGCTCCGATGGTCAGGCGGTCCATCTGTTGTCAACACCCGCTACGTGGAGGGCTGGGCATGCCGTGGCTGATGATGCGCAGGCACGCGCTCAGGCTACGACATCTCCACCTCTTCCTCGACGGTGATCAGGTGTGGTCGCCGTTTGCTAGACGCGTTTTTCCCCAGCTCGTTTCCTTGACGGAGCTGCAGTCCTGGGTCAAGCGAAGACCGAGAGGGAGCGCCTGGAGACTGGAATGTCTTCAGGCGCTCACAGCCCTCGACCAATCGGGCAATGTGATCGGTGGAAACTCCACCTCGGCGTTCTATAGAGGATTAGTGGAGGGGAAGAGCGACGACGTACTTGGGGAAACTCTAGGCGTCGACGAAAATCAACTAGCCAATCTCTTCGGAAGAACTTTCGGGCCGGGGCCTATGGACAACTTCCAGAAATCTCTGGCCTGGCAGTGCTACCGAGGAGCCTTGCCAGTTCGGGATAAACTCTACAGGCATGGAGGTGCCGTCAGCCGGGCATGTCCGAGATGCGCGCAGGGCGACGAAACCGTCCTGCACGCACTCGTCCAATGTCCGAAAATTGCTGACTTGTGGGTTTATGTCGAACACCTGCTGTCGCGTTTAGGACGGATCCAGCTATCATCTGAGTCTATCGTGAGGATTGCCCCGCCCTCCTCCTTTAGCCGGGAAGGGCAGGCAGTTTTTATCTGTCTGGTGGCCATGGCGAAAGAGATAGTATGGTGGACACGTTTGAAAGGGCTGAAGACGAGCACTTACCTCTTCGGTGATGCTCTGATTGACTTTTTCAAATTTCATTTGAAAAGGAAAATCAGAGTAGAGAAGGAAGTGCTCTCTTCCCAGCATTTTCTTGAAAGATGGGTGAGAGAAGCAAGAATGGCCCGAGTGAATGGGCCGACTCTGAGTATATATCTGTAAACTAAAGGTGGAAAACTGGGAGAGGGCACTTGCCTTGGTGGTCAGGGTCATTGTGGCTTTTTACTGGGCTTTCTCCACAAATGTCCCTCCGAAGTCTCCCCCCTATTGGGGAATTTTTCATTGTTATTTTCATTGTTATTTTTGTTACATCCTCTGTTTTTGTTTTTTACACGCAGAAATGCCCATTTGTACCGTCCTGCATTGTCCTGCACTGTCCTTAATGTCTACTTTATGTAAACCCTTGTGGTTAATAAAGAAATCATTATTTTGTAACTATTATTATTATCATTATTATTATTATTATTGAATGCCATGGTTGACGGAGGCTCGGCTCTGTAAGGTATAGTAATTTTTAACCGTTAAAACAATTGTAAATTGTTTAAAACTTGAACCAAATTGTTGATAAAGACACCCTCCTCCTCGTGAGAGGGGTCTTTCTGTCCGTTATTTGGCCCTTCGGGGTTAAATAGCCAGTTATTGGGGTTTTGTACCCAAAATTTCATTTTAAACAAAAAAACATGGCTACCAAAAAAAAAAAATTTCATACGTCACTCCCACTCATTCCGTCTTCTTCTTCCTCAATCATCACTACAGGAGAGAGAAGATTGTCTCTCTCCCTCCCTTCTTTAAATGTGTCTCTCTCCCTACCTTCTCTTTCGCAAGCGACGAAAGAAAAGAAAAGTCTCGTGCAAAGCGTGCAAGGTTTCTCCACGACGACGACGACAGCGACGAAACAGGTGTGCGGGAAATACGAAAACCCAGTTCATTCGTCTGACGTCAGGAATAATAGCAGTAGCAGCCGTAATAACAACAGCAACAGTGACAATGAAAACAACAGTAGCAGCCGCAACAGCATCACCAGCAGCATAAACAACAACAGCATTAGCAGCAGCAACACCAACAACAACCACAGCAACAGCGGCGGAGGCAGTAGTCGTAGTACCTGCAGCAACAACAAAAGTACCAGCAGCTCTGACGACAACAACAACAGCAGAGAAAAACCAATCTCATTTGCAGGTATTGCGAAAAACCTGGAAACAATCCTCATAACAAATGAGGAATTAGAGGAAGCGAAGAAGATGGTGACAAAGAACGGACACCGAGCAATCTGCAAGGCAGCGAAAAATTTTTTCGAAACCCAAGAGCACTGTACGGTCACGTACCGTACAGTAAGTACAAAATCCCGTAGGGTGGAAAGAGCCACAGAGGCCCAAATACAAAAAGCCTTGGGGTCTGTGTGGCAGAGGAAAACGCACATCACCCGAGGCAAAAAATACGCCACCGTAGACGTACTTTTTGCCACACCCCAGGAGGCAAAGGCCCAATCAGTAGTGACCCTAAGGAGCGAGGAAATGGTGTTGGTGCCCTCCTACTGCGGGCAAAAAATTGTGAGGGTCAAACTGACCCACGTCCCCCCCGGAATGACCCCTTCTTGGCTGGCCGCGTCTGTCCTCGTCGGAATCGAGGACAAAACAACTGTACTGCAAGTACAGAAAAAAGTAAGAGAAGATTGGGTCGGCTCCTCCATTGAGATGCTAATCCAAACCAACCAGGAGTGCATCGAAGCTATCCCGGATGTGATAGACTTCGATAACGGCACTCAACTGCCCATAAGTGTTGAGGGCAAACGCCCGAAATGCTTTCGCTGTGGATCGAAGACTCACCTCAGGGCCTTCTGCAACGAGAAGACCCTGAGAAAGGAGAAAACCCCCCTCCTCCCGAATCCGGTTCCACGGCTACCAGCAACAGGACAAGCGGCAACCAGGAACGATAGGTCCGTGGCACCCATACCCACTCCACGGAAATCAAAGACAGCAGCAGCAGTGGAAATATTAACAACAACAACAGCAATACCAAATGCAGCTGCAACAGAGACTCCAGTGCAAACATCACCAACAACAACAAGTGAAAGAGTGGAGCTGGTACCCCTCCCCGACCTTACAGAATCAGACATGGAGTGTGAGGTGGGAGAGGGATGGCAAAAGGTCTCAAGAAGGCACAAACGCAGAAGCAGCGCATCGTCGCCTTTGAAAAGGGAGGAAAGAAATGAGAAAAGGGTAAAGTCTACTGCAAAGAGACCCACAGCAGCAACACCACCAACACCATCACCACCCACACCAGCACCACCATCACCACCGGCGACAACCCCACCGCCAACAACACCTTCAACACCACCACCACAAGCACCAACATCGCAAACACAACAACAAAACACACACACCCAGCAACAACGACAAGAAAATAGCAGAACCACACCCCACCCCCAGAAAAACAAATGCACGGCAATAAACACACACAACAAGAAACTAATGACTTACATAATTGAACACACAGACATTTCACAACAGGACTACATAATACCAGCACCAATCAAAACGCCAACTAACATAAGACTGCTAAAAATAGCACAGAAACAATACACAAACATTAAAACGAAATTCCCCAACGCAGTTGGTGATTTCAGGGACCTAGGAGGAACCATTAATCGAAGAGTATATTCAGACATTCTCTTAGAAGAGCCGACGACCAGCCGAAGGGACGATTCAACGGTCCCTTCACCAGACGATCAAGTGAAAAGGGATGTAAAAACCATCCCTCCTCTACCAAAAATACGGTAAGTGGTCTTTCCCATCTTTTCCACTCTATTTTAAACATGACCTCACTCAGAATAGGCAGCATAAATGCGCGTGGCTTGGGGTCGTCATGGAAGCAGGGTCACCTGCTCAACGACCTCAGGTCACTAAACATAGATGTAGTGGCCATCAGCGAGACCAGAATCTCCGAAGCACGGGCCTTCGCACCGATCTTCGGCGGCTACGATGTGTACGCATCTCCCAGCCGTCCTGGATCGGGGGCAGGAGTTGCTGTGCTTTTTCGGAGAGGTTTGGATCTCGCCATACGGGCCATCTTCCTGGACCCAGAGGGTAAGCTGGTGGTGCTGGACGTGACCAGCGGAGACGGGCAAGCTTTCAGGCTAGTGGCCGTCTATGCCCCGACAGGAGCAGGGCGGCCTGATTTCTTCCGGCGTCTGGAGACCTTTCTTGGAACGTCGCGCTCTTTAGTGTTAGTGGGCGACTGGAACGGGATCTTAGATGCACGCTAGGACTGTGTGGGATTAGCGGATAGGGGTGGAGGGTGCAAGAGCCTCACCAACCTGCTCAGGCGTTTTGAACTGTCTGACAGGTACCGATTGGATTTCCCGAATGTGCCAATGTGGACTTGGACAAACCGCATAGGGTCATCCAGATCATATCTAGATAGAGTATTTTGTAGGGAAATAGATAGGTCTAGCATAGGCTGTCCACAATTCAAGATAGTCAGCTACACGGACCACAAATTCGTGATCTGTGTGCTTGACTTAGATAGGCTTCATAGACGAGGACCCGGCTACTGGAAGCTAAACGCGTCCTTACCAGCGCGCAAGGCCTACAGAGACCGGATTAGCGAACTAGTTAAGCGGGCGTTGACGGGGGCCATCGTCAACAACAAGTGGTGGTTTGCTCTGAAAAGAGCGATTAGAATAGAATCGATTAGGTTTAGTAAGGCTTTAGCAATAGAGAAAAATAGAGCAGAGGGAGAACTAGTTAGAAAATTAGACGAGGCGCTTAGCAAAGGCATTGCGACCGACGTGCTTGCGGCGAAATTGGCCCTTGACCAATTCTTCAATGCAAAGCACGAAGGCTGCGTTGTCAGAGCTAGGGTGCGTGCTCTCAGACACGAGGGGACGAAAGCCGTTCAATGGGCCCGAGTGGCGGAGGCGCGTCGTGGCAACAAAGCCACGATCCGGTCTTTGGTGGACCACGACGGGCGCATGCTACTCGATCCCGGGCAAATGTGTGAAGCTTTTCAGCGACACTTCGCTCAGCTGTTCGGGGGCAGCGGGGGGCCGGGTAGAGGGATGGACTTTAGTGTCTACCTCGACGGACTGCCGCGGCTCTCGGCCACTGAGGCGAAGTGTTGCGAAAAGCCGATAACAGCCGCTGAAGTAAGGGAGGCAATGACTGGCTGCACAAGGGGTAAATCGCCTGGTTTGGATGGTCTGCCCTATGAACTTTACGTACAGATGCCAGACTTGTTCGGAGGCCTCTTGGCGGACGTCTACTGCAACTGGCAACAGAACGGGAGAATTCCCAGTTCTGTGAGCCGAGGAGCGGTGGCACTGCTGAGAAAGGATCCGAACAAGGGGGATAACATAGACAATTTCCGGCCCATAACTCTGCTAAACACAGAGTTTAAGATTTTGGCCAAGGTGCTAGCAAAGAGGTTGGCGCTTGTCGTTGGTGGTCTGGTGGGAGAGGCGCAGACATGCGCCATTCCCGACAGATCCATCCACGACAACCTCCACCTCATGCGATACATCGTAGAGAGGGTAGCTAGGGAACCTGGCACGGGTGGGTCCTTGATCAATTTAGATCAGTCGAAAGCTTTCGATAGGGTCGACCATCGTTACCTAGCGGCAGTCCTGAGGGCGGCTGGCTTTGGGCCCGTCTTCAGAGGCTGGATCGCTGCCATGCACAGCGACATCTGCTCTGTGGTGAGAGTGAACGGTCACCTGTCGGAACCGTTCAACATCATGCGCTCGGTCCGCCAAGGATGTCCCCTCTCGTCCCTCTTGTACGTATTGACTCTCGAGCCATTACTGCACAAACTGGAGACGTTGAGGGGAGTCCCGCGCGAACTAGGATGCGGAAGATCCGTGTCAGCATATGCGGACGATGTCACCGTAGTGGTGTCGAACGCCAAACACATCGAGGCGATCGGCACTACACTAAGAGAATACGAAGCGGTGACAGGAGCAATGATCAACCAGGAAAAGTCAGTGGGCCTGCAGCTCGGCACCTGGAGAGGCAGGTCCATGCCGTCCAACAGCGTCGTCGGGCGCTGGACGGACGGACCGGTTAAATTGCTAGGGGTCTGGTTCGGTCCGGACCTCCAGACGGACAAAAACTGGGACGAGGTGACGAGCAGGGTGGCTTCTCTCACCCAGAAATGGGCGGAGAGGAAGCTATCCCTGAAAGGTCGAGCGGAGGTGGCTAACGCGTACATCGCGTCTGTCATCTGCTACCGCCTAACCGTCGTACCTTGTCCTAAGCCTCGCCTGACTGCGCTGGAGCGTTTGCTCTTTCGCTTTTTGTGGAAGGGACGTGCTCCGATGGTCAGGCGGTCCATCTGTTGTCAACACCCGCTACGTGGAGGGCTGGGCATGCCGTGGCTGATGATGCGCAGGCACGCGCTCAGGCTACGACATCTCCACCTCTTCCTCGACGGTGATCAGGTGTGGTCGCCGTTTGCTAGACGCGTTTTTCCCCAGCTCGTTTCCTTGACGGAGCTGCAGTCCTGGGTCAAGCGAAGACCGAGAGGGAGCGCCTGGAGACTGGAATGTCTTCAGGCGCTCACAGCCCTCGACCAATCGGGCAATGTGATCGGTGGAAACTCCACCTCGGCGTTCTATAGAGGATTAGTGGAGGGGAAGAGCGACGACGTACTTGGGGAAACTCTAGGCGTCGACGAAAATCAACTAGCCAATCTCTTCGGAAGAACCTTCGGGCCAGGGCCTATGGACAACTTCCAGAAATCTCTGGCCTGGCAGTGCTACCGAGGAGCCTTGCCAGTTCGGGATAAACTCTACAGGCATGGAGGTGCCGTCAGCCGGGCATGTCCGAGATGCGCGCAGGGCGACGAAACCGTCCTGCACGCACTCGTCCAGTGTCCGAAAATTGCTGACTTGTGGGTTTATGTCGAACACCTGCTGTCGCGTTTAGGACGGATCCAGCTATCATCTGAGTCTATCGTGAGGATTGCCCCGCCCTCCTCCTTTAGCCGGGAAGGGCAGGCAGTTTTTATCTGTCTGGTGGCCATGGCGAAAGAGATAGTATGGTGGACACGTTTGAAAGGGCTGAAGACGAGCACTTACCTCTTCGGTGATGCTCTGATTGACTTTTTCAAATTTCATTTGAAAAGGAAAATCAGAGTAGAGAAGGAAGTGCTCTCTTCCCAGCATTTTGTTGAAAGATGGGTGAGAGAAGCAAGAATGGCCCGAGTGAATGGGCCGACTCTGAGTATATATCTGTAAACTAAAGGTGGAAAACTGGGAGAGGGCACTTGCCTTGGTGGTCAGGGTCATTGTGGCTTTTTACTGGGCTTTCTCCACAAATGTTCCTCCGAAGTCTCCCCCCTATTGGGGAATTTTTCATTGTTATTTTCATTGTTATTTTTGTTACATCCTCTATTTTTGTTTTTTTTACACGCAGAAATGCCCATTTGTACCGTCCTGCATTGTCCTGCACTGTCCTTAATGTCTACTTTATGTAAACCCTTGTGGTTAATAAAGAAATCATTATTATCATTATCATTATTATTATTATTATTGAATGCCATGGTTGACGGAGGCTCGGCTCTGTAAGGTATAGTAATTTTTAACCGTTAAAACAATTGTAAATTGTTTAAAACTTGAACCAAATTGTTGATAAAGACACCCTCCTCCTCGTGAGAGGGGTCTTTCTGTCCGTTATTTGGCCCTTCGGGGTTAAATAACCAGTTATTGGGGTTTTGTACCCAATATTCATTTTAAACAAAAAACAACATGGCTACGAAAAAGAAATTTCATACGTCACTCCCACTCATTCCGTCTTCTTCTTCCTCAATCATCACTACAGCAGAGAGAAGATTGTCTCTCTCCCTCCCTTCTTTAAATGTGTCTCTCTCCCTCCCTTCTCTTTCGCAAGCGACGAAAGAAAAGAAAAGTCTCGTGCAAAGCGTGCAAGGTTTCTCCACGACGACGACGACAGCGACGAAACAGGTGTGCGGGAAATACGAAAACCCAGTTCATTCGTCTGACGTCAGGAATAATAGCAGTAGCAGCCGTAATAACAACAGCAACAGTGACAATGAAAACAACAGTAGCAGCCGCAACAGCATCACCAGCAGCATAAACAACAACAGCATTAGCAGCAGCAACACCAACAACAACCACAGCAACAGCGGCGGAGGCAGTAGTCGTAGTACCTGCAGCAACAACAAAAGTACCAGCAGCTCTGACGACAACAACAACAGCAGAGAAAAACCAATCTCATTTGCAGGTATTGCGAAAAACTTGGAAACAATCCTCATAACAAATGAGGAATTAGAGGAAGCGAAGAAGATGGTGACAAAGAACGGACACCGAGCAATCTGCAAGGCAGCGAAAAATTTTTTCGAAACCCAAGAGCACTGTACGGTCACGTACCGTACAGTAAGTACAAAATCCCGTAGGGTGGAAAGAGCCACAGAGGCCCAAATACAAAAAGCCTTGGGGTCTGTGTGGCAGAGGAAAACGCACATCACCCGAGGCAAAAAATACGCCACCGTAGACGTACTTTTTGCCACACCCCAGGAGGCAAAGGCCCAATCAGTAGTGACCCTAAGGAGCGAGGAAATGGTGTTGGTGCCCTCCTACTGCGGGCAAAAAATTGTGAGGGTCAAACTGACCCACGTCCCCCCCGAAATGACCCCTTCTTGGCTGGCCGCGTCTGTCCTCGTCGGAATCGAGGACAAAACAACTGTACTGCAAGTACAGAAAAAAGTAAGAGAAGATTGGGTCGGCTCCTCCATTGAGATGCTAATCCAAACCAACCAGGAGTGCATCGAAGCTATCCCGGATGTGATAGACTTCGATAACGGCACTCAACTGCCCATAAGTGTTGAGGGCAAACGCCCGAAATGCTTTCGCTGTGGATCGAAGACTCACCTCAGGGCCTTCTGCAACGAGAAGACCCTGAGAAAGGAGAAAACCCCCCTCCTCCCGAATCCGGTTCCACGGCTACCAGCAACAGGACAAGCGGCAACCAGGAACGATAGGTCCGTGGCACCCATACCCACTCCACGGAAATCAAAGACAGCAGCAGCAGTGGAAATATTAACAACAACAACAGCAATACCAAATGCAGCTGCAACAGAGACTCCAGTGCAAACATCACCAACAACAACAAGTGAAAGAGTGGAGCTGGTACCCCTCCCCGACCTTACAGAATCAGACATGGAGTGTGAGGTGGGAGAGGGATGGCAAAAGGTCTCAAGAAGGCACAAACGCAGAAGCAGCGCATCGTCGCCTTTGAAAAGGGAGGAAAGAAATGAGAAAAGGGTAAAGTCTACTGCAAAGAGACCCACAGCAGCAACACCACCAACACCATCACCACCCACACCAGCACCACCATCACCACCGGCGACAACCCCACCGCCAACAACACCTTCAACACCACCACCACAAGCACCAACATCGCAAACACAACAACAAAACACACACACCCAGCAACAACGACAAGAAAATAGCAGAACCACACCCCACCCCCAGAAAAACAAATGCACGGCAATAAACACACACAACAAGAAACTAATGACTTACATAATTGAACACACAGACATTTCACAACAGGACTACATAATACCAGCACCAATCAAAACGCCAACTAACATAAGACTGCTAAAAATAGCACAGAAACAATACACAAACATTAAAACGAAATTCCCCAACGCAGTTGGTGATTTCAGGGACCTAGGAGGAACCATTAATCGAAGAGTATATTCAGACATTCTCTTAGAAGAGCCGACGACCAGCCGAAGGGACGATTCAACGGTCCCTTCACCAGACGATCAAGTGAAAAGGGATGTAAAAACCATCCCTCCTCTACCAAAAATACGGTAAGTGGTCTTTCCCATCTTTTCCACTCTATTTTAAACATGACCTCACTCAGAATAGGCAGCATAAATGCGCGTGGCTTGGGGTCGTCATGGAAGCAGGGTCACCTGCTCAACGACCTCAGGTCACTAAACATAGATGTAGTGGCCATCAGCGAGACCAGAATCTCCGAAGCACGGGCCTTCGCACCGATCTTCGGCGGCTACGATGTGTACGCATCTCCCAGCCGTCCTGGATCGGGTGGAGGAGTTGCTGTGCTTTTTCGGAGAGGTTTGGATCTCGCCATACGGGCCATCTTCCTGGACCCAGAGGGTAAGCTGGTGGTGCTGGACGTGACCAGCGGAGACGGGCAAGCTTTCAGGCTAGTGGCCGTCTATGCCCCGACAGGAGCAGGGCGGCCTGATTTCTTCCGGCGTCTGGAGACCTTTCTTGGAACGTCGCGCTCTTTAGTGTTAGTGGGCGACTGGAACGGGATCTTAGATGCACGCTGGGACTGTGTGGGATTAGCGGATAGGGGTGGAGGGTGCAAGAGCCTCACCAACCTGCTCAGGCGTTTTGAACTGTCTGACAGGTACCGATTGGATTTCCCGAATGTGCCAATGTGGACTTGGACAAACCGCATAGGGTCATCCAGATCATATCTAGATAGAGTATTTTGTAGGGAAATAGATAGGTCTAGCATAGGCTGTCCACAATTCAAGATAGTCAGCTACACGGACCACAAATTCGTGATCTGTGTGCTTGACTTAGATAGGCTTCATAGACGAGGACCCGGCTACTGGAAGCTAAACGCGTCCTTACCAGCGCGCAAGGCCTACAGAGACCGGATTAGCGAACTAGTTAAGCGGGCGTTGACGGGGGCCATCGTCAACAACAAGTGGTGGTTTGCTCTGAAAAGAGCGATTAGAATAGAATCGATTAGGTTTAGTAAGGCTTTAGCAATAGAGAAAAATAGAGCAGAGGGAGAACTAGTTAGAAAATTAGACGAGGCGCTTAGCAAAGGCATTGCGACCGACGTGCTTGCGGCGAAATTGGCCCTTGACCAATTCTTCAATGCAAAGCACGAAGGCTGCGTTGTCAGAGCTAGGGTGCGTGCTCTCAGACACGAGGGGACGAAAGCCGTTCAATGGGCCCGAGTGGCGGAGGCGCGTCGTGGCAACAAAGCCACGATCCGGTCTTTGGTGGACCACGACGGGCGCATGCTACTCGATCCCGGGCAAATGTGTGAAGCTTTTCAGCGACACTTCGCTCAGCTGGTCGGGGGCAGCGGGGGGCCGGGTAGAGGGATGGACTTTAGTGTCTACCTCGACGGACTGCCGCGGCTCTCGGCCACTGAGGCGAAGTGTTGCGAAAAGCCGATAACAGCCGCTGAAGTAAGGGAGGCAATGACTGGCTGCACAAGGGGTAAATCGCCTGGTTTGGATGGTCTGCCCTATGAACTTTACGTACAGATGCCAGACTTGTTCGGAGGCCTCTTGGCGGACGTCTACTGCAACTGGCAACAGAACGGGAGAATTCCCAGTTCTGTGAGCCGAGGAGCGGTGGCACTGCTGAGAAAGGATCCGAACAAGGGGGATAACATAGACAATTTCCGGCCCATAACTCTGCTAAACACAGAGTTTAAGATTTTGGCCAAGGTGCTAGCAAAGAGGTTGGCGCTTGTCGTTGGTGGTCTGGTGGGAGAGGCGCAGACATGCGCCATTCCCGACAGATCCATCCACGACAACCTCCACCTCATGCGATACATCGTAGAGAGGGTAGCTAGGGAACCTGGCACGGGTGGGTCCTTGATCAATTTAGATCAGTCGAAAGCTTTCGATAGGGTCGACCATCGTTACCTAGCGGCAGTCCTGAGGGCGGCTGGCTTTGGGCCCGTCTTCAGAGGCTGGATCGCTGCCATGCACAGCGACATCTGCTCTGTGGTGAGAGTGAACGGTCACCTGTCGGAACCGTTCAACATCATGCGCTCGGTCCGCCAAGGATGTCCCCTCTCGTCCCTCTTGTACGTATTGACTCTCGAGCCATTACTGCACAAACTGGAGACGTTGAGGGGAGTCCCGCGCGAACTAGGATGCGGAAGATCCGTGTCAGCATATGCGGACGATGTCACCGTAGTGGTGTCGAACGCCAAACACATCGAGGCGATCGGCACTACACTAAGAGAATACGAAGCGGTGACAGGAGCAATGATCAACCAGGAAAAGTCAGTGGGCCTGCAGCTCGGCACCTGGAGAGGCAGGTCCATGCCGTCCAACAGCGTCGTCGGGCGCTGGACGGACGGACCGGTTAAATTGCTAGGGGTCTGGTTCGGTCCGGACCTCCAGACGGACAAAAACTGGGACGAGGTGACGAGCAGGGTGGCTTCTCTCACCCAGAAATGGGCGGAGAGGAAGCTATCCCTGAAAGGTCGAGCGGAGGTGGCTAACGCGTACATCGCGTCTGTCATCTGCTACCGCCTAACCGTCGTACCTTGTCCTAAGCCTCGCCTGACTGCGCTGGAGCGTTTGCTCTTTCGCTTTTTGTGGAAGGGACGTGCTCCGATGGTCAGGCGGTCCATCTGTTGTCAACACCCGCTACGTGGAGGGCTGGGCATGCCGTGGCTGATGATGCGCAGGCACGCGCTCAGGCTACGACATCTCCACCTCTTCCTCGACGGTGATCAGGTGTGGTCGCCGTTTGCTAGACGCGTTTTTCCCCAGCTCGTTTCCTTGACGGAGCTGCAGTCCTGGGTCAAGCGAAGACCGAGAGGGAGCGCCTGGAGACTGGAATGTCTTCAGGCGCTCACAGCCCTCGACCAATCGGGCAATGTGATCGGTGGAAACTCCACCTCGGCGTTCTATAGAGGATTAGTGGAGGGGAAGAGCGACGACGTACTTGGGGAAACTCTAGGCGTCGACGAAAATCAACTAGCCAATCTCTTCGGAAGAACTTTCGGGCCGGGGCCTATGGACAACTTCCAGAAATCTCTGGCCTGGCAGTGCTACCGAGGAGCCTTGCCAGTTCGGGATAAACTCTACAGGCATGGAGGTGCCGTCAGCCGGGCATGTCCGAGATGCGCGCAGGGCGACGAAACCGTCCTGCACGCACTCGTCCAGTGTCCGAAAATTGCTGACTTGTGGGTTTATGTCGAACACCTGCTGTCGCGTTTAGGACGGATCCGGCTATCATCTGAGTCCATCGTGAGGATTGCCCCGCCCTCCTCCTTTAGCCGGGAAGGGCAGGCAGTTTTTATCTGCCTGGTGGCCATGGCGAAAGAGATAGTATGGTGGACACGTTTGAAAGGGCTGAAGACGAGCACTTACCTCTTCGGTGATGCTCTGATTGACTTTTTCAAATTTCATTTGAAAAGGAAAATCAGAGTAGAGAGGGAAGTGCTCTCTTCCCAGCATTTTGTTGAAAGATGGGTGAGAGAAGCAAGAATGGCCCGAGTGAATGGGCCTACTCTGAGCATATATCTGTAAATTAAAGGTGGAAAACTGGGAGAGGGCACTTGCCTTGGTGGTCAGGGTCATTGTGGCTTTTTACTGGGCTTTCTCCACAAATGTCCCTCCGAAGTCTCCCCCCTATTGGGGAATTTTTCATTGTTATTTTCATTGTTATTTTTGTTACATCCTCTGTTTTTGTTTTTTACACGCAGAAATGCCCATTTGTACCGTCCTGCATTGTCCTGCACTGTCCTTAATGTCTACTTTATGTAAACCCTTGTGGTTAATAAAGAAATCATTATTATCATTATTATCATTATCATTATTATTATTATTATTGAATGCCATGGTTGACGGAGGCTCGGCTCTGTAAGGTATAGTAATTTTTAACCGTTAAAACAATTGTAAATTGTTTAAAACTTGAACCAAATTGTTGATAAAGACACCCTCCTCCTCGTGAGAGGGGTCTTTCTGTCCGTTATTTGGCCCTTCGGGGTTAAATAACCAGTTATTGGGGTTTTGTACCCAATATTCATTTTAAACAAAAAACAACATGGCTACGAAAAAGAAATTTCATACGTCACTCCCACTCATTCCGTCTTCTTCTTCCTCAATCATCACTACAGCAGAGAGAAGATTGTCTCTCTCCCTCCCTTCTTTAAATGTGTCTCTCTCCCTCCCTTCTCTTTCGCAAGCGACGAAAGAAAAGAAAAGTCTCGTGCAAAGCGTGCAAGGTTTCTCCACGACGACGACGACAGCGACGAAACAGGTGTGCGGGAAATACGAAAACCCAGTTCATTCGTCTGACGTCAGGAATAATAGCAGTAGCAGCCGTAATAACAACAGCAACAGTGACAATGAAAACAACAGTAGCAGCCGCAACAGCATCACCAGCAGCATAAACAACAACAGCATTAGCAGCAGCAACACCAACAACAACCACAGCAACAGCGGCGGAGGCAGTAGTCGTAGTACCTGCAGCAACAACAAAAGTACCAGCAGCTCTGACGACAACAACAACAGCAGAGAAAAACCAATCTCATTTGCAGGTATTGCGAAAAACTTGGAAACAATCCTCATAACAAATGAGGAATTAGAGGAAGCGAAGAAGATGGTGACAAAGAACGGACACCGAGCAATCTGCAAGGCAGCGAAAAATTTTTTCGAAACCCAAGAGCACTGTACGGTCACGTACCGTACAGTAAGTACAAAATCCCGTAGGGTGGAAAGAGCCACAGAGGCCCAAATACAAAAAGCCTTGGGGTCTGTGTGGCAGAGGAAAACGCACATCACCCGAGGCAAAAAATACGCCACCGTAGACGTACTTTTTGCCACACCCCAGGAGGCAAAGGCCCAATCAGTAGTGACCCTAAGGAGCGAGGAAATGGTGTTGGTGCCCTCCTACTGCGGGCAAAAAATTGTGAGGGTCAAACTGACCCACGTCCCCCCCGAAATGACCCCTTCTTGGCTGGCCGCGTCTGTCCTCGTCGGAATCGAGGACAAAACAACTGTACTGCAAGTACAGAAAAAAGTAAGAGAAGATTGGGTCGGCTCCTCCATTGAGATGCTAATCCAAACCAACCAGGAGTGCATCGAAGCTATCCCGGATGTGATAGACTTCGATAACGGCACTCAACTGCCCATAAGTGTTGAGGGCAAACGCCCGAAATGCTTTCGCTGTGGATCGAAGACTCACCTCAGGGCCTTCTGCAACGAGAAGACCCTGAGAAAGGAGAAAACCCCCCTCCTCCCGAATCCGGTTCCACGGCTACCAGCAACAGGACAAGCGGCAACCAGGAACGATAGGTCCGTGGCACCCATACCCACTCCACGGAAATCAAAGACAGCAGCAGCAGTGGAAATATTAACAACAACAACAGCAATACCAAATGCAGCTGCAACAGAGACTCCAGTGCAAACATCACCAACAACAACAAGTGAAAGAGTGGAGCTGGTACCCCTCCCCGACCTTACAGAATCAGACATGGAGTGTGAGGTGGGAGAGGGATGGCAAAAGGTCTCAAGAAGGCACAAACGCAGAAGCAGCGCATCGTCGCCTTTGAAAAGGGAGGAAAGAAATGAGAAAAGGGTAAAGTCTACTGCAAAGAGACCCACAGCAGCAACACCACCAACACCATCACCACCCACACCAGCACCACCATCACCACCGGCGACAACCCCACCGCCAACAACACCTTCAACACCACAAGCACCAACATCGCAAACACAACAACAAAACACACACACCCAGCAACAACGACAAGAAAATAGCAGAACCACACCCCACCCCCAGAAAAACAAATGCACGGCAATAAACACACACAACAAGAAACTAATGACTTACATAATTGAACACACAGACATTTCACAACAGGACTACATAATACCAGCACCAATCAAAACGCCAACTAACATAAGACTGCTAAAAATAGCACAGAAACAATACACAAACATTAAAACGAAATTCCCCAACGCAGTTGGTGATTTCAGGGACCTAGGAGGAACCATTAATCGAAGAGTATATTCAGACATTCTCTTAGAAGAGCCGACGACCAGCCGAAGGGACGATTCAACGGTCCCTTCACCAGACGATCAAGTGAAAAGGGATGTAAAAACCATCCCTCCTCTACCAAAAATACGGTAAGTGGTCTTTCCCATCTTTTCCACTCTATTTTAAACATGACCTCACTCAGAATAGGCAGCATAAATGCGCGTGGCTTGGGGTCGTCATGGAAGCAGGGTCACCTGCTCAACGACCTCAGGTCACTAAACATAGATGTAGTGGCCATCAGCGAGACCAGAATCTCCGAAGCACGGGCCTTCGCACCGATCTTCGGCGGCTACGATGTGTACGCATCTCCCAGCCGTCCTGGATCCGGTGGAGGAGTTGCTGTACTTTTTCGGAGAGGTTTGGATCTCGCCATACGGGCCATCTTCCTGGACCCAGAGGGTAAGCTGGTGGTGCTGGACGTGACCAGCGGAGACGGGCAATCTTTCAGGCTAGTGGCCGTCTATGCCCCGACAGGAGCAGGGCGGCCTGATTTCTTCCGGCGTCTGGAGACCTTTCTTGGAACGTCCCGCTCTTTAGTGTTAGTGGGCGACTGGAACGGGATCTTAGATGCACGCTGGGACTGTGTGGGATTAGCGGATAGGGGTGGAGGGTGCAAGAGCCTCACCAACCTGCTCAGGCGTTTTGAACTGTCTGACAGGTACCGATTGGATTTCCCGAATGTGCCAATGTGGACTTGGACAAACCGCATAGGGTCATCCAGATCATATCTAGATAGAGTATTTTGTAGGGAAATAGATAGGTCTAGCATAGGCTGTCCACAATTCAAGATAGTCAGCTACACGGACCACAAATTCGTGACCTGTGTGCTTGACTTAGATAGGCTTCATAGACGAGGACCCGGCTACTGGAAGCTAAACGCGTCCTTACCAGCGCGCAAGGCCTACAGAGACCGGATTAGCGAACTAGTTAAGCGGGCGTTGACGGGGGCCATCGTCAACAACAAGTGGTGGTTTGCTCTGAAAAGAGCGATTAGAATAGAATCGATTAGGTTTAGTAAGGCTTTAGCAATAGAGAAAAATAGAGCAGAGGGAGAACTAGTTAGAAAATTAGACGAGGCGCTTAGCAAAGGCATTGCGACCGACGTGCTTGCGGCGAAATTGGCCCTTGACCAATTCTTCAATGCAAAGCACGAAGGCTGCGTTGTCAGAGCTAGGGTGCGTGCTCTCAGACACGAGGGGACGAAAGCCGTTCAATGGGCCCGAGTGGCGGAGGCGCGTCGTGGCAACAAAGCCACGATCCGGTCTTTGGTGGACCACGACGGGCGCATGCTACTCGATCCCGGGCAAATGTGTGAAGCTTTTCAGCGACACTTCGCTCAGCTGTTCGGGGGCAGCGGGGGGCCGGGTAGAGGGATGGACTTTAGTGTCTACCTCGACGGGCTGCCGCGGCTCTCGGCCACTGAGGCGAGGTGTTGCGAAAAGCCGATAACAGCCGCTGAAGTACGGGAGGCAATGACTGGCTGCACAAGGGGTAAATCGCCTGGTTTGGATGGTCTGCCCTATGAACTTTACGTACAGATGCCAGACTTGTTCGGAGGCCTCTTGGCGGACGTCTACTGCAACTGGCAACAGAACGGGAGAATTCCCAGTTCTGTGAGCCGAGGAGCGGTGGCACTGCTGAGAAAGGATCCGAACAAGGGGGATAACATAGACAATTTCCGGCCCATAACTCTGCTAAACACAGAGTTTAAGATTTTGGCCAAGGTGCTAGCAAAGAGGTTGGCGCTTGTCGTTGGTGGTCTGGTGGGAGAGGCGCAGACATGCGCCATTCCCGACAGATCCATCCACGACAACCTCCACCTCATGCGATACATCGTAGAGAGGGTAGCTAGGGAACCTGGCACGGGTGGGTCCTTGATCAATTTAGATCAGTCGAAAGCTTTCGATAGGGTCGACCATCGTTACCTAGCGGCAGTCCTGAGGGCGGCTGGCTTTGGGCCCGTCTTCAGAGGCTGGATCGCTGCCATGCACAGCGACATCTGCTCTGTGGTGAGAGTGAACGGTCACCTGTCGGAACCGTTCAACATCATGCGCTCGGTCCGCCAAGGATGTCCCCTCTCGTCCCTCTTGTACGTATTGACTCTCGAGCCATTACTGCACAAACTGGAGACGTTGAGGGGAGTCCCGCGCGAACTAGGATGCGGAAGATCCGTGTCAGCATATGCGGACGATGTCACCGTAGTGGTGTCGAACGCCAAACACATCGAGGCGATCGGCACTACACTAAGAGAATACGAAGCGGTGACAGGAGCAATGATCAACCAGGAAAAGTCAGTGGGCCTGCAGCTCGGCACCTGGAGAGGCAGGTCCATGCCGTCCAACAGCGTCGTCGGGCGCTGGACGGACGGACCGGTTAAATTGCTAGGGGTCTGGTTCGGTCCGGACCTCCAGACGGACAAAAACTGGGACGAGGTGACGAGCAGGGTGGCTTCTCTCACCCAGAAATGGGCGGAGAGGAAGCTATCCCTGAAAGGTCGAGCGGAGGTGGCTAACGCGTACATCGCGTCTGTCATCTGCTACCGCCTAACCGTCGTACCTTGTCCTAAGCCTCGCCTGACTGCGCTGGAGCGTTTGCTCTTTCGCTTTTTGTGGAAGGGACGTGCTCCGATGGTCAGGCGGTCCATCTGTTGTCAACACCCGCTACGTGGAGGGCTGGGCATGCCGTGGCTGATGATGCGCAGGCACGCGCTCAGGCTACGACATCTCCACCTCTTCCTCGACGGTGATCAGGTGTGGTCGCCGTTTGCTAGACGCGTTTTTCCCCAGCTCGTTTCCTTGACGGAGCTGCAGTCCTGGGTCAAGCGAAGACCGAGAGGGAGCGCCTGGAGACTGGAATGTCTTCAGGCGCTCACAGCCCTCGACCAATCGGGCAATGTGATCGGTGGAAACTCCACCTCGGCGTTCTATAGAGGATTAGTGGAGGGGAAGAGCGACGACGTACTTGGGGAAACTCTAGGCGTCGACGAAAATCAACTAGCCAATCTCTTCGGAAGAACCTTCGGGCCAGGGCCTATGGACAACTTCCAGAAATCTCTGGCCTGGCAGTGCTACCGAGGAGCCTTGCCAGTTCGGGATAAACTCTACAGGCATGGAGGTGCCGTCAGCCGGGCATGTCCGAGATGCGCGCAGGGCGACGAAACCGTCCTGCACGCACTCGTCCAGTGTCCGAAAATTGCTGACTTGTGGGTTTATGTCGAACACCTGCTGTCGCGTTTAGGACGGATCCAGCTATCATCTGAGTCTATCGTGAGGATTGCCCCGCCCTCCTCCTTTAGCCGGGAAGGGCAGGCAGTTTTTATCTGTCTGGTGGCCATGGCGAAAGAGATAGTATGGTGGACACGTTTGAAAGGGCTGAAGACGAGCACTTACCTCTTCGGTGATGCTCTGATTGACTTTTTCAAATTTCATTTGAAAAGGAAAATCAGAGTAGAGAAGGAAGTGCTCTCTTCCCAGCATTTTGTTGAAAGATGGGTGAGAGAAGCAAGAATGGCCCGAGTGAATGGGCCGACTCTGAGTATATATCTGTAAACTAAAGGTGGAAAACTGGGAGAGGGCACTTGCCTTGGTGGTCAGGGTCATTGTGGCTTTTTACTGGGCTTTCTCCACAAATGTCCCTCCGAAGTCTCCCCCCTATTGGGGAATTTTTCATTGTTATTTTCATTGTTATTTTTGTTACATCCTCTATTTTTGTTTTTTTACACGCAGAAATGCCCATTTGTACCGTCCTGCATTGTCCTGCACTGTCCTTAATGTCTACTTTATGTAAACCCTTGTGGTTAATAAAGAAATCATTATTATCATTATTATCATTATCATTATTATTATTATTATTGAATGCCATGGTTGACGGAGGCTCGGCTCTGTAAGGTATAGTAATTTTTAACCGTTAAAACAATTGTAAATTGTTTAAAACTTGAACCAAATTGTTGATAAAGACACCCTCCTCCTCGTGAGAGGGGTCTTTCTGTCCGTTATTTGGCCCTTCGGGGTTAAATAACCAGTTATTGGGGTTTTGTACCCAATATTCATTTTAAACAAAAAACAACATGGCTACGAAAAAGAAATTTCATACGTCACTCCCACTCATTCCGTCTTCTTCTTCCTCAATCATCACTACAGCAGAGAGAAGATTGTCTCTCTCCCTCCCTTCTTTAAATGTGTCTCTCTCCCTCCCTTCTCTTTCGCAAGCGACGAAAGAAAAGAAAAGTCTCGTGCAAAGCGTGCAAGGTTTCTCCACGACGACGACGACAGCGACGAAACAGGTGTGCGGGAAATACGAAAACCCAGTTCATTCGTCTGACGTCAGGAATAATAGCAGTAGCAGCCGTAATAACAACAGCAACAGTGACAATGAAAACAACAGTAGCAGCCGCAACAGCATCACCAGCAGCATAAACAACAACAGCATTAGCAGCAGCAACACCAACAACAACCACAGCAACAGCGGCGGAGGCAGTAGTCGTAGTACCTGCAGCAACAACAAAAGTACCAGCAGCTCTGACGACAACAACAACAGCAGAGAAAAACCAATCTCATTTGCAGGTATTGCGAAAAACCTGGAAACAATCCTCATAACAAATGAGGAATTAGAGGAAGCGAAGAAGATGGTGACAAAGAACGGACACCGAGCAATCTGCAAGGCAGCGAAAAATTTTTTCGAAACCCAAGAGCACTGTACGGTCACGTACCGTACAGTAAGTACAAAATCCCGTAGGGTGGAAAGAGCCACAGAGGCCCAAATACAAAAAGCCTTGGGGTCTGTGTGGCAGAGGAAAACGCACATCACCCGAGGCAAAAAATACGCCACCGTAGACGTACTTTTTGCCACACCCCAGGAGGCAAAGGCCCAATCAGTAGTGACCCTAAGGAGCGAGGAAATGGTGTTGGTGCCCTCCTACTGCGGGCAAAAAATTGTGAGGGTCAAACTGACCCACGTCCCCCCCGAAATGACCCCTTCTTGGCTGGCCGCGTCTGTCCTCGTCGGAATCGAGGACAAAACAACTGTACTGCAAGTACAGAAAAAAGTAAGAGAAGATTGGGTCGGCTCCTCCATTGAGATGCTAATCCAAACCAACCAGGAGTGCATCGAAGCTATCCCGGATGTGATAGACTTCGATAACGGCACTCAACTGCCCATAAGTGTTGAGGGCAAACGCCCGAAATGCTTTCGCTGTGGATCGAAGACTCACCTCAGGGCCTTCTGCAACGAGAAGACCCTGAGAAAGGAGAAAACCCCCCTCCTCCCGAATCCGGTTCCACGGCTACCAGCAACAGGACAAGCGGCAACCAGGAACGATAGGTCCGTGGCACCCATACCCACTCCACGGAAATCAAAGACAGCAGCAGCAGTGGAAATATTAACAACAACAACAGCAATACCAAATGCAGCTGCAACAGAGACTCCAGTGCAAACATCACCAACAACAACAAGTGAAAGAGTGGAGCTGGTACCCCTCCCCGACCTTACAGAATCAGACATGGAGTGTGAGGTGGGAGAGGGATGGCAAAAGGTCTCAAGAAGGCACAAACGCAGAAGCAGCGCATCGTCGCCTTTGAAAAGGGAGGAAAGAAATGAGAAAAGGGTAAAGTCTACTGCAAAGAGACCCACAGCAGCAACACCACCAACACCATCACCACCCACACCAGCACCACCATCACCACCGGCGACAACCCCACCGCCAACAACACCTTCAACACCACCACCACAAGCACCAACATCGCAAACACAACAACAAAACACACACACCCAGCAACAACGACAAGAAAATAGCAGAACCACACCCCACCCCCAGAAAAACAAATGCACGGCAATAAACACACACAACAAGAAACTAATGACTTACATAATTGAACACACAGACATTTCACAACAGGACTACATAATACCAGCACCAATCAAAACGCCAACTAACATAAGACTGCTAAAAATAGCACAGAAACAATACACAAACATTAAAACGAAATTCCCCAACGCAGTTGGTGATTTCAGGGACCTAGGAGGAACCATTAATCGAAGAGTATATTCAGACATTCTCTTAGAAGAGCCGACGACCAGCCGAAGGGACGATTCAACGGTCCCTTCACCAGACGATCAAGTGAAAAGGGATGTAAAAACCATCCCTCCTCTACCAAAAATACGGTAAGTGGTCTTTCCCATCTTTTCCACTCTATTTTAAACATGACCTCACTCAGAATAGGCAGCATAAATGCGCGTGGCTTGGGGTCGTCATGGAAGCAGGGTCACCTGCTCAACGACCTCAGGTCACTAAACATAGATGTAGTGGCCATCAGCGAGACCAGAATCTCCGAAGCACGGGCCTTCGCACCGATCTTCGGCGGCTACGATGTGTACGCATCTCCCAGCCGTCCTGGATCGGGTGGAGGAGTTGCTGTGCTTTTTCGGAGAGGTTTGGATCTCGCCATACGGGCCATCTTCCTGGACCCAGAGGGTAAGCTGGTGGTGCTGGACGTGACCAGCGGAGACGGGCAAGCTTTCAGGCTAGTGGCCGTCTATGCCCCGACAGGAGCAGGGCGGCCTGATTTCTTCCGGCGTCTGGAGACCTTTCTTGGAACGTCGCGCTCTTTAGTGTTAGTGGGCGACTGGAACGGGATCTTAGATGCACGCTGGGACTGTGTGGGATTAGCGGATAGGGGTGGAGGGTGCAAGAGCCTCACCAACCTGCTCAGGCGTTTTGAACTGTCTGACAGGTACCGATTGGATTTCCCGAATGTGCCAATGTGGACTTGGACAAACCGCATAGGGTCATCCAGATCATATCTAGATAGAGTATTTTGTAGGGAAATAGATAGGTCTAGCATAGGCTGTCCACAATTCAAGATAGTCAGCTACACGGACCACAAATTCGTGATCTGTGTGCTTGACTTAGATAGGCTTCATAGACGAGGACCCGGCTACTGGAAGCTAAACGCGTCCTTACCAGCGCGCAAGGCCTACAGAGACCGGATTAGCGAACTAGTTAAGCGGGCGTTGACGGGGGCCATCGTCAACAACAAGTGGTGGTTTGCTCTGAAAAGAGCGATTAGAATAGAATCGATTAGGTTTAGTAAGGCTTTAGCAATAGAGAAAAATAGAGCAGAGGGAGAACTAGTTAGAAAATTAGACGAGGCGCTTAGCAAAGGCATTGCGACCGACGTGCTTGCGGCGAAATTGGCCCTTGACCAATTCTTCAATGCAAAGCACGAAGGCTGCGTTGTCAGGGCTAGGGTGCGTGCTCTCAGACACGAGGGGACGAAAGCCGTTCAATGGGCCCGAGTGGCGGAGGCGCGTCGTGGCAACAAAGCCACGATCCGGTCTTTGGTGGACCACGACGGGCGCATGCTACTCGATCCCGGGCAAATGTGTGAAGCTTTTCAGCGACACTTCGCTCAGCTGTTCGGGGGCAGCGGGGGGCCGGGTAGAGGGATGGACTTTAGTGTCTACCTCGACGGACTGCCGCGGCTCTCGGCCACTGAGGCGAAGTGTTGCGAAAAGCCGATAACAGCCGCTGAAGTAAGGGAGGCAATGACTGGCTGCACAAGGGGTAAATCGCCTGGTTTGGATGGTCTGCCCTATGAACTTTACGTACAGATGCCAGACTTGTTCGGAGGCCTCTTGGCGGACGTCTACTGCAACTGGCAACAGAACGGGAGAATTCCCAGTTCTGTGAGCCGAGGAGCGGTGGCACTGCTGAGAAAGGATCCGAACAAGGGGGATAACATAGACAATTTCCGGCCCATAACTCTGCTAAACACAGAGTTTAAGATTTTGGCCAAGGTGCTAGCAAAGAGGTTGGCGCTTGTCGTTGGTGGTCTGGTGGGAGAGGCGCAGACATGCGCCATTCCCGACAGATCCATCCACGACAACCTCCACCTCATGCGATACATCGTAGAGAGGGTAGCTAGGGAACCTGGCACGGGTGGGTCCTTGATCAATTTAGATCAGTCGAAAGCTTTCGATAGGGTCGACCATCGTTACCTAGCGGCAGTCCTGAGGGCGGCTGGCTTTGGGCCCGTCTTCAGAGGCTGGATCGCTGCCATGCACAGCGACATCTGCTCTGTGGTGAGAGTGAACGGTCACCTGTCGGAACCGTTCAACATCATGCGCTCGGTCCGCCAAGGATGTCCCCTCTCGTCCCTCTTGTACGTATTGACTCTCGAGCCATTACTGCACAAACTGGAGACGTTGAGGGGAGTCCCGCGCGAACTAGGATGCGGAAGATCCGTGTCAGCATATGCGGACGATGTCACCGTAGTGGTGTCGAACGCCAAACACATCGAGGCGATCGGCACTACACTAAGAGAATACGAAGCGGTGACAGGAGCAATGATCAACCAGGAAAAGTCAGTGGGCCTGCAGCTCGGCACCTGGAGAGGCAGGTCCATGCCGTCCAACAGCGTCGTCGGGCGCTGGACGGACGGACCGGTTAAATTGCTAGGGGTCTGGTTCGGTCCGGACCTCCAGACGGACAAAAACTGGGACGAGGTGACGAGCAGGGTGGCTTCTCTCACCCAGAAATGGGCGGAGAGGAAGCTATCCCTGAAAGGTCGAGCGGAGGTGGCTAACGCGTACATCGCGTCTGTCATCTGCTACCGCCTAACCGTCGTACCTTGTCCTAAGCCTCGCCTGACTGCGCTGGAGCGTTTGCTCTTTCGCTTTTTGTGGAAGGGACGTGCTCCGATGGTCAGGCGGTCCATCTGTTGTCAACACCCGCTACGTGGAGGGCTGGGCATGCCGTGGCTGATGATGCGCAGGCACGCGCTCAGGCTACGACATCTCCACCTCTTCCTCGACGGTGATCAGGTGTGGTCGCCGTTTGCTAGACGCGTTTTTCCCCAGCTCGTTTCCTTGACGGAGCTGCAGTCCTGGGTCAAGCGAAGACCGAGAGGGAGCGCCTGGAGACTGGAATGTCTTCAGGCGCTCACAGCCCTCGACCAATCGGGCAATGTGATCGGTGGAAACTCCACCTCGGCGTTCTATAGAGGATTAGTGGAGGGGAAGAGCGACGACGTACTTGGGGAAACTCTAGGCGTCGACGAAAATCAACTAGCCAATCTCTTCGGAAGAACCTTCGGGCCAGGGCCTATGGACAACTTCCAGAAATCTCTGGCCTGGCAGTGCTACCGAGGAGCCTTGCCAGTTCGGGATAAACTCTACAGGCATGGAGGTGCCGTCAGCCGGGCATGTCCGAGATGCGCGCAGGGCGACGAAACCGTCCTGCACGCACTCGTCCAGTGTCCGAAAATTGCTGACTTGTGGGTTTATGTCGAACACCTGCTGTCGCGTTTAGGACGGATCCAGCTATCATCTGAGTCTATCGTGAGGATTGCCCCGCCCTCCTCCTTTAGCCGGGAAGGGCAGGCAGTTTTTATCTGTCTGGTGGCCATGGCGAAAGAGATAGTATGGTGGACACGTTTGAAAGGGCTGAAGACGAGCACTTACCTCTTCGGTGATGCTCTGATTGACTTTTTCAAATTTCATTTGAAAAGGAAAATCAGAGTAGAGAAGGAAGTGCTCTCTTCCCAGCATTTTGTTGAAAGATGGGTGAGAGAAGCAAGAATGGCCCGAGTGAATGGGCCGACTCTGAGTATATATCTGTAAACTAAAGGTGGAAAACTGGGAGAGGGCACTTGCCTTGGTGGTCAGGGTCATTGTGGCTTTTTACTGGGCTTTCTCCACAAATGTCCCTCCGAAGTCTCCCCCCTATTGGGGAATTTTTCATTGTTATTTTCATTGTTATTTTTGTTACATCCTCTATTTTTGTTTTTTTTACACGCAGAAATGCCCATTTGTACCGTCCTGCATTGTCCTGCACTGTCCTTAATGTCTACTTTATGTAAACCCTTGTGGTTAATAAAGAAATCATCATTATTATCATTATCATTATTATTATTATTATTGAATGCCATGGTTGACGGAGGCTCGGCTCTGTAAGGTATAGTAATTTTTAACCGTTAAAACAATTGTAAATTGTTTAAAACTTGAACCAAATTGTTGATAAAGACACCCTCCTCCTCGTGAGAGGGGTCTTTCTGTCCGTTATTTGGCCCTTCGGGGTTAAATAACCAGTTATTGGGGTTTTGTACCCAATATTCATTTTAAACAAAAAACAACATGGCTACGAAAAAGAAATTTCATACGTCACTCCCACTCATTCCGTCTTCTTCTTCCTCAATCATCACTACAGCAGAGAGAAGATTGTCTCTCTCCCTCCCTTCTTTAAATGTGTCTCTCTCCCTCCCTTCTCTTTCGCAAGCGACGAAAGAAAAGAAAAGTCTCGTGCAAAGCGTGCAAGGTTTCTCCACGACGACGACGACAGCGACGAAACAGGTGTGCGGGAAATACGAAAACCCAGTTCATTCGTCTGACGTCAGGAATAATAGCAGTAGCAGCCGTAATAACAACAGCAACAGTGACAATGAAAACAACAGTAGCAGCCGCAACAGCATCACCAGCAGCATAAACAACAACAGCATTAGCAGCAGCAACACCAACAACAACCACAGCAACAGCGGCGGAGGCAGTAGTCGTAGTACCTGCAGCAACAACAAAAGTACCAGCAGCTCTGACGACAACAACAACAGCAGAGAAAAACCAATCTCATTTGCAGGTATTGCGAAAAACTTGGAAACAATCCTCATAACAAATGAGGAATTAGAGGAAGCGAAGAAGATGGTGACAAAGAACGGACACCGAGCAATCTGCAAGGCAGCGAAAAATTTTTTCGAAACCCAAGAGCACTGTACGGTCACGTACCGTACAGTAAGTACAAAATCCCGTAGGGTGGAAAGAGCCACAGAGGCCCAAATACAAAAAGCCTTGGGGTCTGTGTGGCAGAGGAAAACGCACATCACCCGAGGCAAAAAATACGCCACCGTAGACGTACTTTTTGCCACACCCCAGGAGGCAAAGGCCCAATCAGTAGTGACCCTAAGGAGCGAGGAAATGGTGTTGGTGCCCTCCTACTGCGGGCAAAAAATTGTGAGGGTCAAACTGACCCACGTCCCCCCCGAAATGACCCCTTCTTGGCTGGCCGCGTCTGTCCTCGTCGGAATCGAGGACAAAACAACTGTACTGCAAGTACAGAAAAAAGTAAGAGAAGATTGGGTCGGCTCCTCCATTGAGATGCTAATCCAAACCAACCAGGAGTGCATCGAAGCTATCCCGGATGTGATAGACTTCGATAACGGCACTCAACTGCCCATAAGTGTTGAGGGCAAACGCCCGAAATGCTTTCGCTGTGGATCGAAGACTCACCTCAGGGCCTTCTGCAACGAGAAGACCCTGAGAAAGGAGAAAACCCCCCTCCTCCCGAATCCGGTTCCACGGCTACCAGCAACAGGACAAGCGGCAACCAGGAACGATAGGTCCGTGGCACCCATACCCACTCCACGGAAATCAAAGACAGCAGCAGCAGTGGAAATATTAACAACAACAACAGCAATACCAAATGCAGCTGCAACAGAGACTCCAGTGCAAACATCACCAACAACAACAAGTGAAAGAGTGGAGCTGGTACCCCTCCCCGACCTTACAGAATCAGACATGGAGTGTGAGGTGGGAGAGGGATGGCAAAAGGTCTCAAGAAGGCACAAACGCAGAAGCAGCGCATCGTCGCCTTTGAAAAGGGAGGAAAGAAATGAGAAAAGGGTAAAGTCTACTGCAAAGAGACCCACAGCAGCAACACCACCAACACCATCACCACCCACACCAGCACCACCATCACCACCGGCGACAACCCCACCGCCAACAACACCTTCAACACCACCACCACAAGCACCAACATCGCAAACACAACAACAAAACACACACACCCAGCAACAACGACAAGAAAATAGCAGAACCACACCCCACCCCCAGAAAAACAAATGCACGGCAATAAACACACACAACAAGAAACTAATGACTTACATAATTGAACACACAGACATTTCACAACAGGACTACATAATACCAGCACCAATCAAAACGCCAACTAACATAAGACTGCTAAAAATAGCACAGAAACAATACACAAACATTAAAACGAAATTCCCCAACGCAGTTGGTGATTTCAGGGACCTAGGAGGAACCATTAATCGAAGAGTATATTCAGACATTCTCTTAGAAGAGCCGACGACCAGCCGAAGGGACGATTCAACGGTCCCTTCACCAGACGATCAAGTGAAAAGGGATGTAAAAACCATCCCTCCTCTACCAAAAATACGGTAAGTGGTCTTTCCCATCTTTTCCACTCTATTTTAAACATGACCTCACTCAGAATAGGCAGCATAAATGCGCGTGGCTTGGGGTCGTCATGGAAGCAGGGTCACCTGCTCAACGACCTCAGGTCACTAAACATAGATGTAGTGGCCATCAGCGAGACCAGAATCTCCGAAGCACGGGCCTTCGCACCGATCTTCGGCGGCTACGATGTGTACGCATCTCCCAGCCGTCCTGGATCGGGTGGAGGAGTTGCTGTGCTTTTTCGGAGAGGTTTGGATCTCGCCATACGGGCCATCTTCCTGGACCCAGAGGGTAAGCTGGTGGTGCTGGACGTGACCAGCGGAGACGGGCAAGCTTTCAGGCTAGTGGCCGTCTATGCCCCGACAGGAGCAGGGCGGCCTGATTTCTTCCGGCGTCTGGAGACCTTTCTTGGAACGTCGCGCTCTTTAGTGTTAGTGGGCGACTGGAACGGGATCTTAGATGCACGCTGGGACTGTGTGGGATTAGCGGATAGGGGTGGAGGGTGCAAGAGCCTCACCAACCTGCTCAGGCGTTTTGAACTGTCTGACAGGTACCGATTGGATTTCCCGAATGTGCCAATGTGGACTTGGACAAACCGCATAGGGTCATCCAGATCATATCTAGATAGAGTATTTTGTAGGGAAATAGATAGGTCTAGCATAGGCTGTCCACAATTCAAGATAGTCAGCTACACGGACCACAAATTCGTGATCTGTGTGCTTGACTTAGATAGGCTTCATAGACGAGGACCCGGCTACTGGAAGCTAAACGCGTCCTTACCAGCGCGCAAGGCCTACAGAGACCGGATTAGCGAACTAGTTAAGCGGGCGTTGACGGGGGCCATCGTCAACAACAAGTGGTGGTTTGCTCTGAAAAGAGCGATTAGAATAGAATCGATTAGGTTTAGTAAGGCTTTAGCAATAGAGAAAAATAGAGCAGAGGGAGAACTAGTTAGAAAATTAGACGAGGCGCTTAGCAAAGGCATTGCGACCGACGTGCTTGCGGCGAAATTGGCCCTTGACCAATTCTTCAATGCAAAGCACGAAGGCTGCGTTGTCAGAGCTAGGGTGCGTGCTCTCAGACACGAGGGGACGAAAGCCGTTCAATGGGCCCGAGTGGCGGAGGCGCGTCGTGGCAACAAAGCCACGATCCGGTCTTTGGTGGACCACGACGGGCGCATGCTACTCGATCCCGGGCAAATGTGTGAAGCTTTTCAGCGACACTTCGCTCAGCTGTTCGGGGGCAGCGGGGGGCCGGGTAGAGGGATGGACTTTAGTGTCTACCTCGACGGACTGCCGCGGCTCTCGGCCACTGAGGCGAAGTGTTGCGAAAAGCCGATAACAGCCGCTGAAGTAAGGGAGGCAATGACTGGCTGCACAAGGGGTAAATCGCCTGGTTTGGATGGTCTGCCCTATGAACTTTACGTACAGATGCCAGACTTGTTCGGAGGCCTCTTGGCGGACGTCTACTGCAACTGGCAACAGAACGGGAGAATTCCCAGTTCTGTGAGCCGAGGAGCGGTGGCACTGCTGAGAAAGGATCCGAACAAGGGGGATAACATAGACAATTTCCGGCCCATAACTCTGCTAAACACAGAGTTTAAGATTTTGGCCAAGGTGCTAGCAAAGAGGTTGGCGCTTGTCGTTGGTGGTCTGGTGGGAGAGGCGCAGACATGCGCCATTCCCGACAGATCCATCCACGACAACCTCCACCTCATGCGATACATCGTAGAGAGGGTAGCTAGGGAACCTGGCACGGGTGGGTCCTTGATCAATTTAGATCAGTCGAAAGCTTTCGATAGGGTCGACCATCGTTACCTAGCGGCAGTCCTGAGGGCGGCTGGCTTTGGGCCCGTCTTCAGAGGCTGGATCGCTGCCATGCACAGCGACATCTGCTCTGTGGTGAGAGTGAACGGTCACCTGTCGGAACCGTTCAACATCATGCGCTCGGTCCGCCAAGGATGTCCCCTCTCGTCCCTCTTGTACGTATTGACTCTCGAGCCATTACTGCACAAACTGGAGACGTTGAGGGGAGTCCCGCGCGAACTAGGATGCGGAAGATCCGTGTCAGCATATGCGGACGATGTCACCGTAGTGGTGTCGAACGCCAAACACATCGAGGCGATCGGCACTACACTAAGAGAATACGAAGCGGTGACAGGAGCAATGATCAACCAGGAAAAGTCAGTGGGCCTGCAGCTCGGCACCTGGAGAGGCAGGTCCATGCCGTCCAACAGCGTCGTCGGGCGCTGGACGGACGGACCGGTTAAATTGCTAGGGGTCTGGTTCGGTCCGGACCTCCAGACGGACAAAAACTGGGACGAGGTGACGAGCAGGGTGGCTTCTCTCACCCAGAAATGGGCGGAGAGGAAGCTATCCCTGAAAGGTCGAGCGGAGGTGGCTAACGCGTACATCGCGTCTGTCATCTGCTACCGCCTAACCGTCGTACCTTGTCCTAAGCCTCGCCTGACTGCGCTGGAGCGTTTGCTCTTTCGCTTTTTGTGGAAGGGACGTGCTCCGATGGTCAGGCGGTCCATCTGTTGTCAACACCCGCTACGTGGAGGGCTGGGCATGCCGTGGCTGATGATGCGCAGGCACGCGCTCAGGCTACGACATCTCCACCTCTTCCTCGACGGTGATCAGGTGTGGTCGCCGTTTGCTAGACGCGTTTTTCCCCAGCTCGTTTCCTTGACGGAGCTGCAGTCCTGGGTCAAGCGAAGACCGAGAGGGAGCGCCTGGAGACTGGAATGTCTTCAGGCGCTCACAGCCCTCGACCAATCGGGCAATGTGATCGGTGGAAACTCCACCTCGGCGTTCTATAGAGGATTAGTGGAGGGGAAGAGCGACGACGTACTTGGGGAAACTCTAGGCGTCGACGAAAATCAACTAGCCAATCTCTTCGGAAGAACCTTCGGGCCAGGGCCTATGGACAACTTCCAGAAATCTCTGGCCTGGCAGTGCTACCGAGGAGCCTTGCCAGTTCGGGATAAACTCTACAGGCATGGAGGTGCCGTCAGCCGGGCATGTCCGAGATGCGCGCAGGGCGACGAAACCGTCCTGCACGCACTCGTCCAGTGTCCGAAAATTGCTGACTTGTGGGTTTATGTCGAACACCTGCTGTCGCGTTTAGGACGGATCCAGCTATCATCTGAGTCCATCGTGAGGATTGCCCCGCCCTCCTCCTTTAGCCGGGAAGGGCAGGCAGTTTTTATCTGTCTGGTGGCCATGGCGAAAGAGATAGTATGGTGGACACGTTTGAAAGGGCTGAAGACGAGCACTTACCTCTTCGGTGATGCTCTGATTGACTTTTTCAAATTTCATTTGAAAAGGAAAATCAGAGTAGAGAGGGAAGTGCTCTCTTCCCAGCATTTTGTTGAAAGATGGGTGAGAGAAGCAAGAATGGCCCGAGTGAATGGGCCGACTCTGAGTATATATCTGTAAACTAAAGGTGGAAAACTGGGAGAGGGCACTTGCCTTGGTGGTCAGGGTCATTGTGGCTTTTTACTGGGCTTTCTCCACAAATGTCCCTCCGAAGTCTCCCCCCTATTGGGGAATTTTTCATTGTTATTTTCATTGTTATTTTTGTTACATCCTCTGTTTTTGTTTTTTTACACGCAGAAATGCCCATTTGTACCGTCCTGCATTGTCCTGCACTGTCCTTAATGTCTACTTTATGTAAACCCTTGTGGTTAATAAAGAAATCATTATTATCATTATCATTATTATTATTATTATTGAATGCCATGGTTGACGGAGGCTCGGCTCTGTAAGGTATAGTAATTTTTAACCGTTAAAACAATTGTAAATTGTTTAAAACTTGAACCAAATTGTTGATAAAGACACCCTCCTCCTCGTGAGAGGGGTCTTTCTGTCCGTTATTTGGCCCTTCGGGGTTAAATAACCAGTTATTGGGGTTTTGTACCCAAAATTTCATTTTAAACAAAAAAACATGGCTACCAAAAAAAAAAAATTTCATACGTCACTCCCACTCATTCCGTCTTCTTCTTCCTCAATCATCACTACAGGAGAGAGAAGATTGTCTCTCTCCCTCCCTTCTTTAAATGTGTCTCTCTCCCTACCTTCTCTTTCGCAAGCGACGAAAAAAAAGAAAAGTCTCGTGCAAAGCGTGCAAGGTTTCTCCACGACGACGACGACAGCGACGAAACAGGTGTGCGGGAAATACGAAAACCCAGTTCATTCGTCTGACGTCAGGAATAATAGCAGTAGCAGCCGTAATAACAACAGCAACAGTGACAATGAAAACAACAGTAGCAGCCGCAACAGCATCACCAGCAGCATAAACAACAACAGCATTAGCAGCAGCAACACCAACAACAACCACAGCAACAGCGGCGGAGGCAGTAGTCGTAGTACCTGCAGCAACAACAAAAGTACCAGCAGCTCTGACGACAACAACAACAGCAGAGAAAAACCAATCTCATTTGCAGGTATTGCGAAAAACCTGGAAACAATCCTCATAACAAATGAGGAATTAGAGGAAGCGAAGAAGATGGTGACAAAGAACGGACACCGAGCAATCTGCAAGGCAGCGAAAAATTTTTTCGAAACCCAAGAGCACTGTACGGTCACGTACCGTACAGTAAGTACAAAATCCCGTAGGGTGGAAAGAGCCACAGAGGCCCAAATACAAAAAGCCTTGGGGTCTGTGTGGCAGAGGAAAACGCACATCACCCGAGGCAAAAAATACGCCACCGTAGACGTACTTTTTGCCACACCCCAGGAGGCAAAGGCCCAATCAATAGTGACCCTAAGGAGCGAGGAAATGGTGTTGGTGCCCTCCTACTGCGGGCAAAAAATTGTGAGGGTCAAACTGACCCACGTCCCCCCCGGAATGACCCCTTCTTGGCTGGCCGCGTCTGTCCTCGTCGGAATCGAGGACAAAACAACTGTACTGCAAGTACAGAAAAAAGTAAGAGAAGATTGGGTCGGCTCCTCCATTGAGATGCTAATCCAAACCAACCAGGAGTGCATCGAAGCTATCCCGGATGTGATAGACTTCGATAACGGCACTCAACTGCCCATAAGTGTTGAGGGCAAACGCCCGAAATGCTTTCGCTGTGGATCGAAGACTCACCTCAGGGCCTTCTGCAACGAGAAGACCCTGAGAAAGGAGAAAACCCCCCTCCTCCCGAATCCGGTTCCACGGCTACCAGCAACAGGACAAGCGGCAACCAGGAACGATAGGTCCGTGGCACCCATACCCACTCCACGGAAATCAAAGACAGCAGCAGCAGTGGAAATATTAACAACAACAACAGCAATACCAAATGCAGCTGCAACAGAGACTCCAGTGCAAACATCACCAACAACAACAAGTGAAAGAGTGGAGCTGGTACCCCTCCCCGACCTTACAGAATCAGACATGGAGTGTGAGGTGGGAGAGGGATGGCAAAAGGTCTCAAGAAGGCACAAACGCAGAAGCAGCGCATCGTCGCCTTTGAAAAGGGAGGAAAGAAATGAGAAAAGGGTAAAGTCTACTGCAAAGAGACCCACAGCAGCAACACCACCAACACCATCACCACCCACACCAGCACCACCATCACCACCGGCGACAACCCCACCGCCAACAACACCTTCAACACCACCACCACAAGCACCAACATCGCAAACACAACAACAAAACACACACACCCAGCAACAACGACAAGAAAATAGCAGAACCACACCCCACCCCCAGAAAAACAAATGCACGGCAATAAACACACACAACAAGAAACTAATGACTTACATAATTGAACACACAGACATTTCACAACAGGACTACATAATACCAGCACCAATCAAAACGCCAACTAACATAAGACTGCTAAAAATAGCACAGAAACAATACACAAACATTAAAACGAAATTCCCCAACGCAGTTGGTGATTTCAGGGACCTAGGAGGAACCATTAATCGAAGAGTATATTCAGACATTCTCTTAGAAGAGCCGACGACCAGCCGAAGGGACGATTCAACGGTCCCTTCACCAGACGATCAAGTGAAAAGGGATGTAAAAACCATCCCTCCTCTACCAAAAATACGGTAAGTGGTCTTTCCCATCTTTTCCACTCTATTTTAAACATGACCTCACTCAGAATAGGCAGCATAAATGCGCGTGGCTTGGGGTCGTCATGGAAGCAGGGTCACCTGCTCAACGACCTCAGGTCACTAAACATAGATGTAGTGGCCATCAGCGAGACCAGAATCTCCGAAGCACGGGCCTTCGCACCGATCTTCGGCGGCTACGATGTGTACGCATCTCCCAGCCGTCCTGGATCGGGTGGAGGAGTTGCTGTGCTTTTTCGGAGAGGTTTGGATCTCGCCATACGGGCCATCTTCCTGGACCCAGAGGGTAAGCTGGTGGTGCTGGACGTGACCAGCGGAGACGGGCAAGCTTTCAGGCTAGTGGCCGTCTATGCCCCGACAGGAGCAGGGCGGCCTGATTTCTTCCGGCGTCTGGAGACCTTTCTTGGAACGTCGCGCTCTTTAGTGTTAGTGGGCGACTGGAACGGGATCTTAGATGCACGCTGGGACTGTGTGGGATTAGCGGATAGGGGTGGAGGGTGCAAGAGCCTCACCAACCTGCTCAGGCGTTTTGAACTGTCTGACAGGTACCGATTGGATTTCCCGAATGTGCCAATGTGGACTTGGACAAACCGCATAGGGTCATCCAGATCATATCTAGATAGAGTATTTTGTAGGGAAATAGATAGGTCTAGCATAGGCTGTCCACAATTCAAGATAGTCAGCTACACGGACCACAAATTCGTGATCTGTGTGCTTGACTTAGATAGGCTTCATAGACGAGGACCCGGCTACTGGAAGCTAAACGCGTCCTTACCAGCGCGCAAGGCCTACAGAGACCGGATTAGCGAACTAGTTAAGCGGGCGTTGACGGGGGCCATCGTCAACAACAAGTGGTGGTTTGCTCTGAAAAGAGCGATTAGAATAGAATCGATTAGGTTTAGTAAGGCTTTAGCAATAGAGAAAAATAGAGCAGAGGGAGAACTAGTTAGAAAATTAGACGAGGCGCTTAGCAAAGGCATTGCGACCGACGTGCTTGCGGCGAAATTGGCCCTTGACCAATTCTTCAATGCAAAGCACGAAGGCTGCGTTGTCAGAGCTAGGGTGCGTGCTCTCAGACACGAGGGGACGAAAGCCGTTCAATGGGCCCGAGTGGCGGAGGCGCGTCGTGGCAACAAAGCCACGATCCGGTCTTTGGTGGACCACGACGGGCGCATGCTACTCGATCCCGGGCAAATGTGTGAAGCTTTTCAGCGACACTTCGCTCAGCTGTTCGGGGGCAGCGGGGGGCCGGGTAGAGGGATGGACTTTAGTGTCTACCTCGACGGACTGCCGCGGCTCTCGGCCACTGAGGCGAAGTGTTGCGAAAAGCCGATAACAGCCGCTGAAGTAAGGGAGGCAATGACTGGCTGCACAAGGGGTAAATCGCCTGGTTTGGATGGTCTGCCCTATGAACTTTACGTACAGATGCCAGACTTGTTCGGAGGCCTCTTGGCGGACGTCTACTGCAACTGGCAACAGAACGGGAGAATTCCCAGTTCTGTGAGCCGAGGAGCGGTGGCACTGCTGAGAAAGGATCCGAACAAGGGGGATAACATAGACAATTTCCGGCCCATAACTCTGCTAAACACAGAGTTTAAGATTTTGGCCAAGGTGCTAGCAAAGAGGTTGGCGCTTGTCGTTGGTGGTCTGGTGGGAGAGGCGCAGACATGCGCCATTCCCGACAGATCCATCCACGACAACCTCCACCTCATGCGATACATCGTAGAGAGGGTAGCTAGGGAACCTGGCACGGGTGGGTCCTTGATCAATTTAGATCAGTCGAAAGCTTTCGATAGGGTCGACCATCGTTACCTAGCGGCAGTCCTGAGGGCGGCTGGCTTTGGGCCCGTCTTCAGAGGCTGGATCGCTGCCATGCACAGCGACATCTGCTCTGTGGTGAGAGTGAACGGTCACCTGTCGGAACCGTTCAACATCATGCGCTCGGTCCGCCAAGGATGTCCCCTCTCGTCCCTCTTGTACGTATTGACTCTCGAGCCATTACTGCACAAACTGGAGACGTTGAGGGGAGTCCCGCGCGAACTAGGATGCGGAAGATCCGTGTCAGCATATGCGGACGATGTCACCGTAGTGGTGTCGAACGCCAAACACATCGAGGCGATCGGCACTACACTAAGAGAATACGAAGCGGTGACAGGAGCAATGATCAACCAGGAAAAGTCAGTGGGCCTGCAGCTCGGCACCTGGAGAGGCAGGTCCATGCCGTCCAACAGCGTCGTCGGGCGCTGGACGGACGGACCGGTTAAATTGCTAGGGGTCTGGTTCGGTCCGGACCTCCAGACGGACAAAAACTGGGACGAGGTGACGAGCAGGGTGGCTTCTCTCACCCAGAAATGGGCGGAGAGGAAGCTATCCCTGAAAGGTCGAGCGGAGGTGGCTAACGCGTACATCGCGTCTGTCATCTGCTACCGCCTAACCGTCGTACCTTGTCCTAAGCCTCGCCTGACTGCGCTGGAGCGTTTGCTCTTTCGCTTTTTGTGGAAGGGACGTGCTCCGATGGTCAGGCGGTCCATCTGTTGTCAACACCCGCTACGTGGAGGGCTGGGCATGCCGTGGCTGATGATGCGCAGGCACGCGCTCAGGCTACGACATCTCCACCTCTTCCTCGACGGTGATCAGGTGTGGTCGCCGTTTGCTAGACGCGTTTTTCCCCAGCTCGTTTCCTTGACGGAGCTGCAGTCCTGGGTCAAGCGAAGACCGAGAGGGAGCGCCTGGAGACTGGAATGTCTTCAGGCGCTCACAGCCCTCGACCAATCGGGCAATGTGATCGGTGGAAACTCCACCTCGGCGTTCTATAGAGGATTAGTGGAGGGGAAGAGCGACGACGTACTTGGGGAAACTCTAGGCGTCGACGAAAATCAACTAGCCAATCTCTTCGGAAGAACTTTCGGGCCAGGGCCTATGGACAACTTCCAGAAATCTCTGGCCTGGCAGTGCTACCGAGGAGCCTTGCCAGTTCGGGATAAACTCTACAGGCATGGAGGTGCCGTCAGCCGGGCATGTCCGAGATGCGCGCAGGGCGACGAAACCGTCCTGCACGCACTCGTCCAGTGTCCGAAAATTGCTGACTTGTGGGTTTATGTCGAACACCTGCTGTCGCGTTTAGGACGGATCCAGCTATCATCTGAGTCTATCGTGAGGATTGCCCCGCCCTCCTCCTTTAGCCGGGAAGGGCAGGCAATTTTTATCTGTCTGGTGGCCATGGCGAAAGAGATAGTATGGTGGACACGTTTGAAAGGGCTGAAGACGAGCACTTACCTCTTCGGTGATGCTCTGATTGACTTTTTCAAATTTCATTTGAAAAGGAAAATCAGAGTAGAGAAGGAAGTGCTCTCTTCCCAGCATTTTGTTGAAAGATGGGTGAGAGAAGCAAGAATGGCCCGAGTGAATGGGCCGACTCTGAGTATATATCTGTAAACTAAAGGTGGAAAACTGGGAGAGGGCACTTGCCTTGGTGGTCAGGGTCATTGTGGCTTTTTACTGGGCTTTCTCCACAAATGTCCCTCCGAAGTCTCCCCCCTATTGGGGAATTTTTCATTGTTATTTTCATTGTTATTTTTGTTACATCCTCTGTTTTTGTTTTTTTACACGCAGAAATGCCCATTTGTACCGTCCTGCATTGTCCTGCACTGTCCTTAATGTCTACTTTATGTAAACCCTTGTGGTTAATAAAGAAATCATTATTTTGTAACTATTATTATTATCATTATTATTATTATTATTGAATGCCATGGTTGACGGAGGCTCGGCTCTGTAAGGTATAGTAATTTTTAACCGTTAAAACAATTGTAAATTGTTTAAAACTTGAACCAAATTGTTGATAAAGACACCCTCCTCCTCGTGAGAGGGGTCTTTCTGTCCGTTATTTGGCCCTTCGGGGTTAAATAGCCAGTTATTGGGGTTTTGTACCCAAAATTTCATTTTAAACAAAAAAACATGGCTACCAAAAAAAAAAAATTTCATACGTCACTCCCACTCATTCCGTCTTCTTCTTCCTCAATCATCACTACAGGAGAGAGAAGATTGTCTCTCTCCCTCCCTTCTTTAAATGTGTCTCTCTCCCTACCTTCTCTTTCGCAAGCGACGAAAGAAAAGAAAAGTCTCGTGCAAAGCGTGCAAGGTTTCTCCACGACGACGACGACAGCGACGAAACAGGTGTGCGGGAAATACGAAAACCCAGTTCATTCGTCTGACGTCAGGAATAATAGCAGTAGCAGCCGTAATAACAACAGCAACAGTGACAATGAAAACAACAGTAGCAGCCGCAACAGCATCACCAGCAGCATAAACAACAACAGCATTAGCAGCAGCAACACCAACAACAACCACAGCAACAGCGGCGGAGGCAGTAGTCGTAGTACCTGCAGCAACAACAAAAGTACCAGCAGCTCTGACGACAACAACAACAGCAGAGAAAAACCAATCTCATTTGCAGGTATTGCGAAAAACCTGGAAACAATCCTCATAACAAATGAGGAATTAGAGGAAGCGAAGAAGATGGTGACAAAGAACGGACACCGAGCAATCTGCAAGGCAGCGAAAAATTTTTTCGAAACCCAAGAGCACTGTACGGTCACGTACCGTACAGTAAGTACAAAATCCCGTAGGGTGGAAAGAGCCACAGAGGCCCAAATACAAAAAGCCTTGGGGTCTGTGTGGCAGAGGAAAACGCACATCACCCGAGGCAAAAAATACGCCACCGTAGACGTACTTTTTGCCACACCCCAGGAGGCAAAGGCCCAATCAGTAGTGACCCTAAGGAGCGAGGAAATGGTGTTGGTGCCCTCCTACTGCGGGCAAAAAATTGTGAGGGTCAAACTGACCCACGTCCCCCCCGGAATGACCCCTTCTTGGCTGGCCGCGTCTGTCCTCGTCGGAATCGAGGACAAAACAACTGTACTGCAAGTACAGAAAAAAGTAAGAGAAGATTGGGTCGGCTCCTCCATTGAGATGCTAATCCAAACCAACCAGGAGTGCATCGAAGCTATCCCGGATGTGATAGACTTCGATAACGGCACTCAACTGCCCATAAGTGTTGAGGGCAAACGCCCGAAATGCTTTCGCTGTGGATCGAAGACTCACCTCAGGGCCTTCTGCAACGAGAAGACCCTGAGAAAGGAGAAAACCCCCCTCCTCCCGAATCCGGTTCCACGGCTACCAGCAACAGGACAAGCGGCAACCAGGAACGATAGGTCCGTGGCACCCATACCCACTCCACGGAAATCAAAGACAGCAGCAGCAGTGGAAATATTAACAACAACAACAGCAATACCAAATGCAGCTGCAACAGAGACTCCAGTGCAAACATCACCAACAACAACAAGTGAAAGAGTGGAGCTGGTACCCCTCCCCGACCTTACAGAATCAGACATGGAGTGTGAGGTGGGAGAGGGATGGCAAAAGGTCTCAAGAAGGCACAAACGCAGAAGCAGCGCATCGTCGCCTTTGAAAAGGGAGGAAAGAAATGAGAAAAGGGTAAAGTCTACTGCAAAGAGACCCACAGCAGCAACACCACCAACACCATCACCACCCACACCAGCACCACCATCACCACCGGCGACAACCCCACCGCCAACAACACCTTCAACACCACCACCACAAGCACCAACATCGCAAACACAACAACAAAACACACACACCCAGCAACAACGACAAGAAAATAGCAGAACCACACCCCACCCCCAGAAAAACAAATGCACGGCAATAAACACACACAACAAGAAACTAATGACTTACATAATTGAACACACAGACATTTCACAACAGGACTACATAATACCAGCACCAATCAAAACGCCAACTAACATAAGACTGCTAAAAATAGCACAGAAACAATACACAAACATTAAAACGAAATTCCCCAACGCAGTTGGTGATTTCAGGGACCTAGGAGGAACCATTAATCGAAGAGTATATTCAGACATTCTCTTAGAAGAGCCGACGACCAGCCGAAGGGACGATTCAACGGTCCCTTCACCAGACGATCAAGTGAAAAGGGATGTAAAAACCATCCCTCCTCTACCAAAAATACGGTAAGTGGTCTTTCCCATCTTTTCCACTCTATTTTAAACATGACCTCACTCAGAATAGGCAGCATAAATGCGCGTGGCTTGGGGTCGTCATGGAAGCAGGGTCACCTGCTCAACGACTTCAGGTCACTAAACATAGATGTAGTGGCCATCAGCGAGACCAGAATCTCCGAAGCACGGGCCTTCGCACCGATCTTCGGCGGCTACGATGTGTACGCATCTCCCAGCCGTCCTGGATCGGGGGCAGGAGTTGCTGTGCTTTTTCGGAGAGGTTTGGATCTCGCCATACGGGCCATCTTCCTGGACCCAGAGGGTAAGCTGGTGGTGCTGGACGTGACCAGCGGAGACGGGCAAGCTTTCAGGCTAGTGGCCGTCTATGCCCCGACAGGAGCAGGGCGGCCTGATTTCTTCCGGCGTCTGGAGACCTTTCTTGGAACGTCGCGCTCTTTAGTGTTAGTGGGCGACTGGAACGGGATCTTAGATGCACGCTAGGACTGTGTGGGATTAGCGGATAGGGGTGGAGGGTGCAAGAGCCTCACCAACCTGCTCAGGCGTTTTGAACTGTCTGACAGGTACCGATTGGATTTCCCGAATGTGCCAATGTGGACTTGGACAAACCGCATAGGGTCATCCAGATCATATCTAGATAGAGTATTTTGTAGGGAAATAGATAGGTCTAGCATAGGCTGTCCACAATTCAAGATAGTCAGCTACACGGACCACAAATTCGTGATCTGTGTGCTTGACTTAGATAGGCTTCATAGACGAGGACCCGGCTACTGGAAGCTAAACGCGTCCTTACCAGCGCGCAAGGCCTACAGAGACCGGATTAGCGAACTAGTTAAGCGGGCGTTGACGGGGGCCATCGTCAACAACAAGTGGTGGTTTGCTCTGAAAAGAGCGATTAGAATAGAATCGATTAGGTTTAGTAAGGCTTTAGCAATAGAGAAAAATAGAGCAGAGGGAGAACTAGTTAGAAAATTAGACGAGGCGCTTAGCAAAGGCATTGCGACCGACGTGCTTGCGGCGAAATTGGCCCTTGACCAATTCTTCAATGCAAAGCACGAAGGCTGCGTTGTCAGAGCTAGGGTGCGTGCTCTCAGACACGAGGGGACGAAAGCCGTTCAATGGGCCCGAGTGGCGGAGGCGCGTCGTGGCAACAAAGCCACGATCCGGTCTTTGGTGGACCACGACGGGCGCATGCTACTCGATCCCGGGCAAATGTGTGAAGCTTTTCAGCGACACTTCGCTCAGCTGTTCGGGGGCAGCGGGGGGCCGGGTAGAGGGATGGACTTTAGTGTCTACCTCGACGGACTGCCGCGGCTCTCGGCCACTGAGGCGAAGTGTTGCGAAAAGCCGATAACAGCCGCTGAAGTAAGGGAGGCAATGACTGGCTGCACAAGGGGTAAATCGCCTGGTTTGGATGGTCTGCCCTATGAACTTTACGTACAGATGCCAGACTTGTTCGGAGGCCTCTTGGCGGACGTCTACTGCAACTGGCAACAGAACGGGAGAATTCCCAGTTCTGTGAGCCGAGGAGCGGTGGCACTGCTGAGAAAGGATCCGAACAAGGGGGATAACATAGACAATTTCCGGCCCATAACTCTGCTAAACACAGAGTTTAAGATTTTGGCCAAGGTGCTAGCAAAGAGGTTGGCGCTTGTCGTTGGTGGTCTGGTGGGAGAGGCGCAGACATGCGCCATTCCCGACAGATCCATCCACGACAACCTCCACCTCATGCGATACATCGTAGAGAGGGTAGCTAGGGAACCTGGCACGGGTGGGTCCTTGATCAATTTAGATCAGTCGAAAGCTTTCGATAGGGTCGACCATCGTTACCTAGCGGCAGTCCTGAGGGCGGCTGGCTTTGGGCCCGTCTTCAGAGGCTGGATCGCTGCCATGCACAGCGACATCTGCTCTGTGGTGAGAGTGAACGGTCACCTGTCGGAACCGTTCAACATCATGCGCTCGGTCCGCCAAGGATGTCCCCTCTCGTCCCTCTTGTACGTATTGACTCTCGAGCCATTACTGCACAAACTGGAGACGTTGAGGGGAGTCCCGCGCGAACTAGGATGCGGAAGATCCGTGTCAGCATATGCGGACGATGTCACCGTAGTGGTGTCGAACGCCAAACACATCGAGGCGATCGGCACTACACTAAGAGAATACGAAGCGGTGACAGGAGCAATGATCAACCAGGAAAAGTCAGTGGGCCTGCAGCTCGGCACCTGGAGAGGCAGGTCCATGCCGTCCAACAGCGTCGTCGGGCGCTGGACGGACGGACCGGTTAAATTGCTAGGGGTCTGGTTCGGTCCGGACCTCCAGACGGACAAAAACTGGGACGAGGTGACGAGCAGGGTGGCTTCTCTCACCCAGAAATGGGCGGAGAGGAAGCTATCCCTGAAAGGTCGAGCGGAGGTGGCTAACGCGTACATCGCGTCTGTCATCTGCTACCGCCTAACCGTCGTACCTTGTCCTAAGCCTCGCCTGACTGCGCTGGAGCGTTTGCTCTTTCGCTTTTTGTGGAAGGGACGTGCTCCGATGGTCAGGCGGTCCATCTGTTGTCAACACCCGCTACGTGGAGGGCTGGGCATGCCGTGGCTGATGATGCGCAGGCACGCGCTCAGGCTACGACATCTCCACCTCTTCCTCGACGGTGATCAGGTGTGGTCGCCGTTTGCTAGACGCGTTTTTCCCCAGCTCGTTTCCTTGACGGAGCTGCAGTCCTGGGTCAAGCGAAGACCGAGAGGGAGCGCCTGGAGACTGGAATGTCTTCAGGCGCTCACAGCCCTCGACCAATCGGGCAATGTGATCGGTGGAAACTCCACCTCGGCGTTCTATAGAGGATTAGTGGAGGGGAAGAGCGACGACGTACTTGGGGAAACTCTAGGCGTCGACGAAAATCAACTAGCCAATCTCTTCGGAAGAACCTTCGGGCCAGGGCCTATGGACAACTTCCAGAAATCTCTGGCCTGGCAGTGCTACCGAGGAGCCTTGCCAGTTCGGGATAAACTCTACAGGCATGGAGGTGCCGTCAGCCGGGCATGTCCGAGATGCGCGCAGGGCGACGAAACCGTCCTGCACGCACTCGTCCAGTGTCCGAAAATTGCTGACTTGTGGGTTTATGTCGAACACCTGCTGTCGCGTTTAGGACGGATCCAGCTATCATCTGAGTCTATCGTGAGGATTGCCCCGCCCTCCTCCTTTAGCCGGGAAGGGCAGGCAGTTTTTATCTGTCTGGTGGCCATGGCGAAAGAGATAGTATGGTGGACACGTTTGAAAGGGCTGAAGACGAGCACTTACCTCTTCGGTGATGCTCTGATTGACTTTTTCAAATTTCATTTGAAAAGGAAAATCAGAGTAGAGAAGGAAGTGCTCTCTTCCCAGCATTTTGTTGAAAGATGGGTGAGAGAAGCAAGAATGGCCCGAGTGAATGGGCCGACTCTGAGTATATATCTGTAAACTAAAGGTGGAAAACTGGGAGAGGGCACTTGCCTTGGTGGTCAGGGTCATTGTGGCTTTTTACTGGGCTTTCTCCACAAATGTTCCTCCGAAGTCTCCCCCCTATTGGGGAATTTTTCATTGTTATTTTCATTGTTATTTTTGTTACATCCTCTATTTTTGTTTTTTTTACACGCAGAAATGCCCATTTGTACCGTCCTGCATTGTCCTGCACTGTCCTTAATGTCTACTTTATGTAAACCCTTGTGGTTAATAAAGAAATCATTATTATCATTATCATTATTATTATTATTATTGAATGCCATGGTTGACGGAGGCTCGGCTCTGTAAGGTATAGTAATTTTTAACCGTTAAAACAATTGTAAATTGTTTAAAACTTGAACCAAATTGTTGATAAAGACACCCTCCTCCTCGTGAGAGGGGTCTTTCTGTCCGTTATTTGGCCCTTCGGGGTTAAATAACCAGTTATTGGGGTTTTGTACCCAATATTCATTTTAAACAAAAAACAACATGGCTACGAAAAAGAAATTTCATACGTCACTCCCACTCATTCCGTCTTCTTCTTCCTCAATCATCACTACAGCAGAGAGAAGATTGTCTCTCTCCCTCCCTTCTTTAAATGTGTCTCTCTCCCTCCCTTCTCTTTCGCAAGCGACGAAAGAAAAGAAAAGTCTCGTGCAAAGCGTGCAAGGTTTCTCCACGACGACGACGACAGCGACGAAACAGGTGTGCGGGAAATACGAAAACCCAGTTCATTCGTCTGACGTCAGGAATAATAGCAGTAGCAGCCGTAATAACAACAGCAACAGTGACAATGAAAACAACAGTAGCAGCCGCAACAGCATCACCAGCAGCATAAACAACAACAGCATTAGCAGCAGCAACACCAACAACAACCACAGCAACAGCGGCGGAGGCAGTAGTCGTAGTACCTGCAGCAACAACAAAAGTACCAGCAGCTCTGACGACAACAACAACAGCAGAGAAAAACCAATCTCATTTGCAGGTATTGCGAAAAACTTGGAAACAATCCTCATAACAAATGAGGAATTAGAGGAAGCGAAGAAGATGGTGACAAAGAACGGACACCGAGCAATCTGCAAGGCAGCGAAAAATTTTTTCGAAACCCAAGAGCACTGTACGGTCACGTACCGTACAGTAAGTACAAAATCCCGTAGGGTGGAAAGAGCCACAGAGGCCCAAATACAAAAAGCCTTGGGGTCTGTGTGGCAGAGGAAAACGCACATCACCCGAGGCAAAAAATACGCCACCGTAGACGTACTTTTTGCCACACCCCAGGAGGCAAAGGCCCAATCAGTAGTGACCCTAAGGAGCGAGGAAATGGTGTTGGTGCCCTCCTACTGCGGGCAAAAAATTGTGAGGGTCAAACTGACCCACGTCCCCCCCGAAATGACCCCTTCTTGGCTGGCCGCGTCTGTCCTCGTCGGAATCGAGGACAAAACAACTGTACTGCAAGTACAGAAAAAAGTAAGAGAAGATTGGGTCGGCTCCTCCATTGAGATGCTAATCCAAACCAACCAGGAGTGCATCGAAGCTATCCCGGATGTGATAGACTTCGATAACGGCACTCAACTGCCCATAAGTGTTGAGGGCAAACGCCCGAAATGCTTTCGCTGTGGATCGAAGACTCACCTCAGGGCCTTCTGCAACGAGAAGACCCTGAGAAAGGAGAAAACCCCCCTCCTCCCGAATCCGGTTCCACGGCTACCAGCAACAGGACAAGCGGCAACCAGGAACGATAGGTCCGTGGCACCCATACCCACTCCACGGAAATCAAAGACAGCAGCAGCAGTGGAAATATTAACAACAACAACAGCAATACCAAATGCAGCTGCAACAGAGACTCCAGTGCAAACATCACCAACAACAACAAGTGAAAGAGTGGAGCTGGTACCCCTCCCCGACCTTACAGAATCAGACATGGAGTGTGAGGTGGGAGAGGGATGGCAAAAGGTCTCAAGAAGGCACAAACGCAGAAGCAGCGCATCGTCGCCTTTGAAAAGGGAGGAAAGAAATGAGAAAAGGGTAAAGTCTACTGCAAAGAGACCCACAGCAGCAACACCACCAACACCATCACCACCCACACCAGCACCACCATCACCACCGGCGACAACCCCACCGCCAACAACACCTTCAACACCACCACCACAAGCACCAACATCGCAAACACAACAACAAAACACACACACCCAGCAACAACGACAAGAAAATAGCAGAACCACACCCCACCCCCAGAAAAACAAATGCACGGCAATAAACACACACAACAAGAAACTAATGACTTACATAATTGAACACACAGACATTTCACAACAGGACTACATAATACCAGCACCAATCAAAACGCCAACTAACATAAGACTGCTAAAAATAGCACAGAAACAATACACAAACATTAAAACGAAATTCCCCAACGCAGTTGGTGATTTCAGGGACCTAGGAGGAACCATTAATCGAAGAGTATATTCAGACATTCTCTTAGAAGAGCCGACGACCAGCCGAAGGGACGATTCAACGGTCCCTTCACCAGACGATCAAGTGAAAAGGGATGTAAAAACCATCCCTCCTCTACCAAAAATACGGTAAGTGGTCTTTCCCATCTTTTCCACTCTATTTTAAACATGACCTCACTCAGAATAGGCAGCATAAATGCGCGTGGCTTGGGGTCGTCATGGAAGCAGGGTCACCTGCTCAACGACCTCAGGTCACTAAACATAGATGTAGTGGCCATCAGCGAGACCAGAATCTCCGAAGCACGGGCCTTCGCACCGATCTTCGGCGGCTACGATGTGTACGCATCTCCCAGCCGTCCTGGATCGGGTGGAGGAGTTGCTGTGCTTTTTCGGAGAGGTTTGGATCTCGCCATACGGGCCATCTTCCTGGACCCAGAGGGTAAGCTGGTGGTGCTGGACGTGACCAGCGGAGACGGGCAAGCTTTCAGGCTAGTGGCCGTCTATGCCCCGACAGGAGCAGGGCGGCCTGATTTCTTCCGGCGTCTGGAGACCTTTCTTGGAACGTCGCGCTCTTTAGTGTTAGTGGGCGACTGGAACGGGATCTTAGATGCACGCTGGGACTGTGTGGGATTAGCGGATAGGGGTGGAGGGTGCAAGAGCCTCACCAACCTGCTCAGGCGTTTTGAACTGTCTGACAGGTACCGATTGGATTTCCCGAATGTGCCAATGTGGACTTGGACAAACCGCATAGGGTCATCCAGATCATATCTAGATAGAGTATTTTGTAGGGAAATAGATAGGTCTAGCATAGGCTGTCCACAATTCAAGATAGTCAGCTACACGGACCACAAATTCGTGATCTGTGTGCTTGACTTAGATAGGCTTCATAGACGAGGACCCGGCTACTGGAAGCTAAACGCGTCCTTACCAGCGCGCAAGGCCTACAGAGACCGGATTAGCGAACTAGTTAAGCGGGCGTTGACGGGGGCCATCGTCAACAACAAGTGGTGGTTTGCTCTGAAAAGAGCGATTAGAATAGAATCGATTAGGTTTAGTAAGGCTTTAGCAATAGAGAAAAATAGAGCAGAGGGAGAACTAGTTAGAAAATTAGACGAGGCGCTTAGCAAAGGCATTGCGACCGACGTGCTTGCGGCGAAATTGGCCCTTGACCAATTCTTCAATGCAAAGCACGAAGGCTGCGTTGTCAGAGCTAGGGTGCGTGCTCTCAGACACGAGGGGACGAAAGCCGTTCAATGGGCCCGAGTGGCGGAGGCGCGTCGTGGCAACAAAGCCACGATCCGGTCTTTGGTGGACCACGACGGGCGCATGCTACTCGATCCCGGGCAAATGTGTGAAGCTTTTCAGCGACACTTCGCTCAGCTGTTCGGGGGCAGCGGGGGGCCGGGTAGAGGGATGGACTTTAGTGTCTACCTCGACGGGCTGCCGCGGCTCTCGGCCACTGAGGCGAGGTGTTGCGAAAAGCCGATAACAGCCGCTGAAGTACGGGAGGCAATGACTGGCTGCACAAGGGGTAAATCGCCTGGTTTGGATGGTCTGCCCTATGAACTTTACGTACAGATGCCAGACTTGTTCGGAGGCCTCTTGGCGGACGTCTACTGCAACTGGCAACAGAACGGGAGAATTCCCAGTTCTGTGAGCCGAGGAGCGGTGGCACTGCTGAGAAAGGATCCGAACAAGGGGGATAACATAGACAATTTCCGGCCCATAACTCTGCTAAACACAGAGTTTAAGATTTTGGCCAAGGTGCTAGCAAAGAGGTTGGCGCTTGTCGTTGGTGGTCTGGTGGGAGAGGCGCAGACATGCGCCATTCCCGACAGATCCATCCACGACAACCTCCACCTCATGCGATACATCGTAGAGAGGGTAGCTAGGGAACCTGGCACGGGTGGGTCCTTGATCAATTTAGATCAGTCGAAAGCTTTCGATAGGGTCGACCATCGTTACCTAGCGGCAGTCCTGAGGGCGGCTGGCTTTGGGCCCGTCTTCAGAGGCTGGATCGCTGCCATGCACAGCGACATCTGCTCTGTGGTGAGAGTGAACGGTCACCTGTCGGAACCGTTCAACATCATGCGCTCGGTCCGCCAAGGATGTCCCCTCTCGTCCCTCTTGTACGTATTGACTCTCGAGCCATTACTGCACAAACTGGAGACGTTGAGGGGAGTCCCGCGCGAACTAGGATGCGGAAGATCCGTGTCAGCATATGCGGACGATGTCACCGTAGTGGTGTCGAACGCCAAACACATCGAGGCGATCGGCACTACACTAAGAGAATACGAAGCGGTGACAGGAGCAATGATCAACCAGGAAAAGTCAGTGGGCCTGCAGCTCGGCACCTGGAGAGGCAGGTCCATGCCGTCCAACAGCGTCGTCGGGCGCTGGACGGACGGACCGGTTAAATTGCTAGGGGTCTGGTTCGGTCCGGACCTCCAGACGGACAAAAACTGGGACGAGGTGACGAGCAGGGTGGCTTCTCTCACCCAGAAATGGGCGGAGAGGAAGCTATCCCTGAAAGGTCGAGCGGAGGTGGCTAACGCGTACATCGCGTCTGTCATCTGCTACCGCCTAACCGTCGTACCTTGTCCTAAGCCTCGCCTGACTGCGCTGGAGCGTTTGCTCTTTCGCTTTTTGTGGAAGGGACGTGCTCCGATGGTCAGGCGGTCCATCTGTTGTCAACACCCGCTACGTGGAGGGCTGGGCATGCCGTGGCTGATGATGCGCAGGCACGCGCTCAGGCTACGACATCTCCACCTCTTCCTCGACGGTGATCAGGTGTGGTCGCCGTTTGCTAGACGCGTTTTTCCCCAGCTCGTTTCCTTGACGGAGCTGCAGTCCTGGGTCAAGCGAAGACCGAGAGGGAGCGCCTGGAGACTGGAATGTCTTCAGGCGCTCACAGCCCTCGACCAATCGGGCAATGTGATCGGTGGAAACTCCACCTCGGCGTTCTATAGAGGATTAGTGGAGGGGAAGAGCGACGACGTACTTGGGGAAACTCTAGGCGTCGACGAAAATCAACTAGCCAATCTCTTCGGAAGAACTTTCGGGCCGGGGCCTATGGACAACTTCCAGAAATCTCTGGCCTGGCAGTGCTACCGAGGAGCCTTGCCAGTTCGGGATAAACTCTACAGGCATGGAGGTGCCGTCAGCCGGGCATGTCCGAGATGCGCGCAGGGCGACGAAACCGTCCTGCACGCACTCGTCCAGTGTCCGAAAATTGCTGACTTGTGGGTTTATGTCGAACACCTGCTGTCGCGTTTAGGACGGATCCAGCTATCATCTGAGTCCATCGTGAGGATTGCCCCGCCCTCCTCCTTTAGCCGGGAAGGGCAGGCAGTTTTTATCTGTCTGGTGGCCATGGCGAAAGAGATAGTATGGTGGACACGTTTGAAAGGGCTGAAGACGAGCACTTACCTCTTCGGTGATGCTCTGATTGACTTTTTCAAATTTCATTTGAAAAGGAAAATCAGAGTAGAGAGGGAAGTGCTCTCTTCCCAGCATTTTGTTGAAAGATGGGTGAGAGAAGCAAGAATGGCCCGAGTGAATGGGCCGACTCTGAGTATATATCTGTAAACTAAAGGTGGAAAACTGGGAGAGGGCACTTGCCTTGGTGGTCAGGGTCATTGTGGCTTTTTACTGGGCTTTCTCCACAAATGTTCCTCCGAAGTCTCCCCCCTATTGGGGAATTTTTCATTGTTATTTTCATTGTTATTTTTGTTACATCCTCTATTTTTGTTTTTTTTACACGCAGAAATGCCCATTTGTACCGTCCTGCATTGTCCTGCACTGTCCTTAATGTCTACTTTATGTAAACCCTTGTGGTTAATAAAGAAATCATTATTATCATTATTATCATTATCATTATTATTATTATTATTGAATGCCATGGTTGACGGAGGCTCGGCTCTGTAAGGTATAGTAATTTTTAACCGTTAAAACAATTGTAAATTGTTTAAAACTTGAACCAAATTGTTGATAAAGACACCCTCCTCCTCGTGAGAGGGGTCTTTCTGTCCGTTATTTGGCCCTTCGGGGTTAAATAACCAGTTATTGGGGTTTTGTACCCAATATTCATTTTAAACAAAAAACAACATGGCTACGAAAAAGAAATTTCATACGTCACTCCCACTCATTCCGTCTTCTTCTTCCTCAATCATCACTACAGCAGAGAGAAGATTGTCTCTCTCCCTCCCTTCTTTAAATGTGTCTCTCTCCCTCCCTTCTCTTTCGCAAGCGACGAAAGAAAAGAAAAGTCTCGTGCAAAGCGTGCAAGGTTTCTCCACGACGACGACGACAGCGACGAAACAGGTGTGCGGGAAATACGAAAACCCAGTTCATTCGTCTGACGTCAGGAATAATAGCAGTAGCAGCCGTAATAACAACAGCAACAGTGACAATGAAAACAACAGTAGCAGCCGCAACAGCATCACCAGCAGCATAAACAACAACAGCATTAGCAGCAGCAACACCAACAACAACCACAGCAACAGCGGCGGAGGCAGTAGTCGTAGTACCTGCAGCAACAACAAAAGTACCAGCAGCTCTGACGACAACAACAACAGCAGAGAAAAACCAATCTCATTTGCAGGTATTGCGAAAAACTTGGAAACAATCCTCATAACAAATGAGGAATTAGAGGAAGCGAAGAAGATGGTGACAAAGAACGGACACCGAGCAATCTGCAAGGCAGCGAAAAATTTTTTCGAAACCCAAGAGCACTGTACGGTCACGTACCGTACAGTAAGTACAAAATCCCGTAGGGTGGAAAGAGCCACAGAGGCCCAAATACAAAAAGCCTTGGGGTCTGTGTGGCAGAGGAAAACGCACATCACCCGAGGCAAAAAATACGCCACCGTAGACGTACTTTTTGCCACACCCCAGGAGGCAAAGGCCCAATCAGTAGTGACCCTAAGGAGCGAGGAAATGGTGTTGGTGCCCTCCTACTGCGGGCAAAAAATTGTGAGGGTCAAACTGACCCACGTCCCCCCCGGAATGACCCCTTCTTGGCTGGCCGCGTCTGTCCTCGTCGGAATCGAGGACAAAACAACTGTACTGCAAGTACAGAAAAAAGTAAGAGAAGATTGGGTCGGCTCCTCCATTGAGATGCTAATCCAAACCAACCAGGAGTGCATCGAAGCTATCCCGGATGTGATAGACTTCGATAACGGCACTCAACTGCCCATAAGTGTTGAGGGCAAACGCCCGAAATGCTTTCGCTGTGGATCGAAGACTCACCTCAGGGCCTTCTGCAACGAGAAGACCCTGAGAAAGGAGAAAACCCCCCTCCTCCCGAATCCGGTTCCACGGCTACCAGCAACAGGACAAGCGGCAACCAGGAACGATAGGTCCGTGGCACCCATACCCACTCCACGGAAATCAAAGACAGCAGCAGCAGTGGAAATATTAACAACAACAACAGCAATACCAAATGCAGCTGCAACAGAGACTCCAGTGCAAACATCACCAACAACAACAAGTGAAAGAGTGGAGCTGGTACCCCTCCCCGACCTTACAGAATCAGACATGGAGTGTGAGGTGGGAGAGGGATGGCAAAAGGTCTCAAGAAGGCACAAACGCAGAAGCAGCGCATCGTCGCCTTTGAAAAGGGAGGAAAGAAATGAGAAAAGGGTAAAGTCTACTGCAAAGAGACCCACAGCAGCAACACCACCAACACCATCACCACCCACACCAGCACCACCATCACCACCGGCGACAACCCCACCGCCAACAACACCTTCAACACCACCACCACAAGCACCAACATCGCAAACACAACAACAAAACACACACACCCAGCAACAACGACAAGAAAATAGCAGAACCACACCCCACCCCCAGAAAAACAAATGCACGGCAATAAACACACACAACAAGAAACTAATGACTTACATAATTGAACACACAGACATTTCACAACAGGACTACATAATACCAGCACCAATCAAAACGCCAACTAACATAAGACTGCTAAAAATAGCACAGAAACAATACACAAACATTAAAACGAAATTCCCCAACGCAGTTGGTGATTTCAGGGACCTAGGAGGAACCATTAATCGAAGAGTATATTCAGACATTCTCTTAGAAGAGCCGACGACCAGCCGAAGGGACGATTCAACGGTCCCTTCACCAGACGATCAAGTGAAAAGGGATGTAAAAACCATCCCTCCTCTACCAAAAATACGGTAAGTGGTCTTTCCCATCTTTTCCACTCTATTTTAAACATGACCTCACTCAGAATAGGCAGCATAAATGCGCGTGGCTTGGGGTCGTCATGGAAGCAGGGTCACCTGCTCAACGACCTCAGGTCACTAAACATAGATGTAGTGGCCATCAGCGAGACCAGAATCTCCGAAGCACGGGCCTTCGCACCGATCTTCGGCGGCTACGATGTGTACGCATCTCCCAGCCGTCCTGGATCGGGTGGAGGAGTTGCTGTGCTTTTTCGGAGAGGTTTGGATCTCGCCATACGGGCCATCTTCCTGGACCCAGAGGGTAAGCTGGTGGTGCTGGACGTGACCAGCGGAGACGGGCAAGCTTTCAGGCTAGTGGCCGTCTATGCCCCGACAGGAGCAGGGCGGCCTGATTTCTTCCGGCGTCTGGAGACCTTTCTTGGAACGTCGCGCTCTTTAGTGTTAGTGGGCGACTGGAACGGGATCTTAGATGCACGCTGGGACTGTGTGGGATTAGCGGATAGGGGTGGAGGGTGCAAGAGCCTCACCAACCTGCTCAGGCGTTTTGAACTGTCTGACAGGTACCGATTGGATTTCCCGAATGTGCCAATGTGGACTTGGACAAACCGCATAGGGTCATCCAGATCATATCTAGATAGAGTATTTTGTAGGGAAATAGATAGGTCTAGCATAGGCTGTCCACAATTCAAGATAGTCAGCTACACGGACCACAAATTCGTGATCTGTGTGCTTGACTTAGATAGGCTTCATAGACGAGGACCCGGCTACTGGAAGCTAAACGCGTCCTTACCAGCGCGCAAGGCCTACAGAGACCGGATTAGCGAACTAGTTAAGCGGGCGTTGACGGGGGCCATCGTCAACAACAAGTGGTGGTTTGCTCTGAAAAGAGCGATTAGAATAGAATCGATTAGGTTTAGTAAGGCTTTAGCAATAGAGAAAAATAGAGCAGAGGGAGAACTAGTTAGAAAATTAGACGAGGCGCTTAGCAAAGGCATTGCGACCGACGTGCTTGCGGCGAAATTGGCCCTTGACCAATTCTTCAATGCAAAGCACGAAGGCTGCGTTGTCAGAGCTAGGGTGCGTGCTCTCAGACACGAGGGGACGAAAGCCGTTCAATGGGCCCGAGTGGCGGAGGCGCGTCGTGGCAACAAAGCCACGATCCGGTCTTTGGTGGACCACGACGGGCGCATGCTACTCGATCCCGGGCAAATGTGTGAAGCTTTTCAGCGACACTTCGCTCAGCTGTTCGGGGGCAGCGGGGGGCCGGGTAGAGGGATGGACTTTAGTGTCTACCTCGACGGACTGCCGCGGCTCTCGGCCACTGAGGCGAAGTGTTGCGAAAAGCCGATAACAGCCGCTGAAGTAAGGGAGGCAATGACTGGCTGCACAAGGGGTAAATCGCCTGGTTTGGATGGTCTGCCCTATGAACTTTACGTACAGATGCCAGACTTGTTCCGAGGCCTCTTGGCGGACGTCTACTGCAACTGGCAACAGAACGGGAGAATTCCCAGTTCTGTGAGCCGAGGAGCGGTGGCACTGCTGAGAAAGGATCCGAACAAGGGGGATAACATAGACAATTTCCGGCCCATAACTCTGCTAAACACAGAGTTTAAGATTTTGGCCAAGGTGCTAGCAAAGAGGTTGGCGCTTGTCGTTGGTGGTCTGGTGGGAGAGGCGCAGACATGCGCCATTCCCGACAGATCCATCCACGACAACCTCCACCTCATGCGATACATCGTAGAGAGGGTAGCTAGGGAACCTGGCACGGGTGGGTCCTTGATCAATTTAGATCAGTCGAAAGCTTTCGATAGGGTCGACCATCGTTACCTAGCGGCAGTCCTGAGGGCGGCTGGCTTTGGGCCCGTCTTCAGAGGCTGGATCGCTGCCATGCACAGCGACATCTGCTCTGTGGTGAGAGTGAACGGTCACCTGTCGGAACCGTTCAACATCATGCGCTCGGTCCGCCAAGGATGTCCCCTCTCGTCCCTCTTGTACGTATTGACTCTCGAGCCATTACTGCACAAACTGGAGACGTTGAGAGGAGTCCCGCGCGAACTAGGATGCGGAAGATCCGTGTCAGCATATGCGGACGATGTCACCGTAGTGGTGTCGAACGCCAAACACATCGAGGCGATCGGCACTACACTAAGAGAATACGAAGCGGTGACAGGAGCAATGATCAACCAGGAAAAGTCAGTGGGCCTGCAGCTCGGCACCTGGAGAGGCAGGTCCATGCCGTCCAACAGCGTCGTCGGGCGCTGGACGGACGGACCGGTTAAATTGCTAGGGGTCTGGTTCGGTCCGGACCTCCAGACGGACAAAAACTGGGACGAGGTGACGAGCAGGGTGGCTTCTCTCACCCAGAAATGGGCGGAGAGGAAGCTATCCCTGAAAGGTCGAGCGGAGGTGGCTAACGCGTACATCGCGTCTGTCATCTGCTACCGCCTAACCGTCGTACCTTGTCCTAAGCCTCGCCTGACTGCGCTGGAGCGTTTGCTCTTTCGCTTTTTGTGGAAGGGACGTGCTCCGATGGTCAGGCGGTCCATCTGTTGTCAACACCCGCTACGTGGAGGGCTGGGCATGCCGTGGCTGATGATGCGCAGGCACGCGCTCAGGCTACGACATCTCCACCTCTTCCTCGACGGTGATCAGGTGTGGTCGCCGTTTGCTAGACGCGTTTTTCCCCAGCTCGTTTCCTTGACGGAGCTGCAGTCCTGGGTCAAGCGAAGACCGAGAGGGAGCGCCTGGAGACTGGAATGTCTTCAGGCGCTCACAGCCCTCGACCAATCGGGCAATGTGATCGGTGGAAACTCCACCTCGGCGTTCTATAGAGGATTAGTGGAGGGGAAGAGCGACGACGTACTTGGGGAAACTCTAGGCGTCGACGAAAATCAACTAGCCAATCTCTTCGGAAGAACTTTCGGGCCGGGGCCTATGGACAACTTCCAGAAATCTCTGGCCTGGCAGTGCTACCGAGGAGCCTTGCCAGTTCGGGATAAACTCTACAGGCATGGAGGTGCCGTCAGCCGGGCATGTCCGAGATGCGCGCAGGGCGACGAAACCGTCCTGCACGCACTCGTCCAGTGTCCGAAAATTGCTGACTTGTGGGTTTATGTCGAACACCTGCTGTCGCGTTTAGGACGGATCCAGCTATCATCTGAGTCTATCGTGAGGATTGCCCCGCCCTCCTCCTTTAGCCGGGAAGGGCAGGCAGTTTTTATCTGTCTGGTGGCCATGGCGAAAGAGATAGTATGGTGGACACGTTTGAAAGGGCTGAAGACGAGCACTTACCTCTTCGGTGATGCTCTGATTGACTTTTTCAAATTTCATTTGAAAAGGAAAATCAGAGTAGAGAAGGAAGTGCTCTCTTCCCAGCATTTTGTTGAAAGATGGGTGAGAGAAGCAAGAATGGCCCGAGTGAATGGGCCGACTCTGAGTATATATCTGTAAACTAAAGGTGGAAAACTGGGAGAGGGCACTTGCCTTGGTGGTCAGGGTCATTGTGGCTTTTTACTGGGCTTTCTCCACAAATGTCCCTCCGAAGTCTCCCCCCTATTGGGGAATTTTTCATTGTTATCTTCATTGTTATTTTTGTTACATCCTCTGTTTTTGTTTTTTTTACACGCAGAAATGCCCATTTGTACCGTCCTGCATTGTCCTGCACTATCCTTAATGTCTACTTTATGTAAACCCTTGTGGTTAATAAAGAAATCATTATTTTGTAACTATTATTATTATCATTATTATTATTATTATTGAATGCCATGGTTGACGGAGGCTCGGCTCTGTAAGGTATAGTAATTTTTAACCGTTAAAACAATTGTAAATTGTTTAAAACTTGAACCAAATTGTTGATAAAGACACCCTCCTCCTCGTGAGAGGGGTCTTTCTGTCCGTTATTTGGCCCTTCGGGGTTAAATAACCAGTTATTGGGGTTTTGTACCCAATATTCATTTTAAACAAAAAACAACATGGCTACGAAAAAGAAATTTCATACGTCACTCCCACTCATTCCGTCTTCTTCTTCCTCAATCATCACTACAGCAGAGAGAAGATTGTCTCTCTCCCTCCCTTCTTTAAATGTGTCTCTCTCCCTCCCTTCTCTTTCGCAAGCGACGAAAGAAAAGAAAAGTCTCGTGCAAAGCGTGCAAGGTTTCTCCACGACGACGACGACAGCGACGAAACAGGTGTGCGGGAAATACGAAAACCCAGTTCATTCGTCTGACGTCAGGAATAATAGCAGTAGCAGCCGTAATAACAACAGCAACAGTGACAATGAAAACAACAGTAGCAGCCGCAACAGCATCACCAGCAGCATAAACAACAACAGCATTAGCAGCAGCAACACCAACAACAACCACAGCAACAGCGGCGGAGGCAGTAGTCGTAGTACCTGCAGCAACAACAAAAGTACCAGCAGCTCTGACGACAACAACAACAGCAGAGAAAAACCAATCTCATTTGCAGGTATTGCGAAAAACTTGGAAACAATCCTCATAACAAATGAGGAATTAGAGGAAGCGAAGAAGATGGTGACAAAGAACGGACACCGAGCAATCTGCAAGGCAGCGAAAAATTTTTTCGAAACCCAAGAGCACTGTACGGTCACGTACCGTACAGTAAGTACAAAATCCCGTAGGGTGGAAAGAGCCACAGAGGCCCAAATACAAAAAGCCTTGGGGTCTGTGTGGCAGAGGAAAACGCACATCACCCGAGGCAAAAAATACGCCACCGTAGACGTACTTTTTGCCACACCCCAGGAGGCAAAGGCCCAATCAGTAGTGACCCTAAGGAGCGAGGAAATGGTGTTGGTGCCCTCCTACTGCGGGCAAAAAATTGTGAGGGTCAAACTGACCCACGTCCCCCCCGGAATGACCCCTTCTTGGCTGGCCGCGTCTGTCCTCGTCGGAATCGAGGACAAAACAACTGTACTGCAAGTACAGAAAAAAGTAAGAGAAGATTGGGTCGGCTCCTCCATTGAGATGCTAATCCAAACCAACCAGGAGTGCATCGAAGCTATCCCGGATGTGATAGACTTCGATAACGGCACTCAACTGCCCATAAGTGTTGAGGGCAAACGCCCGAAATGCTTTCGCTGTGGATCGAAGACTCACCTCAGGGCCTTCTGCAACGAGAAGACCCTGAGAAAGGAGAAAACCCCCCTCCTCCCGAATCCGGTTCCACGGCTACCAGCAACAGGACAAGCGGCAACCAGGAACGATAGGTCCGTGGCACCCATACCCACTCCACGGAAATCAAAGACAGCAGCAGCAGTGGAAATATTAACAACAACAACAGCAATACCAAATGCAGCTGCAACAGAGACTCCAGTGCAAACATCACCAACAACAACAAGTGAAAGAGTGGAGCTGGTACCCCTCCCCGACCTTACAGAATCAGACATGGAGTGTGAGGTGGGAGAGGGATGGCAAAAGGTCTCAAGAAGGCACAAACGCAGAAGCAGCGCATCGTCGCCTTTGAAAAGGGAGGAAAGAAATGAGAAAAGGGTAAAGTCTACTGCAAAGAGACCCACAGCAGCAACACCACCAACACCATCACCACCCACACCAGCACCACCATCACCACCGGCGACAACCCCACCGCCAACAACACCTTCAACACCACCACCACAAGCACCAACATCGCAAACACAACAACAAAACACACACACCCAGCAACAACGACAAGAAAATAGCAGAACCACACCCCACCCCCAGAAAAACAAATGCACGGCAATAAACACACACAACAAGAAACTAATGACTTACATAATTGAACACACAGACATTTCACAACAGGACTACATAATACCAGCACCAATCAAAACGCCAACTAACATAAGACTGCTAAAAATAGCACAGAAACAATACACAAACATTAAAACGAAATTCCCCAACGCAGTTGGTGATTTCAGGGACCTAGGAGGAACCATTAATCGAAGAGTATATTCAGACATTCTCTTAGAAGAGCCGACGACCAGCCGAAGGGACGATTCAACGGTCCCTTCACCAGACGATCAAGTGAAAAGGGATGTAAAAACCATCCCTCCTCTACCAAAAATACGGTAAGTGGTCTTTCCCATCTTTTCCACTCTATTTTAAACATGACCTCACTCAGAATAGGCAGCATAAATGCGCGTGGCTTGGGGTCGTCATGGAAGCAGGGTCACCTGCTCAACGACCTCAGGTCACTAAACATAGATGTAGTGGCCATCAGCGAGACCAGAATCTCCGAAGCACGGGCCTTCGCACCGATCTTCGGCGGCTACGATGTGTACGCATCTCCCAGCCGTCCTGGATCGGGTGGAGGAGTTGCTGTGCTTTTTCGGAGAGGTTTGGATCTCGCCATACGGGCCATCTTCCTGGACCCAGAGGGTAAGCTGGTGGTGCTGGACGTGACCAGCGGAGACGGGCAAGCTTTCAGGCTAGTGGCCGTCTATGCCCCGACAGGAGCAGGGCGGCCTGATTTCTTCCGGCGTCTGGAGACCTTTCTTGGAACGTCGCGCTCTTTAGTGTTAGTGGGCGACTGGAACGGGATCTTAGATGCACGCTGGGACTGTGTGGGATTAGCGGATAGGGGTGGAGGGTGCAAGAGCCTCACCAACCTGCTCAGGCGTTTTGAACTGTCTGACAGGTACCGATTGGATTTCCCGAATGTGCCAATGTGGACTTGGACAAACCGCATAGGGTCATCCAGATCATATCTAGATAGAGTATTTTGTAGGGAAATAGATAGGTCTAGCATAGGCTGTCCACAATTCAAGATAGTCAGCTACACGGACCACAAATTCGTGATCTGTGTGCTTGACTTAGATAGGCTTCATAGACGAGGACCCGGCTACTGGAAGCTAAACGCGTCCTTACCAGCGCGCAAGGCCTACAGAGACCGGATTAGCGAACTAGTTAAGCGGGCGTTGACGGGGGCCATCGTCAACAACAAGTGGTGGTTTGCTCTGAAAAGAGCGATTAGAATAGAATCGATTAGGTTTAGTAAGGCTTTAGCAATAGAGAAAAATAGAGCAGAGGGAGAACTAGTTAGAAAATTAGACGAGGCGCTTAGCAAAGGCATTGCGACCGACGTGCTTGCGGCGAAATTGGCCCTTGACCAATTCTTCAATGCAAAGCACGAAGGCTGCGTTGTCAGAGCTAGGGTGCGTGCTCTCAGACACGAGGGGACGAAAGCCGTTCAATGGGCCCGAGTGGCGGAGGCGCGTCGTGGCAACAAAGCCACGATCCGGTCTTTGGTGGACCACGACGGGCGCATGCTACTCGATCCCGGGCAAATGTGTGAAGCTTTTCAGCGACACTTCGCTCAGCTGTTCGGGGGCAGCAGGGGGCCGGGTAGAGGGATGGACTTTAGTGTCTACCTCGACGGACTGCCGCGGCTCTCGGCCACTGAGGCGAGGTGTTGCGAAAAGCCGATAACAGCCGCTGAAGTACGGGAGGCAATGACTGGCTGCACAAGGGGTAAATCGCCTGGTTTGGATGGTCTGCCCTATGAACTTTACGTACAGATGCCAGACTTGTTCGGAGGCCTCTTGGCGGACGTCTACTGCAACTGGCAACAGAACGGGAGAATTCCCAGTTCTGTGAGCCGAGGAGCGGTGGCACTGCTGAGAAAGGATCCGAACAAGGGGGATAACATAGAAAATTTCCGGCCCATAACTCTGCTAAACACAGAGTTTAAGATTTTGGCCAAGGTGCTAGCAAAGAGGTTGGCGCTTGTCGTTGGTGGTCTGGTGGGAGAGGCGCAGACATGCGCCATTCCCGACAGATCCATCCACGACAACCTCCACCTCATGCGATACATCGTAGAGAGGGTAGCTAGGGAACCTGGCACGGGTGGGTCCTTGATCAATTTAGATCAGTCGAAAGCTTTCGATAGGGTCGACCATCGTTACCTAGCGGCAGTCCTGAGGGCGGCTGGCTTTGGGCCCGTCTTCAGAGGCTGGATCGCTGCCATGCACAGCGACATCTGCTCTGTGGTGAGAGTGAACGGTCACCTGTCGGAACCGTTCAACATCATGCGCTCGGTCCGCCAAGGATGTCCCCTCTCGTCCCTCTTGTACGTATTGACTCTCGAGCCATTACTGCACAAACTGGAGACGTTGAGGGGGGTCCCGCGCGAACTAGGATGCGGAAGATCCGTGTCAGCATATGCGGACGATGTCACCGTAGTGGTGTCGAACGCCAAACACATCGAGGCGATCGGCACTACACTAAGAGAATACGAAGCGGTGACAGGAGCAATGATCAACCAGGAAAAGTCAGTGGGCCTGCAGCTCGGCACCTGGAGAGGCAGGTCCATGCCGTCCAACAGCGTCGTCGGGCGCTGGACGGACGGACCGGTTAAATTGCTAGGGGTCTGGTTCGGTCCGGACCTCCAGACGGACAAAAACTGGGACGAGGTGACGAGCAGGGTGGCTTCTCTCACCCAGAAATGGGCGGAGAGGAAGCTATCCCTGAAAGGTCGAGCGGAGGTGGCTAACGCGTACATCGCGTCTGTCATCTGCTACCGCCTAACCGTCGTACCTTGTCCTAAGCCTCGCCTGACTGCGCTGGAGCGTTTGCTCTTTCGCTTTTTGTGGAAGGGACGTGCTCCGATGGTCAGGCGGTCCATCTGTTGTCAACACCCGCTACGTGGAGGGCTGGGCATGCCGTGGCTGATGATGCGCAGGCACGCGCTCAGGCTACGACATCTCCACCTTTTCCTCGACGGTGATCAGGTGTGGTCGCCGTTTGCTAGACGCGTTTTTCCCCAGCTCGTTTCCTTGACGGAGCTGCAGTCCTGGGTCAAGCGAAGACCGAGAGGGAGCGCCTGGAGACTGGAATGTCTTCAGGCGCTCACAGCCCTCGACCAATCGGGCAATGTGATCGGTGGAAACTCCACCTCGGCGTTCTATAGAGGATTAGTGGAGGGGAAGAGCGACGACGTACTTGGGGAAACTCTAGGCGTCGACGAAAATCAACTAGCCAATCTCTTCGGAAGAACTTTCGGGCCAGGGCCTATGGACAACTTCCAGAAATCTCTGGCCTGGCAGTGCTACCGAGGAGCCTTGCCAGTTCGGGATAAACTCTACAGGCATGGAGGTGCCGTCAGCCGGGCATGTCCGAGATGCGCGCAGGGCGACGAAACCGTCCTGCACGCACTCGTCCAGTGTCCGAAAATTGCTGACTTGTGGGTTTATGTCGAACACCTGCTGTCGCGTTTAGGACGGATCCAGCTATCATCTGAGTCTATCGTGAGGATTGCCCCGCCCTCCTCCTTTAGCCGGGAAGGGCAGGCAGTTTTTATCTGTCTGGTGGCCATGGCGAAAGAGATAGTATGGTGGACACGTTTGAAAGGGCTGAAGACGAGCACTTACCTCTTCGGTGATGCTCTGATTGACTTTTTCAAATTTCATTTGAAAAGGAAAATCAGAGTAGAGAAGGAAGTGCTCTCTTCCCAGCATTTTGTTGAAAGATGGGTGAGAGAAGCAAGAATGGCCCGAGTGAATGGGCCGACTCTGAGTATATATCTGTAAACTAAAGGTGGAAAACTGGGAGAGGGCACTTGCCTTGGTGGTCAGGGTCATTGTGGCTTTTTACTGGGCTTTCTCCACAAATGTCCCTCCGAAGTCTCCCCCCTATTGGGGAATTTTTCATTGTTATTTTCATTGTTATTTTTGTTACATCCTCTATTTTTGTTTTTTTTACACGCAGAAATGCCCATTTGTACCGTCCTGCATTGTCCTGCACTGTCCTTAATGTCTACTTTATGTAAACCCTTGTGGTTAATAAAGAAATCATTATTATCATTATTATCATTATCATTATTATTATTATTATTGAATGCCATGGTTGACGGAGGCTCGGCTCTGTAAGGTATAGTAATTTTTAACCGTTAAAACAATTGTAAATTGTTTAAAACTTGAACCAAATTGTTGATAAAGACACCCTCCTCCTCGTGAGAGGGGTCTTTCTGTCCGTTATTTGGCCCTTCGGGGTTAAATAACCAGTTATTGGGGTTTTGTACCCAATATTCATTTTAAACAAAAAACAACATGGCTACGAAAAAGAAATTTCATACGTCACTCCCACTCATTCCGTCTTCTTCTTCCTCAATCATCACTACAGCAGAGAGAAGATTGTCTCTCTCCCTCCCTTCTTTAAATGTGTCTCTCTCCCTCCCTTCTCTTTCGCAAGCGACGAAAGAAAAGAAAAGTCTCGTGCAAAGCGTGCAAGGTTTCTCCACGACGACGACGACAGCGACGAAACAGGTGTGCGGGAAATACGAAAACCCAGTTCATTCGTCTGACGTCAGGAATAATAGCAGTAGCAGCCGTAATAACAACAGCAACAGTGACAATGAAAACAACAGTAGCAGCCGCAACAGCATCACCAGCAGCATAAACAACAACAGCATTAGCAGCAGCAACACCAACAACAACCACAGCAACAGCGGCGGAGGCAGTAGTCGTAGTACCTGCAGCAACAACAAAAGTACCAGCAGCTCTGACGACAACAACAACAGCAGAGAAAAACCAATCTCATTTGCAGGTATTGCGAAAAACTTGGAAACAATCCTCATAACAAATGAGGAATTAGAGGAAGCGAAGAAGATGGTGACAAAGAACGGACACCGAGCAATCTGCAAGGCAGCGAAAAATTTTTTCGAAACCCAAGAGCACTGTACGGTCACGTACCGTACAGTAAGTACAAAATCCCGTAGGGTGGAAAGAGCCACAGAGGCCCAAATACAAAAAGCCTTGGGGTCTGTGTGGCAGAGGAAAACGCACATCACCCGAGGCAAAAAATACGCCACCGTAGACGTACTTTTTGCCACACCCCAGGAGGCAAAGGCCCAATCAGTAGTGACCCTAAGGAGCGAGGAAATGGTGTTGGTGCCCTCCTACTGCGGGCAAAAAATTGTGAGGGTCAAACTGACCCACGTCCCCCCCGGAATGACCCCTTCTTGGCTGGCCGCGTCTGTCCTCGTCGGAATCGAGGACAAAACAACTGTACTGCAAGTACAGAAAAAAGTAAGAGAAGATTGGGTCGGCTCCTCCATTGAGGTGCTAATCCAAACCAACCAGGAGTGCATCGAAGCTATCCCGGATGTGATAGACTTCGATAACGGCACTCAACTGCCCATAAGTGTTGAGGGCAAACGCCCGAAATGCTTTCGCTGTGGATCGAAGACTCACCTCAGGGCCTTCTGCAACGAGAAGACCCTGAGAAAGGAGAAAACCCCCCTCCTCCCGAATCCGGTTCCACGGCTACCAGCAACAGGACAAGCGGCAACCAGGAACGATAGGTCCGTGGCACCCATACCCACTCCACGGAAATCAAAGACAGCAGCAGCAGTGGAAATATTAACAACAACAACAGCAATACCAAATGCAGCTGCAACAGAGACTCCAGTGCAAACATCACCAACAACAACAAGTGAAAGAGTGGAGCTGGTACCCCTCCCCGACCTTACAGAATCAGACATGGAGTGTGAGGTGGGAGAGGGATGGCAAAAGGTCTCAAGAAGGCACAAACGCAGAAGCAGCGCATCGTCGCCTTTGAAAAGGGAGGAAAGAAATGAGAAAAGGGTAAAGTCTACTGCAAAGAGACCCACAGCAGCAACACCACCAACACCATCACCACCCACACCAGCACCACCATCACCACCGGCGACAACCCCACCGCCAACAACACCTTCAACACCACCACCACAAGCACCAACATCGCAAACACAACAACAAAACACACACACCCAGCAACAACGACAAGAAAATAGCAGAACCACACCCCACCCCCAGAAAAACAAATGCACGGCAATAAACACACACAACAAGAAACTAATGACTTACATAATTGAACACACAGACATTTCACAACAGGACTACATAATACCAGCACCAATCAAAACGCCAACTAACATAAGACTGCTAAAAATAGCACAGAAACAATACACAAACATTAAAACGAAATTCCCCAACGCAGTTGGTGATTTCAGGGACCTAGGAGGAACCATTAATCGAAGAGTATATTCAGACATTCTCTTAGAAGAGCCGACGACCAGCCGAAGGGACGATTCAACGGTCCCTTCACCAGACGATCAAGTGAAAAGGGATGTAAAAACCATCCCTCCTCTACCAAAAATACGGTAAGTGGTCTTTCCCATCTTTTCCACTCTATTTTAAACATGACCTCACTCAGAATAGGCAGCATAAATGCGCGTGGCTTGGGGTCGTCATGGAAGCAGGGTCACCTGCTCAACGACCTCAGGTCACTAAACATAGATGTAGTGGCCATCAGCGAGACCAGAATCTCCGAAGCACGGGCCTTCGCACCGATCTTCGGCGGCTACGATGTGTACGCATCTCCCAGCCGTCCTGGATCGGGTGGAGGAGTTGCTGTGCTTTTTCGGAGAGGTTTGGATCTCGCCATACGGGCCATCTTCCTGGACCCAGAGGGTAAGCTGGTGGTGCTGGACGTGACCAGCGGAGACGGGCAAGCTTTCAGGCTAGTGGCCGTCTATGCCCCGACAGGAGCAGGGCGGCCTGATTTCTTCCGGCGTCTGGAGACCTTTCTTGGAACGTCGCGCTCTTTAGTGTTAGTGGGCGACTGGAACGGGATCTTAGATGCACGCTGGGACTGTGTGGGATTAGCGGATAGGGGTGGAGGGTGCAAGAGCCTCACCAACCTGCTCAGGCGTTTTGAACTGTCTGACAGGTACCGATTGGATTTCCCGAATGTGCCAATGTGGACTTGGACAAACCGCATAGGGTCATCCAGATCATATCTAGATAGAGTATTTTGTAGGGAAATAGATAGGTCTAGCATAGGCTGTCCACAATTCAAGATAGTCAGCTACACGGACCACAAATTCGTGATCTGTGTGCTTGACTTAGATAGGCTTCATAGACGAGGACCCGGCTACTGGAAGCTAAACGCGTCCTTACCAGCGCGCAAGGCCTACAGAGACCGGATTAGCGAACTAGTTAAGCGGGCGTTGACGGGGGCCATCGTCAACAACAAGTGGTGGTTTGCTCTGAAAAGAGCGATTAGAATAGAATCGATTAGGTTTAGTAAGGCTTTAGCAATAGAGAAAAATAGAGCAGAGGGAGAACTAGTTAGAAAATTAGACGAGGCGCTTAGCAAAGGCATTGCGACCGACGTGCTTGCGGCGAAATTGGCCCTTGACCAATTCTTCAATGCAAAGCACGAAGGCTGCGTTGTCAGAGCTAGGGTGCGTGCTCTCAGACACGAGGGGACGAAAGCCGTTCAATGGGCCCGAGTGGCGGAGGCGCGTCGTGGCAACAAAGCCACGATCCGGTCTTTGGTGGACCACGACGGGCGCATGCTACTCGATCCCGGGCAAATGTGTGAAGCTTTTCAGCGACACTTCGCTCAGCTGTTCGGGGGCAGCGGGGGGCCGGGTAGAGGGATGGACTTTAGTGTCTACCTCGACGGACTGCCGCGGCTCTCGGCCACTGAGGCGAAGTGTTGCGAAAAGCCGATAACAGCCGCTGAAGTAAGGGAGGCAATGACTGGCTGCACAAGGGGTAAATCGCCTGGTTTGGATGGTCTGCCCTATGAACTTTACGTACAGATGCCAGACTTGTTCCGAGGCCTCTTGGCGGACGTCTACTGCAACTGGCAACAGAACGGGAGAATTCCCAGTTCTGTGAGCCGAGGAGCGGTGGCACTGCTGAGAAAGGATCCGAACAAGGGGGATAACATAGACAATTTCCGGCCCATAACTCTGCTAAACACAGAGTTTAAGATTTTGGCCAAGGTGCTAGCAAAGAGGTTGGCGCTTGTCGTTGGTGGTCTGGTGGGAGAGGCGCAGACATGCGCCATTCCCGACAGATCCATCCACGACAACCTCCACCTCATGCGATACATCGTAGAGAGGGTAGCTAGGGAACCTGGCACGGGTGGGTCCTTGATCAATTTAGATCAGTCGAAAGCTTTCGATAGGGTCGACCATCGTTACCTAGCGGCAGTCCTGAGGGCGGCTGGCTTTGGGCCCGTCTTCAGAGGCTGGATCGCTGCCATGCACAGCGACATCTGCTCTGTGGTGAGAGTGAACGGTCACCTGTCGGAACCGTTCAACATCATGCGCTCGGTCCGCCAAGGATGTCCCCTCTCGTCCCTCTTGTACGTATTGACTCTCGAGCCATTACTGCACAAACTGGAGACGTTGAGGGGAGTCCCGCGCGAACTAGGATGCGGAAGATCCGTGTCAGCATATGCGGACGATGTCACCGTAGTGGTGTCGAACGCCAAACACATCGAGGCGATCGGCACTACACTAAGAGAATACGAAGCGGTGACAGGAGCAATGATCAACCAGGAAAAGTCAGTGGGCCTGCAGCTCGGCACCTGGAGAGGCAGGTCCATGCCGTCCAACAGCGTCGTCGGGCGCTGGACGGACGGACCGGTTAAATTGCTAGGGGTCTGGTTCGGTCCGGACCTCCAGACGGACAAAAACTGGGACGAGGTGACGAGCAGGGTGGCTTCTCTCACCCAGAAATGGGCGGAGAGGAAGCTATCCCTGAAAGGTCGAGCGGAGGTGGCTAACGCGTACATCGCGTCTGTCATCTGCTACCGCCTAACCGTCGTACCTTGTCCTAAGCCTCGCCTGACTGCGCTGGAGCGTTTGCTCTTTCGCTTTTTGTGGAAGGGACGTGCTCCGATGGTCAGGCGGTCCATCTGTTGTCAACACCCGCTACGTGGAGGGCTGGGCATGCCGTGGCTGATGATGCGCAGGCACGCGCTCAGGCTACGACATCTCCACCTCTTCCTCGACGGTGATCAGGTGTGGTCGCCGTTTGCTAGACGCGTTTTTCCCCAGCTCGTTTCCTTGACGGAGCTGCAGTCCTGGGTCAAGCGAAGACCGAGAGGGAGCGCCTGGAGACTGGAATGTCTTCAGGCGCTCACAGCCCTCGACCAATCGGGCAATGTGATCGGTGGAAACTCCACCTCGGCGTTCTATAGAGGATTAGTGGAGGGGAAGAGCGACGACGTACTTGGGGAAACTCTAGGCGTCGACGAAAATCAACTAGCCAATCTCTTCGGAAGAACTTTCGGGCCAGGGCCTATGGACAACTTCCAGAAATCTCTGGCCTGGCAGTGCTACCGAGGAGCCTTGCCAGTTCGGGATAAACTCTACAGGCATGGAGGTGCCGTCAGCCGGGCATGTCCGAGATGCGCGCAGGGCGACGAAACCGTCCTGCACGCACTCGTCCAGTGTCCGAAAATTGCTGACTTGTGGGTTTATGTCGAACACCTGCTGTCGCGTTTAGGACGGATCCAGCTATCATCTGAGTCTATCGTGAGGATTGCCCCGCCCTCCTCCTTTAGCCGGGAAGGGCAGGCAGTTTTTATCTGTCTGGTGGCCATGGCGAAAGAGATAGTATGGTGGACACGTTTGAAAGGGCTGAAGACGAGCACTTACCTCTTCGGTGATGCTCTGATTGACTTTTTCAAATTTCATTTGAAAAGGAAAATCAGAGTAGAGAAGGAAGTGCTCTCTTCCCAGCATTTTGTTGAAAGATGGGTGAATGAAGCAAGAATGGCCCGAGTGAATGGGCCGACTCTGAGTATATATCTGTAAACTAAAGGTGGAAAACTGGGAGAGGGCACTTGCCTTGGTGGTCAGGGTCATTGTGGCTTTTTACTGGGCTTTCTCCACAAATGTCCCTCCGAAGTCTCCCCCCTATTGGGGAATTTTTCATTGTTATTTTCATTGTTATTTTTGTTACATCCTCTGTTTTTGTTTTTTTTACACGCAGAAATGCCCATTTGTACCGTCCTGCATTGTCCTGCACTGTCCTTAATGTCTACTTTATGTAAACCCTTGTGGTTAATAAAGAAATCATTATTATTATTATTATTATTATTATTATTATTATCATTATTATTATTACTATTATTATTATTATTATCATTTTCGTTGTTATTGCTATTTGATATAATAAAGAAATCCTTATGAACAAACCACAATCAAATGTTAATCATCACCTTCACCGTCATCATCATTACTATCAACACTATCATCTATTAGGGAAATATCGCCTATAATCTGAGGAGTTCGTTGTGAGTCTTCTCCAGCAAACATGTTAAGGATATCCAACAAGAATTTCTATGTTTGATAATTTGGCTTGCCTCGAGAAATAGAAAGGTCAGCCATCTCAGAGCGAACAACTTTGAATACTCTCAGTCCTAAATATTTGGGAGTATTTGTCCTTACAAAGTAAAATAGATATTTCTATCGATCGTTCAATTGCTGATACAATCAGTCGCTCACAATTCAGTCCCATCGTCAAATCACACCAAAGAAATACTGCTTCCGTTGGACTTTGATCGGTGATGCTATCTTCCGGTCGCAATTCCTGGCAGAGGGAGCTACCTGACATAAAGTATTTTGTGCAAGATCATCTCGCGGTATTCAATCCAGGAATGGAGGCTGAGACTTTAAGATCGTGAGTGCAACACTCTAAACCCTAGGCCACGTGCCTTAAAATGGATGCACACCAAATACCTGTTAAGTTATTGTTAAGATAATGGTAAAAACGTTGTTTTCTAACAACTATAGTGAGTTAAAGAGAGAACAAAATACAACTATGATATGATTAATCATTTTATTATTATCAATGTAAGCATCACTGCTATTAGTGGTGGTAGGAGTATTAATATTAAGGTATTTAGTTTTAGTTTTCGATTTTAAGATATGACTCTGGTATATTGTTGGATTGGCAGAATTATAGAGAATCGTACAGAACATCTTGCCGTATTTGTTCTGGCTCTTTAAAAATAATAATAATAATATGTGCAGGATCTGTGGAGAGAGAGAGGAGACTGTGGCTCACATTGTATCCGAGTGTAAACACCTAGCCCAGACTCACTATAAAGGCTGGAGACATGATGTGATGGGCAGGGTGATCCACTGGTACCTATGCAAAGTAAACAATTTACCACATTCTGAGAAGTGGTATGAGCATAAGCCAGAGTCCGTGATAGAAAACGATCAGGTGAAGGTGCTGTTGGATTTTAGGATACAGACGGACAAGAAACTGGAACACAATAGACCTGACCTGGTGGTTTTGGACAAGGAAAAAAGATCGTGCCTGATTGTGGATGTGGCCTGCCCATTCGACACGAGAGTGCAAGAGAAGGAGAGGGAGAAAATTAACCGATACCAGGATTTAAAGTGGGAGGTAAAAAGGATTTGGAACTGCCATGAAGTCAAAGTGGTCCCGATTGTCATAGGCGCACTAGGTACTATCTCAAAAGGTTTCCAGGGATGGTTAAAGAAAATTGGCCCCTTTACGCTTTTTGGAACGCTTCAAAAGGCATGCTTGCTGGTAACAGCAAGAACCCTCCGATACGTCCTGAATATCTGAGGCTGCAGGTAGTGGCTTGATATTCATTTCAACAAACTTTCCAGTTAACATACATCAATGACTGAGACTCAAAGAACAATAATAATAATAATAATAAAAATAATAATAATAATAATAATAATAATAATAATAATAATAATAATAATAATAATAATAATAATAATAATAATAATAATAAACTGATACACAACAGTGATTACACAACACACAGAGAAAGTATTCACCATTCAACAACAAAATAACACAACTCACATTACACACAATCTCCACAAAAACAACTAAAGATATTGAAATAACACCAGAAACAACAACAAAACAAAACAAAAAACAAAGCTACATTACACTGGGAATATTCTGCATCCTTACTCAACAAACGATAGAAATAGAAATGCAATGCTGTTGACACCCCAGGAGTATGGATATGTAGCTTATGATGCAGGAGACACTTGCATGAAATTCTCGAGAACAGTTATTAATAATGTTTTCTTTATTAACCACAAGAGTTGACATAAAGTATAACATTAAGGACAGCACAGGACCGTACAGGGTGGTACAGGACGGTACAGGGCGGTACAGGATGGCACAGGACGGTACAAATGAGCATTTCTACGTGTAAAGGAAAAAAAAGCAAATGATAACTATAATAATATGGAAAATGAAAACAGAAACAATGCCTATAATAATAGGTGCTCTAGGAATGATAAAAACACACAGACAAATACATAACCAAAACCCCAGGACTTACAAATATATACAACATACAAAAGATAGCACTACTAGGCACTACACACATATTACGAAAAGTACTATCAATACAATAGAAATAACATCAACAAAAACTACACTGCACATACCCAAAGTACACAGAGCTGTGCTCGGTAAAACAGTAATAATGCTCGATAAAAATAATAATGGAAATATTAATAATAATTGTTTCTACTTTTGGCACAAGGCCACCAATTACCCAGTACATTACTGGTACTTTATTTTATCGACCCCGTAAGGATGAAAGGCAAAGTCAACCTTAGCGGGATTTGAACTCAGACCGTAAAGGGACGTAAGTACGCTGGAAAGCATGGCGTCCGACTCTCTACCGATACTGCCAATCCACCGCGAAATATTAATAATAATGACAATAATAATGAGCAATACTTCATTTATAACAACAGCTGTTAATATTATTATTTTGCTTGCCTTTTGTCTAAATAATATTCAATGTTTTCAAGATTAAACTAAAATGTTCATGTTTACAGAAGATGTTGAGAGTTAAAGAATTCGTTTTTCATTTTAGTGGCTAAATAAAAGAATTTATTATTATTATTATTATTATTATTATTATTATTATTATTATTATTATTATTATTATTATTATTGAATGCCATGGTTGATGGAGGCTCGGCTCTGTAAGGTATTGTAAATTTTAACCGCTATAACAATTGTAAACTGTTTAAAACTTTAACCAAATTGTAGAAAAAAACACCCTCCCCCTCGTGAGAGGGGTCTTTCTGCCCGTTATTTGGCCCTTCGGGGTTAAATAACCGCTTATTGGGGTTTTGTGCCCAATATTTATTTTAAACCAAAAAAAAAACATGGCTACAAAAAAGAATTTTCACAAGTCACTCCTACTCATTCCGTCTTCTTCTTCCTCAATCGTCACTACACCAGAGAGAAGATTGTCTCTCTCCCTCCCTTCTCTAAATGTGTCTCTCTCCCTCCCTTCTCTTTCGCAAGCGACGCCAGTAAAGAAAAATAGTTTCCAAAATCACGTGCAAAACGTGGAACATTTCTCCACCACGACGACAACGACGAAAAAGGTGTGCGGTAAATACGAAAGCCCATTTCATTCTTCTGACGTCATGAATAATAGCAGTAGCAGCGGTAATAACAGCAGCAGCAGCAACAGTGGCAAGGAAAACAACAGTAGCAGCCGCAACAGCATCAGCAGCAGCATAAACAACAACAGCATTAGCAGCAACAGCAACAACAACAACAGCAGTAGCAGCAACAACAACAACAACAACCACAGCAATAGCGGCGGAGGCAGTAGTCGTAGTACCAGCAGCAACAACAAAAGTAACAGCAGCTCTGACGACGACAACAACAACAACAACAAAGAAAAACCAATCTCGTTTGCAGGTATCGCAAAGAACCTGGAAACCAACCTTATAACAAATGAGGAATTACAGGAAGCAAAGAAGATGCAATCTGCAAGGCAGCCGAAAAAGTTTTCGAAGCCCAACGTTTTCGAAGCACTGTACGGTCACGTACCGTACAGTAAGCACAAAATCCCGTAGGGTTGAAAGAGCCACAGAGGCTCAAATACAAAAAGCCTTAGGGTCTGTGTGGCAGCGAAAAACGCATATCACCCGAGGCAAGAAATATGCCACCGTAGACGTGCTTTTTGCCACACCCCAGGAGGCAAAGGCTCAATCCTTAGTGACCCTAAGGAGCGAGGAAATGCTGTTGGTGCCCTCCTACTGCGGGCAAAAAATTGTGAGGGTCAAACTGACCCACGTCACCCCCGGGATGGCCCCTTCTTGGCTGGCCGCGTCTGTCCTCGTCGGAATCGAGGACAAAACAACTGTACTGCAAGTACAGAAAAAAGTAAGAGAAGATTGGGTCGGCACCTCCATTGAGATGTTAATCCAAACCCACCAGGAGTGCATCGAAGCTATCCCGGATGTGATAGACTTCGATAACGGCACTCAACTGCCCATAAGTGTTGAGGGCAAACGCCCGAAATGCATTCGCTGTGGCTCGAAGACTCACCTCAGGGCCTTCTGCAACGAGAAGACCCTGAGAAAGGAGAAAACCCCCTTCTTCCGATACCGGCTCCACTGCTACCAGCAACAGCACAAGCGGCAACCAGGAACGATAGGTCCGTGGCACCCATACCCACGCCACGGAAATCAAGAACAGCAGCAGCAGTGGAATTATTAACAACAACAGTAATACCAAATGCAGCTGCAACAGAGACTCCACTGCAAACATCACCAACAAGAACAAGTGAAAGAGTGGATCTGGTACCCCTCCCCGACCTCACAGAATCAGACATGGAGTGTGAGGTGGGAGAGGGATGGCAAAAGGCCGTAAGAAGGCACAAACGCAGAAGCAGCGCATCATCACCTTCGAAAAGGGAGGAAAGAAATGAAAAAAGGGTAAAGGCTACTGCAAAGAGACTCACAGCAGCAACACCACCAACACCATCACCACCCACACTAACACTACCATCACCACCGGCGACAACCCCACCGCCAACAACAACAACACCTTCAACACCACCACCACAAGGACCAACATCGCAAACACAACAACAAAACACACACACCCAGCAACAACGAAAAGAAAATAGCAGAACCACACACCCCCCCAGAAAAACAAATGCACGGCAATAAATACACACAACAAGAAACTAATGACTTACATAATTGAACACACAGACATTTCACAGCACGACTACATAATACCAGCACCAATCAAAACACCAACGAACATAAGACTGGTGAGAATTACACAGAAACAATGCACAAACATTAAAACGAAATTCCCCAACGCAGTTGGTGATTTCAGAGAACTAGGAGGGACTCTCAACCCCAGAGTATATTCGGACATACTCATAGAAGAGCCGACGACCAGCCGAAGGGACGATTCAACGCTCCCTTCACCAGACGATCAAGTGAAAAGGGATGGAGAAACCATCCTTCCTCTACGAAAAGTATGGTAAGTGGTCTTTCCCATCTTTTCCACTCCATTTTAAACATGACTCACTCAGAATAGGCAGCATAAATGCGCGTGGATTGGGGTCGTCATAGAAGCAGTGTCAACTGCTGAACGACCTCAGGTCACTAAACATAGATGTAGTAGCCATCAGCGAGACCAGAATCTCCGAAGCACGGGCCTTCGCACCGGCCTTCTGTGGCTACGATGTGTACGCATCTCCCAGCCGTCCTGGATCGGGGGGGAGGAGTTGCTGTGCTTTTTCGAAGAGGTTTGGATCTCGCCATACGGGCCATCTTCCTGGACCCAGAGGGTAAGTTGGTGGTGCTGGACGTTACCAGCGGAGACGGGCAAGCTTTCAGGCTAGTGGCCATCTATGCCCCGACAGGAGCAGGGCGGCCTGATTTCTTCCGGCGTCTGGAGACCTTTCTTGGAACGTCCCGCTCTTTAGAGTTAGTGGGCGACTGGAACGGGATCTTAGATGCACGCTGGGACTGTGTGGGATTAGTGGATAGGGGTGGAGGGTGCAAGAGCCGCACCAACTTGCTCAGGCGTTTTGAACTGTCTGACAGGTACCGATTGGATTTCCCGAATGTGCCAATGTGGACTTGGACAAATTGCATAGGGTCATCCAGATCATATCTAGATAGAGTATTGTGTAGGGAAATAGATAGGTCTAGCATAGGCTGTCCACAATTCAAGATAGTCAGTTACACGGACCACAAATTCGTGATCTGTGTGCTTGACTTAGATAGGCTTCATAGACGAGGTCCCGGCTACAGGAAGCTAAACGCGTCCTTACCAGCGCGCAATGCCTACAGAGACCGGATTAGCGAACTAGTTAAGCGGGCGTTGACGGGGGCCATCGTCAACAACAAGTGGTGGTTTGCTCTGAAAAGAGCGATTAGAATAGAATCCAATAGGTTTAGTAAGGCTTTAGCAATAGAGAAAAATAGAGCAGAAGGAGAATTAGTTAGAAAATTAGACGAGGCGCTTAGCAAAGGCATCGCGACGGACGTGCTTGCGGCAAAATTGGCCCTTGACCAATTCTTCAATGCAAAGCACGAAGGCTGCGTTGTCAGAGCTAGGGTGCTTGCTCTCAGACACGAGGGGACGAAAGCCGTTTAATGGGCCCGAGTGGCGGAGGCGCGTCGTGGCAACAAAGCCACGATCCGGTCTTTGGTGGACCACGACGGGCGCATGCTACTCGATCCCGGGCAAATGTGTGAAGCTTTTTAGCGACACTTCGCTCAGCTGTTCGGGGGCAGCGGTGGGCCGGGTGGAGGGATGGACTTTAGTGTCTACCTCGACGGACTGCCGCGGCTCTCGGTCACTGAGGCGGAGTGTTGCGAAAAGCCGATAACAGCCGCTGAAGTACGGGAGGCAATGACTGGCTGCACAAGGGGTAAATCGCCTGGTTTGGATGGTCTGCCCTATGAACTTTACGTACAGATGCCAGACTTGTTCGGAGGCCTCTTGGCGGACGTCTACTGCAACTGGCAGCAGAACGGGAGAATTCCCAGCTCTGTAAGCCGAGGAGCGGTGGCACTGCTGAGAAAGGATCCGAACAAGGGGGATAACATAGATAATTTCAGGCCCATAACTCTGCTAAACACAGAGTTCAAGATTTTGACCAATGTGCTGGCAAAAAGGTTGGCGCTTGTCGTTGGTGGTCTGGTGGGAAAGGCACAGACATGCGCCATTCCCGACAGATCCATCCACGACAACCTCCACCTCATGCGATACATCGTAGAGAGGGTAGCTAGGGAACCTGGCACGGGTGGGTCCTTGATCAATTTAGATCAGTCGAAAGCTTTCGATAGGGTCGACCATCGTTACCTAGGGGCAGTCCTGAGGGCAGCTGGCTTTAGGCCCGTCTTCAGAGGCTGGATCGCTGCCATGCACAGCGACATCTGCTCTGTGTGAGAGTGAATGGTCACCTTTCGGAACCGTTCAACATCATGCGCTCGGTCCGCCAAGGATGTCCCCTCTCGTCCCTCTTGTACTTATTGACTCTCGAGCCATTACTGCACAAACTGGAGACGTTGAGGGGCATTCCGCGCGAACTAGGATGCGGAAGATCCATGTCAGCATATGCGGACGTTGTCACCGTAGTGGTGTCGAACGCCAAACACATCGAGGCGATCGGCACTAAGAGAATACGAAGCGGTGACAGGAGCAATGATCAACCAGGAAAAGTCAGTGGGCCTGCAGCTCGGCACCTGGAGAGGCAGGTCCATGCCGTCCAACAGCGTCGTCGGACGCTGGACGGGCGGACCGGTTAAATTGCTAGGGTCTGGTTCGGTCCGGATCTCCAGACGGACAAAAACTGGGACGAGGTGACGAGCAGGTTGGCTTCTCTCACCCATAAATGGGCCGAGAGGAAGCTATCCCTGAAAGGTCGAGCGAAGGTGGCTAACACGTACATCGCGTCTGTCATCTGCTACCGCCTGACCGTCGTATCTTGTCCTAAGCCCCGCCTGACTGCACTGGAGCGTTTTCTCTTTCGATTTTTGTGGAAGGGACGCGCTCCGATGATCAGGCGGTCCATCTGCTGTCAACATCCGCTACGTGGAGTGCTGGGCATGCCGTGGCTGATGATGCGCAGACACGCGCTCAGGCTACGACATCACCTCTTCCTTGACGGTGATCAGGTGTGGTCGCCGTTTGCTAGACACGTATTTCCCCAGCTCGTTTCCTTGACGGAGCTGCATTCCTGGGTCAAGCGAAGACCGAGAGGGAGCGCCTGGAGACTGGAATGTCTTCAGGCGCTCACAGCCCTCGACCAGTCGGGTAATGTGATCGGTGGAAACTCCACCTCGGCGTTCTATAGAGGATTAGTGGAGGGGAAGAGCGACGACTTACTTGGGGAAACTCCAGGCGTCGACGAAAATCAACTAGCCAATCTCTTCGGAAGAACTTTCGGGCCGGGACCTATGGACAACTTCCAGAAATCTCTGGCTTGGCAGTGCTACCGAGGAGCCTTGCCAGTTCGGTATAAACTCTACAGGCATGGAGGTGCCGTCAACCGGGCATGTCCGAGATGAGCGCAGGGCGACGAAACCGTCCTGCACGCACTCGTCCAGTGTCCGAAAATTGCTGACTTGTGGGTTTATGTCGAACACCTGCTGTCGCGTGTAGGACGGATCCGGCTATCATCTGAGTTCATCGTGAGGATTGCCCCGCCCTCTTCCTTTAGCCGGGAAGGGCAGGTAGTTTTTATCTGTCTGGTGGCCATAGCGAAAGAGATAGTATAGTGGACATGTTTGAAAGGGCTGAAGACGAGCACTTACCTCTTCGGTGATGCCCTGATTGACTTTTTCAAATTTCATTTGAAAAGGAAAATCAGAGTAGAGAGGGAAGTGCTCTCTTCCCAGCATTTTGTTGAAAGATGGGTGAGAGAAGCAAGAATGGCTCGTGAGTACGTATATGTAAATTAAAGGTGGAAAACTGGGAGAGGGCACTTGCCTTGGTGGTCAGGGTCACTGTGGCCTTTTACTGGGCTTTCTCCACAAATGTCCCTCCGAAGTCTCCCCCCTATTGGGGAATTTTTCATTGTTATTTTTTTGTTACATCCTCTGTTTTTGTTTTTTACACGCAGAAATGCCCATTAGTACCGTCCTGTATTGTCCTGCACTGTCCTTAATGTCTACTTTATGTAAACCCTTGTGGTTAATAAAGAAATCATTATTATTTTTATTATTATCATTATTATTATTAGTGTTAATGTGGTTTTTTGTTATATTTGCTGTTGTTATTGTTGAGATTGTTGTTGTTGTTGATGTTCTTGGCATGTTCATCATCATCATCTTTGTAATCATCATCATCATCACCATCATCATCATCCTAATCACCATCATCATCAGCATCAGCGGAAATAGAAAATTGTAAATATATGGAGATTTTAGTAGTGTCGATGAAGGATACGATATGTATGTGACTAGAGAGAAAAATGTAATTTATTGAAAAAGAATATACAATATTACAGAGACACCTAGGCACATACACACACACACGCGCGCACACACTCACGCACACACACCTAGGCACATACACACACACACGCGCGCACACACTCACACACACACACACACACACACACACACACACACACACACACACACACACACACACACACACATATATATATATATATATGTAGGAGTTGAGTTTTATTGTAGTACAATAAAGCAATGCAGATATCGGATAAGAAGCACTCTACAGTTTGAAGGACTGGGGTGTACATAATATATAAGATCAAAAGATGGTTAAATGAGTTCCATGTATTTTATTATGCGCATTTCAAAAACAAATATCATCATGCAATAACATTTGTGTTTTCATCATATAAAATAGGACATGATATGAAGGTTAAAAACACTGGTGGATAGTGTAGTTTTAAATCAACATATGAAAAGTAGTTTTAGATTGATGTGTGATATTGGGGAAAACATTTTTTTAGGGGGGGGGGGGATGAAAAAGAGGAGGAGATGAGAGTAAAAAGGGGAGGGGGAGGAGTATAATGAGGAAGGATGAGATAGGAGGAGAGATGGCTGATAGAGAGAGAGAGAGAGATTTTATAACTGAGTTATCTCTCTCCCTCTATCAGCCATCTCTCCTCCTATCTCATCCTTCCTCATTATACTCCTCCCCCTCCACTTTTTACTCTCATCTCCTCCTCTTTTTCATCCTTTCCAACCTCCTCCCCCTCAAAAAAAAATGTTTTCCCCAATATCACACATCAATCTAAAACTACTTTTCATATGTTGATTTAAAACTGCACTATCCACCAGTGTTTTTAACCTTCATATCATGTCCTTCTATTTTATCTGATGAAAACACAAATGTTATTGCATGATGATATTTGTTTTTGAAATGCGCATAATAAAATACATGGAACTCATTTAACCATCTTTTGATCTTATATATTATAAATATATATATATATATATATATATATATATATATATATATATACATATATATATATACATATATATTCATATATATATATATATATATATATATATATATATATATATATATATATATATATAATATATATATATATAGAAGTGGTTACACAACAGTTAGTTCACCATACCGAGAACAATTGTTTCACCTTAGCGGAGCCTCAGCTATATATATATATATACCCTTTTTGCCTTCTTGTGTGTGTGTATACACACAGAAATACGCATACACTTGTACATAAATAGATACATATCTAATTTAGTTCTAAAAGCGATTTGCCTGCAACATTCTGTCATGATTTCAGATTTTATATTTTCTTGCGCTATTTTGTTTTCCCTATTATTTACACTCTTTGCAATTTTACTTGGAAATATTTGGTTTCAATTTATTCCTTTCAAATTTCGAGCAATTTTAATTATGTTTATTGCATCGTCACGTCACTGGAGACTGATAACTTTGAGTTCGGCTTTGCTTCATTCCTAGCAATAATAACTTATTATTAATTCTCAACTCAGAGCCTTCTTTTTATGTAATTAAGTCTTATCGGTTAAAACGAAAGTATGCAAATAAAGTAAATCAATTTTGTTGTATGTGGTTCCATTATTCCAGTATATGAAGCCATTATAAATTGAGAAACATGGACGATCACATACAAACATTTAGTTTATTTAACAAATCGTTATATGAAATAATAATGTATGTCTATGTATCTAGTACTGACAGGAAAATATTGCACAGCTCTGATGGTACAGCAACAGCATGGCCTTAGCTACGATGGCTTACAAAAATAACTAAAGAACTGATGAATATATATATATGCAAACAAGAACAAAGAAATAAACATATATACATCTAAATATTTACAAATCGTTAGTTCAATATATTTTTATCTCTGCTTACTATTGAATACATGCCAGTTAAAACATCTCTTGATCTCATCCGCCATATTCTTTTTGAAATATTGAAATATGCTTGAATTATTTATTCATGTATTAATCTATAGATTTTATATCACATTTTGTAAAGAATAATTAAATTGCTCATCTGGGATGAGTATATTGTAGTCAATTCTCCAGGCCACTCCTGGTCTCTCCGTGATAATAATTAAAGGGGAGATAACAGACGAATTCCATTTCATGCTGGGCGCAATTGAGATATATGGTCACCTATGTCGCCGACTGCCACTGTCCTCCACCAAATCAGGATTAGAGCTTTGTGGCTCAGGCCGAAATGCCATGAGAAGTAATGATTGATGCAGCTGATATCACTGGTTGTTTTAGTGGCAAAGGACTTTCTATAAAGTCTTTGGTCTTCCTTTGAATATACTGTCCAATTGCAGCTATGCTATGCAACTTTGGTTGTGTGGTGTGCTGGTAGTTTCATTTACTTTGCTGTGTATGTTTGAAATATATATATATATATATATATATATATATATATATTTCAATTTAGTAATCAATTACAATTATTAAGCTCTAAGAAAATACTTCTGAGCATTACATTACAATTTTTTAAAAAATTGTAATGTAATGCTCAGAAGTATTTTCTTAGAGCTTAATAATTGTAATTGACTACTAAATTTAAATAAATCTGCTCCTTTGGTAGAGCTGAATTCATAATCCCATATTTACGGCTGTTATTTCTAGCGCCGTGGATATGAGCCAGAATGCTGAGAAGGTCGTGTGCAAAAGCACATGTATTAGGCTTGCGACAGATCTATCTTAAGAGAAGTAATTATAATTTCTGGGTGCCTATTGAAAATCACAGAAAGTTGATTACTTCACTAGGCACCAGGCAGTTGCCATTCTACGTCTGTAAGTATAGATTTAATATTTAATATTTGCTAGATCGATACACGCGGACTGTATGTACTTGAATTAAGGTATTTCTATCTGGTTAAAAATTATTGTCATTTTTTTTTTTTTTTAAATTGTAATATATATATATATATATTTATATATATATATATATATATATATATATATATATATATATATATATATATATATATATATATATATATATATATATATATATATATATATTCAAGAATGTGGTATGTCAACGGACAACTTCGTTACTTACAGGATTCTAATGTTTCTACCACTTCACTGGTTCACTTCATTTCCGAGTGAAAGAAAAGACAGAAGAATGTTTATGTATCTCTTGCAGAATAAATACCACAGAGCTTTGTTTCAGAGTACTGACATAAATGAGGATATCTCATGGATATCTCATGATCCCGTGATACAGACATACAAATATACATTTATATCCAAACAGTCACACATACATATATATACAATATATATATATATATATATATATATATATATATATATATATATATATATAATTACGTTATTCTGGGTTGAATCGGAGGTAACCTCAGTAAGTAAGGTACTCAATACATTGCAGAGTATAAAAGTTTTAATATAGATGTGATTCTACAGGACTAGAACTGTTTCATTCTTTAGAAATCATCAGTAATCTGGATAGCAAAAAATAAGTATGGTATTTATAGGTCTCTTCAGGTGGTAGGAGAGGGTAGGGAGTGGGATGGGTGGAGGTCATTGGTTGATAGAAAAGGGAATTCATTAAAAGCTAATTCTTCAAAGCTATAGTTTATTTTTAGAGTAACAAAGGCAGAAAGAATTCTATACACAAGTTCAGGATGGGGTGCCACTCCTTATTTTTAAGTTTCTCTTAAGCTAACAGGTGTCTATAAGATCATTGGGGGTCAGTCAAGGTTGATGGATTTAAAGAAAAGGCAGATTCTTTAAAAGCTAAATTCTTTAAGGTTCTACTAAGTGACAAAGGCCTAGAGAATTCTGTAGACCAATTCAAAATATTGAGTGCATATCATACAATTATCTTCAAATTTCTCTTAAACTATTCAATTATATGCCTAAAATCAACAGACACATTCACAAACACACCCACTCACACACTCGCGCGCACCCACATACACCCACACATACATATATACATATATATATATATATTTATACATATATATATATACACATACACACATACATATACATATATATACACACACACACACATATATATATACACACATACACACACATACATATATACATATATATATATACATAGTATTAGTTATACTATTTATGGTTATGTAAACACAAAACCTTAAGCAGTTGTAAGTATTTTACACACACCCTAAATAGTGGTAGGCAGTAATGTATTACTACCTTATTACCAGTAAGTTAACTAGCTCAATGTAAAAACATCAGATGATTTACAGAGCAGTTATATGAAATATAAGAATCAAAGAACTGTTCAAAACATTATTGTGCTTACAGCTGTTTCCTCCAAACCGAGGTTTGGATTCTTCGGAGCAATTTATTAATGCATGGACAGTTATATGACCTCCTTTTCAGTCGAGAGACATACCAATACATATTCAAACATTGATACATATTCAAACATTGAGGGTCAACATTCATTACAGAATTTAGAGTGGCAGTACACACTTTGAGATTACATTTATATTAATAGGTACAATCAAAAATCAAGGATATAGGTTAAAGTACAACATGAAGATAAGTGGTTATATAGTGCAAATGTTATATGTGTGGCACGCATGTGCGTCTTGTTTATATAGTGTGGCAGAGAGATATGTGTGGTAGAGGCACTTAGGTAGGTAAATAAGAGTGTTAGGTTGGTAGATCTGGTGGCAAAGTCTTTATATGATTGATATAGTCTGTGTGTGGAGAAATATTATAAGCATTAAAGATAGTGCAAGCATTAAAAGTGTTATAAGTATTGGAGATGCGCAGCGCAGGGATGTCAAGTAATTCATGTACTTCGGCATTTTCATGGTCAAGGGAGTGTATATTTCGATTATATGCCTTTCACATAATCCACGACAATCCAGTTAGAGATCGTAGTCTGGTGTTCTTTAGTTCGATACAGGAGGTTGTTACGTTTCGAGAAACGCCATTGAATACCGGAAGTGTGTGTGTGGCTAAGGGGAGTTAATGCATGCGGGGAGGTAACTCTGGGGTTTCTATATCTAGCCATTAAAATGTGTCCCAATATAGACCCTAAATTCTATGGTGAGGTGCACCTTCCAAGAGAGACTTTTAAAGCATATAGTGTACTAACTATAGAGTAGTATAACTAAATTATGCTGAAGGTGATCATATTATTATTAAGGTGGATTAACCCATCTTAAGGTGCTACAAATGGAAATTATAGATGATGAGCGAGGATTCTAAATTAATGATCTCTGTGGTTGTAGTCTGCTCATATGACCAGGCGCGGTGATTGCAGGATTGCTTCAGGACCCAATGATCTCTGGTAAGATCTGGGTCATCGCTTGCTACATTGGATGTCGAAAGGTAATCGTCCCCAGGCAGGCCAAAGGTCAATCCGCAGTCCTCGCGACCCCTCTCTGACCGTCAGATCATCCATATACGTACAACCCGCACGGCAGTTGCATTGCATTCACTCACTGCGCTCAGCAGCCCGGTCCTACAGGTCAACAGCGCTACTCGATTAAATCATTTTACATCTGTCTAAGGAAGGTGTTTCCTCTGCCCAACACCATCCAACCGATCAATTCATGCTCAAATTACCCTTAGAGCGGTGTAGTGCCGTCCAAGTGGGTGGATGTTGTCACATCTGCCGTAGAGGTATAAATGGGTATTTTCCCTGCGAAGGGTTCCAGAGGGCTGTCGTTGTTTGTGTTATAATGGATCAGCTAGTGTTGGGTATGTAGTATAGGGTGTGTCTCTGGTGTTTGATGCTAGATGTGGTGTTAGGTTCCAGTCCGACATTGCTATATATAGGGCTTAAATTTTGGAAGGAATGTCTGAGGCGGTGCTGGCAAATTGCAAACACCTCAGATTTTTTGTTAAGTAGGTTACGGTTGGAGAAGATAATATTGTGTGTCTCTAATATACAGAGGTTACAGAATTTATTAGGTGGTTTGTACGAGGTCGCGCTGCCTATCACTTCCCATTTGAGTGTGTATGGTTTATTTTTAGATTTTAGATAGTGTATGTAGCTAGAAAGTGAGGTGGAGTTGGCTAGGCTGTGCTTTTTGAACGAGTGGATGTGCGAGTTATATCTGATTTTGAAGCAGTTAGAAGTGGAGCCTACATAGGTTTCTGAAGAGTTATTAGTCGTGACTGTGCATGAGTATACGACATCCTTGGTTAGGCATTTTTTATCTAAAGGGCAGGTTCTATTAGCTCTACAGTTACAATTATTCTGTGCGTTAGTCCGCTGGTTATAATGCAATGCGGAAGTCTGTGTGGTGGATATAGGATTTTGGGTGTTCGGGTTGCTAACCCTGGTGTTATTACTTATACTAGTGTTATTTCTATTGTTACTGCCGTTGCTATTGTTGCTTGCTACAGTGGTATTTAGAGGGTCTGCATCCCGTTGTGATTTTGTTTGTTGGAAGTAAGAACTAATTTTACTATTATTGCTGCTAGCTATGTGGTATGCTAAGTTAGGCGTCGTAGAGTATGAGATTTTAATGGTGTTTTTTACTTCCAACAAACAAAATCACAACGGGATGCAGACCCTCTAAATACCACTGTAGCAAGCAACAATAGCAACGGCAGTAACAATAGAAATAACACTAGTATAAGTAATAACACCAGGGTTGTCAACCCGAACACCCAAAATCCTATATCCACCACACAGACTTCCGCATTGCATTATAACCAGCGGACTAACGCACAGTATAATTGTAACTGTAGAGCTAATAGAACCTGCCCTTTAGATAAAAAATGCCTAACCAAGGATGTCGTATACTCATGCACAGTCACGACTAATAACTCTTCAGAAACCTATGTAGGCTCCACTTCTAACTGCTTCAAAATCAGATATAACTCGCACATCCACTCGTTCAAAAAGCACAGCCTAGCCAACTCCACCTCACTTTCTAGCTACATACACTATCTAAAATCTAAAAATAAACCATACACACTCAAATGGGAAGTGATAGGCAGCGCGACCTCGTACAAACCACCTAATAAATTCTGTAACCTCTGTATATTAGAGACACACAATATTATCTTCTCCAACCGTAACCGACTTAACAAAAAATCTGAGGTGTTTGCAACTTGCCAGCACCGCCTCAGACATTCCTTCCAAAATTTAAGCCCTATATATAGCAATGTCGGACTGGAACCTAACACCACATCTAGCATCAAACACCAGAGACACACCCTATACTACATACCCAACACTAGCTGATCCATTATAACACAAACAACGACATCCCTCTGGAACCCTTCGCAGGGAAAATACCCATTTATACCTCTACGGCAGGTGTGACAACATCCACCCACTTGGACGGCACTACACCGCTCTAAGGGTAATTTGAGCATGAATTGATCGGTTGGATGGTGTTGGGCAGAGGAAACACCTTCCTTAGACAGATGTAAAATGATTTAATCGAGTAGCGCTGTTGACCTGTAGGACCGGGCTGCTGAGCGCAGTGAGTGAATGCAATGCAACTGCCGTGCGGGTTGTACGTATATGGATGATCTGACGGTCAGAGAGGGGTCGCGAGGACTGCGGATTGACCTTTGGCCTGCCTGGGGACGATTACCTTTCGACATCCAATGTAGCAAGCGATGACCCAGATCTTACCAGAGATCATTGGGTCCTGAAGCAATCCTGCAATCACCGCGCCTGGTCATATGAGCAGACTACAACCACAGAGATCATTAATTTAGAATCCTCGCTCATCATCTATAATTTCCATTTGTAGCACCTTAAGATGGGTTAATCCACCTTAATAATAATATGATCACCTTCAGCATAATTTAGTTATACTACTCTATAGTTAGTACACTATATGCTTTAAACGTCTCTCTTGGAAGGTGCACCTCACCATAGAATTTAGGGTCTATATTGGGACACATTTTAATGGCTAGATATAGAAACCCCAGAGTTACCTCCCCGCATGCATTAACTCCCCTTAGCCACACACACACTTCCGGTATTCAATGGCGTTTCTCGAAACGTAACAACCTCCTGTATCGAACTAAAGAACACCAGACTACGATCTCTAACTGGATTGTCGTGGATTATGTGAAAGGCATATAATCGAAATATACACTCCCTTGACCATGAAAATGCCGAAGTACATGAATTACTTGACATCCCTGCGCTGCGCATCTCCAATACTTATAACACTTTTAATGCTTGCACTATCTTTAATGCTTATAATATTTCTCCACACACAGACTATATCAATCATATAAAGACTTTGCCACCAGATCTACCAACCTAACACTCTTATTTACCTACCTAAGTGCCTCTACCACACATATCTCTCTGCCACACTATATAAACAAGACGCACATGCGTGCCACACATATAACATTTGCACTATATAACCACTTATCTTCATGTTGTACTTTAACCTATATCCTTGATTTTTGATTGTACCTATTAATATAAATGTAATCTCAAAGTGTGTACTGCCACTCTAAATTCTGTAATGAATGTTGACCCTCAATGTTTGAATATGTATCAATGTTTGAATATGTATTGGTATGTCTCTCGACTGAAAAGGAGGTCATATAACTGTCCATGCATTAATAAATTGCTCCGAAGAATCCAAACCTCGGTTTGGAGGAAACAGCTGTAAGCACAATAATGTTTTGAACAGTTCTTTGATTCTTATATTTCATATATATATACATATATATATATACATATACATATATATACATATATACATATATACATACACACACACATATATATATATACACCCACAAATATACACACACATACGTACACACTTACACACATACATATACATATATATATATATATATATATATATATATATATATATATATATATACATATATATATATATACACCCATACACATCCATACATACACCTACATATACACACATACACACATATATACATACATACACACATACATGTGCACACATACATATATACACATATATATATATATATATATATATATATATATATATATATATATATATACATATATACACACACATACATATACACACACATACACACATATACACATATATATACATACACATATACATACATATATTTATATACATATATATACATATATATATATATATATATATACATATATATATATACACACATATACGCACACATACATATACACACACATATATACACATACACACACACACACACACACACATATATATATATATATATATATATATATATATATATATATATATATATATATATATATATACACACACACACATATATATACGCATATATACATATATATACACACATACACACATATGTAAATAAATAAATACACACACAGAGAGAACCACACAAACACATACACACATATACGCGCACGCACACACACACATGCATATACACATATATACATATATATATATATATATATATATATATATATAGTAAGAGAGAACAAAGAGCGTTTTATACATCAATCAATTCTTATTCGCTGACAGTGTTTCATCCATACCATGGGGCAGGACTCATCAGAGCGTTGAAAACAAAAATACAATAATGAAGATAAGCTCTACAGACCTACATCATAAGAACAATAGATATATGGTACAGGATCATAGGATAATAGTGAGAATGGAGATGATACATAATAAGGTTGTTAGTCAGAGTAATGAAAAATAAGGAAAGATAAGGAAAAATAAAATAAACTGAAGTAATCACACAAGAGATAGATGCGTGTGAAGGAATCAGTCAAGGCGATAAAGAAAAAAGAAAGAATACTAAAAAGCAATAATAATTAAAAAATAAATTAAAAATAAAAAAATAAAAAATAAAAAATAAAAATAAAAAAATAATAATAATTAATTAAACAATAATTAAAAAATTTAAAAATTAAAAAAAATTTAAAAATAAAAAATGATTAAAAAATAATTAAAAAGATATTAAAAAATATATATATTAAAAAATATATATATTAAAAAATAATAATTAAAAATAATTAAAAATAATTAAAATATTAAAAATTAAAAAAATTAAAAAATTGAAATTAAAAACTAATTAAAAAAATAATTTAAAAAAATAATTAAAAAATATATATTTAACAAAATAATTAACAAGAGAGAGGAGAAGGCATGGATGCCTATGAGGGCACACAAACACAAGGAGAGGAAGCATACATCGGTTACAGTCGAATAGATATAGGCCAGATGATTTCCCATAACAAAGAGTCTTATGTCCTATAGTTTCACAGGGTGAGCCACAGTGCACTCGAATATTACAGTTGTCAAGTAGGGATATCCAGCAGATAAATTACAATAGGACTAGGCATCAACTGGGGTGTCATAGAGGAGTGCCATGTAACTCTTAAAGTATGGTAATAAGGTTCAGAGGGGATTTAGTATTCTCCAAATTCAGCACGGTTAGGGTAACCATAAGATAGTGGAGCTGTGCGGATAAGAGGCGTTAGTCTTGCATAAGGATGGGTACAGCACAGGCAGAAGCAGGAACACAAGCAAAGCAGGGTAAGTGTACAGAAGAAGCTGAAGCAGTCAATTCACAACGAAAAATTCATAACAGACTGTTCATACATGGTTTAAACAAAGTTTGAGGCATATCCGGCAAGGGGAACAAAAAACATATATATATCGTCAGTAGATGGTAACTCACGAAATTTCACAACATATATACACACATGTGTATATATATATATCCTTCATAGATGGTATTCCAGTCCTCCTATTCATACATCCACATGTACGTATCATAACGTATGGTACTATATGTTATGAGCCGGTGTACAAATCGAAATCCTCATATAAGTAGTGCTCCAGATTGCGGTATTATACTATTCACAATATATATATATATGTATGCATGTTTGTGTTCATACAAATATATATAATATATATATATATGCCATGCATTACAGCTTAAACAGTTTCGAGTGTCAATATAAAGCATCCAACGTAGCTTCCATCACTTTCACATTCCTAAACTCTATGTGAAGAAATGTTATATCATTCTGTGCTAACTCAATCTTGATTGTTATAAGGTAAGTATTTTAAACTCGGACATATGATCTTGTCTTATACTCAGTGTGAACTCCCAACCTCTAATGTAGGTTGCCAGTGTTCAAACCGTCATTATCATTTATATTACATTCAACATATCTTTTCCTCTATATTTTGTAGACGTTTTTCATTATTATTGATACTATATTAATTGGTGGGGACGGGGGGGGGGGGGGGGGAGCTGTTAGTATTCAATTTTATTTGTTGTTATTATTGTTGCTTACAACCTCGAGGTTGGTTGACAGCTACGAAGTCGATTGACAACCTCGAGGCTCTGGCATCATTTCCCTTCCCCTTCACTGATATGCTGTTGTAATAGTCAATTCACGTAACTTCAATACGCGTAACTTCCAGAGAAAAGTATATTTGAAGTTAGCCCAAGGACAATATAGGAAATGCGTTGCTACAAGTAAGTCAGTGGTATCAGCCGCATATATCATTGCACCTCACGAAACATAACCTCCAATATGCTATTACACTCAAGTGTCTTTAATATTTCCATTTGATAACATTCATTGTTGTTTCAATATATCTCAGGAATATACAAATTAATGTAGTCACAATTTAATTTC
>OZ024751.1:50073010-50098010 GCA_964016885.1 Eledone cirrhosa
GCCAAAAGTAGAATCAATTATATAGGCACATGAGGGCGGGGGATTGGCAGTATCGGTAGAGGGTCGGACGCCATGCTCTGCAGCATAGAATTACGGCCCTTTATGATCTGAGTTCAAATCCCGCCGAGGTCAATTTGCCATTCATCCTTTCGGGGTCGATAAAATAAAGTACCAGTCACGCACTGAGGTCGATTTATCGACTTTCCCCTCCCCAAAATGACTGGCTTTGTGCCTACATAAGAAACCATCATATAGGCACATATATGTAGTGAGCCGGCTATTGATCTGTTGGAAACATTCATCGAACATTCATAATTTGCGATATATTTTACTTTGCAGTATGTCGTAAATTGATAAAGAATAAAATAAGTACGTCAGTGAGAAACCTTCTCAGTAAATACAATCATAGTTTTATGTACATGTGAAAACTGCTTAGATACTCGTAACAGGAAGTTTATAAATACCTAATAAAATAACACCGCTGAAAACAAACCCCATTAAACCGAAGGACAATGATTTATATCATTTGGAATTAACATTAGAACCATAGTTGTTGGAGTCGTTTATGTATTTCAATTTATTGCGATATGTTAAGAAAACAAAAATGGACAAATAGCTACGTCAAAGCTGCGTTGCAATTATTAATGCAAGGACTGCATGTCTGGAACATTTTTAATCAAAGCTTTGAAAGAAAGTAATAAAAAGTGATGGAAAAAAGAAAAAACAATTTATTATACGAAAATAACCATATAAAAAAATATAAAGTTTAAAAGGAAGCCAAGAGTAAAAAAAAAAATAATAATTTAAATGAAGGAAAAAATATTGAAAATATTTTTATAGATTTATAGTTATATATATATATTGTTTTTAAATGTTATGAATACTGGTGACGCCTGTCCTGAAAGCAATGTAAAAAATAAGAAACTAGCAACACAACAGCAACAGTAGAAGAGTAGATTACTTACTGCAAAAACAACAACAACAACTACAATAACAGCGAAGGTACAATACCTACTCAACAACAACAACAACAGCAGCAGCAGCAAAGGTAAAATAACTACTAACAACAACAACAACAGCAGCAGCAGTAGTAGAACACCTACAGCAATAACAACAACGGCAGAAGCAGTAAAATATGTAATATTTGTTTCTACTTTAGGCACAAGGCCTGCAATATCCCCAGTGATATTACTGGTACTTTATTTTATCGGCCCCTTAAGGGTGAAAGGCAAAGTTAAACTCGGTGCGATATGAACTCAGACTGTAAAGGGCCATAACTCTGTGCTGCAAAGCATGGCGTCCGACCCTCCACCGTTACTGCCAATCCACTGCTACTTGTAATAATTGTTTCTACTTTTTGGCACAAGGCCAGCAATTATTCCAGTGTATTACTGGTACTTTATTTTATCGACCCCGTAAGGATGAAAGTCAAAGTTAACCTCGGCGGGATTTGAACTCAGTCCGTAAAGGGACGTAACTGTGCTGCAAAGCATGGCGTCGACCCTCTACCGCTACCGATACTACCAATCCACCGCCACTTGTAATAATGTGTTAATTTTAGCCCAATAAAACAGCAGTTGTGAAGTGATATAGTCGTTACAGTTATCAACTGCACGAGAGCTGAACTTCATTTATCGATCTCGAAAGAATGAACAGCAAAGTTAACCATGGTTGGGTTTCAACTGAGAACGTAAATGTAAGTAACGAAAGTAGTTTATAAAGTGCCACCCAAGATCATTAATATTTATCACTTGAATCAGCATAAATCCACATATTTTTGGAGAAGCTGCATCTTAGGTTTCTTAAACGGGTTTGAACAATCCACATGAAGCCGTCCTAGGTTTATCTTTACTCTAGGAAACGCATGTTCCTCATAACTATCACAGCTGAATTTTCTATAACACATATTCTTAGTAATATTCGAGATCAGCTGGATTCTGATCTGGAGACGTTTGCTTCACAACAGTATGATTTCGTATTCATTTCAGAGTATATTGGTCAAGTTTCTGATGCCACAGCATCGTGTTCACAAGTCTTTGATGAGGATTTTGATCTGAGCCTTTTGAGTGAAGATTTTCAACTGAGCCTTTTGAGTGAGGATTTTGATCTGAGCCTTTCAGTATACAACACGGGTTCAGTGAGCCATGCATTATGATAAAAGTGATAGACCACATAGCTGCACTAGCGAACTTCTTAACCACATGATATTTCTGGTCCACGAATAGATATATCTAGAAAAATTCTTCTTCCTCTGTTTCCACTACCCGGTTGTTCCCCATACAGTATCATATCAATTTGACGTGCATTCAATAGAATACATTTTCTTGCTGACAAGTGAAGCATTCAGAAAGTAAATGAATATTATTTTACATAACCTTACTATCGATTGTGAATGCGAAGAGTACGATAGTAGACTCCAGTGAATACACTCACGCGTATACAAACATATATAATATATATGTTTATGTATATGCTTATATATATGTGTGTGTGTGTGTGTGTATGCATATATGATAATGGTGGGTAGCAATTTGCGCTACGTCATGGTAAGAAGCAACTCAGAGTGTGCTATCTATAAATACAGCCGAATGATGAATAATTCATGGCAATAACCTTGCCATAAACAACTATTGATTACAGCAGTTTGTATGTAACTTCTTCTCATCTATAGTTCACCTTCACTTGACTTCCTTTGCTGTTGAAGCAATTGATAGCACATTGTTACTCCTTTAAAAATTCTTAAACGATGGAACTCCGTCGCTACCGATGACACGTGAGACGGTTCTCTGACCAATGGAACATCCGGTCATAAAATTTAAGTGCAGGTTACTGACCATTCCATAGGCACGTTCACCCTTGATGTTCCCAGAGAGATTCAATGTGTACTTTGTATTGCAGGTTCAACACATGTTTGCAAACTGAACAATAACGAATTAAAATGTCTTGCACAAAATATATAGATATACCCCCTAGCGGCAATTATTAGCGACGCTCAAAATCAGAGGATATAATTGGAAGAAATTAATGATTAATTTAAGAGGAATTTATAATCATTTTTTTTTTTTTTTTTTTTTTTTGCCGAGAGAAAAGAATCTCATTTTCCATGAGAGTAGCTAATTGATGCGAGATTAAGTTTTTTTCTTCAATTGACAGACATTTCAATTCATTACACACGTTTCCTAAGTTATCTAAAGTCATGCCATAGGCTTATTTCTTTTAGTTCACGTTATGAAAATTACTTCTAGCTAATATTATTCGTAACGCTCCTTGTAAAATATGTTATCAAAACCGAGCAGACATGAGATGACTATGTCTCCAGTTTTGAAGAGTGCACTTACTCAAGAACCTTCTGGCTTTCATATCCCTCTGCCCGTTGACAAGTTCACACCTATATTCTTGTGGAGCAAGGAAGAGGGTGTTGAGAGTGTCTGTGTAGGGTTAGGGTTAGGATTATGTTTAGGTTAGTGTTAAGGTTAGGGTTAGGGTTTGGGTTAGTGTTATGTTTACGGTTAGGGTTAGGGTTAGATAGATATATAGATAGACAGATAGACAGAGAAATATATAGATAGATAGATAAATTTCTTTATTAGCCACAAGGGCACAAAAGAAGGGGAGTTTACATACAGGTATATGAAAATAAAACTATTAATAAAATAACAAGTAACAATTGAAATCCCCAATAGGAGGAGGCGTTACACAGGGGTTATACACACCCCGAAAAAATGTACAACCCTCATCTTCAGGAGCACCAAGAGTACTCCCCGCCTCTCTTTCTCTTTTTCCTCAACCTACAGGCTTATATAGAGAGAAGGCCCAACCACTCGGGCCATCTTTGCCACATTCACCCACCTTTTATAAAATTTGCTGGGGTACAGCACCTCTCTCTCCATCCTGAATCAGTTGTTCGCCGGAGAGAAAGGTGTCTGACCTCAGCCCTTTTAACCTCGTCCACCATATAACCTCTTTCACCATAGCCATAACACATAGGAAAACCGCCTCTCTTTCGTTTTTGAAGGAGGGTAGCGGTTTGATCATGCCAATGGACTCGGTGGTCAACTGGATTGGTCCCACCCACGACAATAGTCGTTCTACATAGCTCCACTGGTCGGTAATGCCCGGGCAGTGTACAAATGCGTGCGCGACGGTTTCCTCGTCGCGCACGCATCACGGACAGATCTTTTTCAAAGGGTCCCTGCCCAGGCGCCCGTGTCTGTAGAGCTTGTCTCGAACTGGTAGAGCTCCTCGGTAGCACTGCCAGACCAGGGACTTTTGGAAGTTGTCCATCGGTGCCGGGCCGAAGGTTCTACCGAACAGACAGGCCAGTTCGTCTTCCTGTACGCCTAGAGTTTCTCCGAGCGCGTCGTCGCACGTGCTGCGGTCCAACCCTCTATAGAATGACGAAGTGGAGTCTCCACTGATCGCCGGGTCCGCCTGCCAGAGGGCTGTGAGCGCCTGAGCACATTCGATGTGCCAGTCGCCCATTTTCCTCGGTCTTTGCTTGACCCAGGACTGCAGCTCGGTCAGCGATAGATAGATAGATAGATAGATAGATAGATAGATAGATAGATAGATAGATAGATAGATAGATAGATTTCTTTATTAACCACAAGGGCGCAACAAGAAAGGGGACAATACAAAGACATGCCGGGGATTTTACATACAGTCGTGTAAAAAATATAAAAACAAACAATTTCAACAATCGAAATCCCCAATAGGGGGGAGGCGCCACAAATGGGTTGTTTAATACCCCGTCGATAGAACAACCCTCAACTCGAGGAGCGTGTTGTGCAAGTGCTCCTTTCTTCCTTTTGCTCTCTTCCTCAACCTACAGGCTTATAAACAGAGATAGATAGATAGATAGATAGATAGATAGATAGATAGATAGATAGATAGATATCGTAGCTTGCATTACGTCAACTACAATTACGTAGGCTAGAAAAAAAAAAGCGAGGTGAATAGTTAGTTGTTTTTTTTTTCTCTTATAATTAATTTTATTTTTTCTCTACTGAACATCGTTAAATGTCCAGTCAAAACAATCTATATTTAATGAAATTGCAGTACATTTTATTGCATAAATTATCCAATAAATTGACCTGTTAGTCTGATGACATTGGTGGCAATCTAGTTAGTATCTAAGAGATGTCAGTCTTGTGGAATCATCCACGTATACACACACACAAACACACACAAGCACACACGAATAAGCACACACAAACACACGAAATATATATTTTTTTCCTCCATCTCTCTGTTTCTCGCTATCTATCTGCTTAATTTTCTCTCTCTCTCTCTCTCTCTCTCTCTCTCTCTCTCTCTCTCTCTCTCTCTCTCTCTCTCTCTCTCTCTCTCTCACGTACGCACGCACGCACACGCACACATTTATAGTTTTATGTCTAGAAAGAATGTATCTGGTCCGCAAATTTGATGAAACAGTCAGTAGATATTAAGGAGGCGATGGTTACTCCCTGTATTACTCGCAACAACTCTAACGAAATCTATTTGAAAGTTAGTATGCTGTGGATATGTACATGTCGTGCTGGCAAAAGGAGGAATGGTTAAATAGTTCGCTTTGCAACCTTGGTGCCATCCTACTCCGTGACATCTTTAGAAAGTGTGAGTTATCATAGCCACGAGATTTATCATAGTCTGTGAGTAAAATTTGGTGGATGGCAACTGTTTGGAAGCCCGTCGGAGGAACTGTAACTCTAATTAAAAGGTCTTATCAAACACAGTTCTGCAAATTGACAATGGAAAGGCACTCCTGCTCGAGTTAGAAGAGAACTATTGACCTTCAGGAGAAGAAACCAACCCTGATTGTATTCAGCAACCGAAACAAATATGAAGTACACCAAATCCAATGCTCCTAGGGGCAGACCTGGTTCTTCTTATTTGCGAGTGTAAACTCGGCCAGATTAGATTAGATTACTTTTACACTGAATCTCACTCCGAGTAACGTTAAGAGTACATGTTTCTATGGAATGCTCAGACACTTACACGTTAATTTCAGGAGTAGTTTGTTCCATTCATTGAACAACTCAATTACTTATCAACGAAACTGATGTACAGAGCCTCCAAGAGAAATGTTGCAAGGTGGTACAAGACCACTTTGGGGTCCGAAGCAGGTAAAGAATTTTCTCTGGTTGTTGCATGGTTACTGTGGGGCCTTCTTAGCTCTTGGGCTCCGGAACAAAGTACCCACTGGACCTCTCCCCCTCTAATAGACCATACCATCGTAGGTCCATTCCATTGTATACTGTAGTTTCTCTTTAGTCCCAGGCAAGAAACGTGTTGAACACATGAATATCTGAGAAATCTATAACTACATCACACCTGTTTCGTCTCACTTAGAATGTTGTTTAGACATTTTGTTAAAAATTAGTAAATTCAAATTAGTAAATTTCATGAACGCCAAGAAATACGTTTGCTACGGGAGTGATGAAGGGTGTAAACTTATAAACTCACAGTTTTTGACGTGGATCAAAGCCACGTCCTTTTTTATCAGGAGACAAGCTAACCACTAGGACATGTGGCTATATAAACGCTGTGGATTCAATTTCTTTCGATATTGTCCTTCCTTTAGAAACGTGTTGCCTTCTTCCAATCCGTTCATCACCATTAATTTAATTCTCACTCATTCAAACAGCCAACTTGAAAAACCACGCCAGACAAATTGCTTTAGGCAGTGTATAGCGTTTTAGTGGTGTCGTTTCTGTGTTGTTTTGTTGTTGTTGTTGTTTTTTGGGGGGAGGGGGTTCTTTCTTTCTGTTGTTTTGTTTTGATTTATTTTATAGAATAACCGATGCTCTACTGATTCTGACAATCAATTATTCTCGGGTTTGACATAACAAATACTAGAGATACATGTAATAAGGGCGGTTTCTCTCGATTGTGTCCTTCGTTCAGTGACGTGATGCCATTTTCCAATGTGTAAATCTCCATTAATTCCCATTCTCTAAACAGACAACTTGAAAAACATGGCAGATGTTTGGCTGTAGGCGGTGTGTGGCGTTTTATTGTTGTTGTTGTCTTTGTTTTAGATTTGTTTTTGACGTTTATATGAAATAAACAACAAAAGCAACAGACATTTTTATTTTTGATTCGACATTTTTGTGCTACTTTGCTTTAACAAATCTACAACAAATTCAACATATACCGAGTTGTTTGTTGTATTTTACACACAATCAGTAATTTAATTTTTCAACATCATTTGTTCCTATGTCTAACTTTACTGATATTTTTAATAGGAAATAGGTTGCCCTTTTTTAACGTAATCAGTTTATAGCACGCAAAATATTGGCTTCAATTTTCAGCAAACATTCGTGATCAGGAATGCTTCTATTCTGTATCATATTTACATTATCACATAAAATAAAATAAAATGAAAATAAAGAAAATTAAGTAAACATACACACACATATGTTCATACTATTGTTACAATATTTGCGTCATGTAATTTATTAGTATTCACGCAAACAAATATCTGTGTATTAAATTATATATCGACGTTAGTTTTTAAAATAACGATATTTTGCAGTTGTTCACTTGATGGTTTTTTTATGTGTTTATGTGGGCATATTTTATATATTTTTTAATTGTTTTTATTTTTATTTCTATTTTTATTTATTACCACTACTTCTATGTTTGTAATTTGTTACCAAGCTATTGTAATTGCTGAAAGATTCATGTTTAAATATCAGACCTTAAAACGAATTAACAAAGCATGTATTCCGTGAATTACTGACATGAAGACACAGTATTTCTAATTACTTGATGTAATAATTGTCTCTACTTTAGGCACAAGGCCAGCAATTATCCAGTGCATTACTGGTACTTTATTTTATTGACCCCGTAAGGATGAAAGGCAAAGTCAACCTCGACAGGATTTGAACTCAGATCGTAAAGGGACGTAACTATGCTGGGAAGCATGGCGTCCGACCCTCTACTGATACTGCCAATCCACCGCCCTTTGATGTAATAATACGAAGGAAAATAGTTGTATTACATAAATAATTCAGGATTTACTTCAGTTTTATTTGTATTACCCAAACTGTTACATATTACGGTAGGAGATTGTTTTTATTTATTTATTTAATTAAGTTAAACATCTATGTAGAGTTGGTAACATTTGGCAGACAGGGAAAGATATCTAATGTCCCTTATAATTAAAAATTTCAACCCAAGAGATAGTGAGAAATGGATATATATAAAAACAGAGGGAGAAAGGAGAGAATGGGAGAGAAAGAGGAATAGAGAGAAAAGCTAAACGAAATAAACGAAAGAAAAATGAACAAAGGTGAAAAAATAAGTCAGAGCAATAAAGCTGTTAAATATTTCTGTTGTTGAATCTTTTTGTTGCCTCACTATACCGGAAGATTTTGTTTACGGTTGACATTCTGCTGGGTTTTTTCAAGATCAATTTTAAAATGTCTTATCTCGCAGTGTCGTTCTTTTTACATTGGAACAATTAAATTGCCGCCTTCAGTATATAAATCTCACTATATCTCTCTATCACTCTTTCTCTATCTCTCCATCTATATGTATATCTATCTATCTCTCTATCTATCTATATATATATATATATATATATATATATATATATATATATATATATATCTCACACACTCATACACACGCTCATAAATAGACATTAATGTATGTGAGTGTGTGTGTGTGTGTGTGTGTGTGTGTGTGTGTGTGTGTGTGTGTGTGTGTGTGTACATGTCTGATATGTGTTTGTTTCTACTTAGACTCACTCACCTAGTCTCCTCGCAACCGCTGCTCTCTCTCCGTAGAAACACACAAAAAACAAGAATTATATATATATATATATATATATATATATATATATATAGGGGGGGGCGTGTGTGTATGTGAATGTGTGTGTGAGTGAAGGTGTGTGAATGTGTGTGTGTGTGCGCGCCCGCTTGTTTGTATTTGTATGCATATGAATGTATGTACAAATATATATATATGTCTATTTGGGAGGACCGCATTTATATATATATATGTGTGTGTGTGTGTGTGTGTGTGTTTATGTGTGAGTGAGTGAGTGTGTGTGTGTGTGTGTGGGTGTGTGGGTGTGTGGGTGTGTGTGGGGGGTGCATATGTATGTATGTGTGTGCGTGTGTGTTTATATGGATGTGTGTAAGAATGTTTGTCATAAAATGTAAGCAATTTTTCTGTTCATTTCTTTTTTTTACCTTATTTAACTTTAAAAAAATTTTCGCCTAAACAGGCTCCTGTATAAAAACGAATCAAAGCAAACAACAACAACAAAAAAAGCAACAACCACAACAACAACAAAAACAAAAGTAACAACCATAAGAACAAATGCAACTGCAACAAGAGTAATAAAATAAACAAGAAATCCATAAGAAATAAAAATAAATATTTCGTTTTTTTTTCCATCTTAGGAACGAAATTATTTCCCCAACTCAAAGCAATATTCATTAGATATAATTATTTAATTTCTATATTTGTATTTTGATTTAGTTTTATTACTTATTCTCTTGCTTGTACTTTATTTTATATATTTTATAGTAATGTGCATTATTTTCTTAAAAGCTTTCTACAACCTACACAACAATCATGTGAATTTCATCCATTAAAATACTCTGATGCTCACTTTAATTTGGCAGCCATCTTTGATATTTTCTTTCTGTTCATTTTTTTCGTTTTGTTTTGTTCTGTTTTGGAAAAATAAAACACAACTAGTACAATATAACAAAACACAGATACACAATAAAAATAACAGTGACACTATCTTTATAGAGTTCGCTATATGGCTAGCGACTTCCTGTAGTTATTTTAATAATTCTCTTTTCTCTTTAACTTTCCGAATTTTAACTGACACAGTATATGTTCTTTCAATTCTTTTCTTCCCAGTTTATATTATAGAACTGCGGCCATACTGGGACACCCATTACTACATTTTCTTTAGTCTGGTTCTGATTTGAGATATATATTCATGGACATTTCAAATTACCTTCTTAAAAAAACCATGGACGAAAGAGAGGATGAAAAACAAATTAGTGATATTATAATATCACTAATATTATCCGAACCCTTCTTCTTCTTTTTCTGGGAGGGCCGTAGCATAGGAGGACTGGGGGCAGACATGTCTTCCAGAAGGTTCCATAGAAGCAGCCGTCATGAGTTGATTCCCTAAGCGATTCCTCGACTGGGTGCAATATTTTTGAAAAGATGGTTGAATAACATCCCTGAACTCGGTTTGTCTCGCTTAGGGAATCAATTAGTGATGGCTGCACCTGTGGAACCCTCTAGAAGACATGGCTGCTGCTGCCAGACCTCCCACACCGCAGGCGGCCCTCCAAGAAGAAGAAGAAGAAAAACAACAACAACAACAACAACAGCAAAGATACACCAAATGTATGTATGGTGGCAAGTCTGTAGCATCAAACAACTTATTATGTAATACCGTTTCAATTAAACCCAGCATCTGCTCTTCCTCAGAAACATATTATATTATATTGAGGAGAAAATAAAGTACAATATTGAAAACAGAGAAACAGAAAAAACAAAGAAACGAAACGAAAGTCTGTTTCCTATATTATTATAAGGTGTGCAGTATCGCCTATTCAAGCCATAGAGAAGTATTTTGTTAATATGTTTCCCTAGAGACTGAATGGAATTAATGAAATATGATGACGTCAACATATGACGTTATTAGTAATTACTATACTCCTTGAAAAGTGTCGGCAGATCTTCTCCCCTTTAGACTGGCTCTAAAATAACAATATAGTATTTCGCTGTTTTACTCCAGTTATATCCATTTTTTCTTTGTCATTCTCGTTTCCTCTCCCCCTTATTAGTACATTCATCTTTTCTTCCACTCTTTCCTCTCTCTCTCTTTAAGCGCATTCATCTCTACATGTAGTACTACAGCATGGCTTTAACCATGCTGCCGTCTAAAATAAACTAAAAGTGGGTAGGTTTGAGAGACTAAAGTGACAGGCCGAAAGCTTTATCGTGTTTAGTTTATTTACAATATTGTTGCGAGCTAAAATCCTGTTAACAGTTGTCTGTACTATGATAATTAAATGTTTCCTCCCCATCCGTGAAATACTAACTGGGACTACGACCCATACTATTGTCATATAGGCTATAGACTAGCATTAATTTCATCAAATATTCTCCCCTATTTCATACAGATGAGCTGTTATCTACTCGTGGGTCTCGCCAAGTATAGAAGTCATATCTTCTTTACGCCTTACAATACTATATAAAATCAAATATGCCCCTTATCTATATCTAGCTGTCGAAATGGCCGGAGCTCAGCCATCGGGGTCCTGACTCTTTTCCTATCACAAATAATGTGTGGTAAGCAACCAGGTAGACCATAACGCACTAGAGTATTCGATACTTAGGGTAGTAGAGAAGGTGATAGGAAAAGAGTCAGGACCCCGATGGCTGAGCTCCGGCCGTTTCGACAGCTATATATAGATAAGGGGTATGTTTGAATTTATATAGTATTGTAAGGCGTAAAGAAGATATGAGTTCTATACTTCGTGAGACCCATGAGTAGATAACAGCTCATCTGTATGAAATAGCAGAGTATATATATATATATACATAGATATTGAGCCCACCACGACAATCGTGGGTAGTTAAATAGCTCTCAGAAAATAGAAATATTAAATTCATTGGAAAATGTAGCTACAGGTACACTATCTTTCAATTATAATAATTGTGATGGTCACGAATGGAACACCATAAGTCTATTGTTTCCGATCCAACCTATTAGTAACACCGTTCATTACCTTTACTTAAATAGGGTTTCTAATTTAGGCTCAACGCTAGCAATTCGGGGAAAGTTCGATTACACCCACCCAGTACTTGACTGGTATTATATTTTCTGACTGGCAGTATCGGTAAAGAATCGGATGGTCGGTAAAATAAAGTACCAGTAATACACTGGTATAATTGCTGGCCTTGTGCTAAAAGTAGAAACAATTATATTTTCTCGGCTCCATTAGGATGAAAGGCAAATTTAACATCGACGAGGTTTCAACTCAAAGCGTAGTCGAAACTAGTTGCTGCAAATCTTTTGTCTACGACTACAATGTTGCCAGGTCTCATCTATTTACTTAAACATAACATTTATATTATGTTGTTATTACATTAAAGAACAAAACGAAAGCAGCTTCTCAATTTTTATTTCATCTTGTTTAAAGCTATTAAGGGAATAAGCGCGTCTCATTTAGAATTATCTCATTTAGAATTATCTTCATTGTCATTACGAAATCTCCCCTTAAAGTCATCCAATCCCAATTTCGTAATTCAAAAGGGATTACAGGAATTTTAGAGTTCTATTCATTAGAGTGTATATATATATATATATATATATATATATATATATATATATATATCAATGGGGACAGGATTTCATGATGTAAGCAATTCAATGGTTATTACGAGAATTGTAATAGCGACACACAATAGAATAATTTGTTGGTAACCACTAACGACTTATCCCATATTAACAAATGAATATTTTTGCGTTGGAGAAAATGGCTGTAAAGAATACAACTTACATATACACTCCTAAATACACACACACACGGACATACATATATATATATATATATATATATATATATATATATATATATATATATGTGTGTGTGTATATATATATATATATATATATATATATATATATATATAATTATAATGAAATGACAGGAGGCTGGATTTGTGTCAATCCTTGAAAGGTTTATTATATTATGATCATTTCAATGACCGGGTTCCGTATGAATCCAGTGATATCATCAGGTATTCGAAATATAATACGTGAATGTAATAGATAAAAGCTATGGGGCTGAAAATCGAGGACCCGAGGACGACCGTTATTCCGCTCCTTCAACCTCAGCCGGTCGCCCTCGAGTGACGTGGCTAAATAAATATATATATATATATATATATATATATATATACATAATATATATATACATATATATGTATATATATAGAATACATATAGATATATACATATAGATATATAAATATATATATACATACATACGCACACACATATCACACACACATATATATATATATACGGATATAAACGCATATATGTGGCTCTATGAAGATTTGTATCTAAATATCTGTGTGTGTGTAATTTGATACACATACAAACAGGCACACACACACCCGTACAAGCACACACACACATACACACCACTCGTACACACACATATATTTATACATATATATACTTCAAAATACTGTCACTATTGTTAAAGACACATAATGTCCGTGCGTCCTGCCATGTCTAATCCATAGATTTGAATGTGCGTATATCCGGTTCGGTAGTCTCTTCCGGTGTTTTCATGTATACAAAAACAATTGTTCAGTGTGCTCCAGGGAAAATTACCCAGAGCTCTTAGGAGACTGTATAATTCCCCTTTTCAAAACGGGTTATTGTGTATTATATTATATATATATATATATATATATATATATATATATATATATGATAAAGAACACAAGAGCGTCTACAACATCAAAAGATTTTTATTGGCTTACAATGTTTCTTCCTTACGTAACCGTAGGATTCGTCAGAGTTATAAAAGGGGTTTGATTGGTGTTATGGACTCTACCAACCAAACATTCAAGAACAAAGAGTAAAGAGAATAAAGAGCAAAAGCAGGGGACGATAAGTCTAATTTTGGTGCGGGAGGGCGGGGTTTGGGAATGAATATGACCACAGCTAGTAAACAAGGACCCAAACCCCACCCTCCCGCACCAAAATTAGACTTATCGTCCCCTGCTTTTGCTCTTTACTCTCTTTACTCTTTGTTCTTGAATGTTTGGTTGGTAGAGTCCATAACACCAATCAAACCTCTTTTATAGTTCTGACGAATCCTACGGTTACGTAAGGAAGAAACATTGTAAGCCAATAAAAATCTGTTTATGTTGTAGACGCTCTTGTGTTCTTTATCATATATACGGCTGTGCTCCAAAGCATAGAGCTAATTATTATGCTGCCAATACCTTAATGGGACACGGGTATACAATACCTAACTCCTATTAACCTAAGTATATATATATATATATATATATATATATATATATATATATATATATATAGTGACGAAACATAAGTCAATTGCATGAACTCATAATCCTTTATTTACTGCTATATATATTTCGATGATAGCCATTGAATGGCTATGACCTCATCAGGCAGTTAGTCAGTTCTTAGATATGCCAGCTCTGTGTTTATAGTGTTGATGGTATCAGAGCCTTGGGACATCTGAACTTGTTAGGAATATTTTAATGTTGTCAGCAGGAATAGTCTTAATTCTCATTGGTCAGTTTGTAGATGCTAGTAGGGTTGGTATATGTGTGTGACCTTGTCAGAATGTGGGATTCATGTCATTTCAACACGTTTTAAATAACATATCGAATCTTTTTAAATGATGTATCAATAATGTATCAATAGATTTTTCATATGTAAACGGATTTTTAATAAGACAACATGTGTCAGACCAGATAATACAAAATATCAACGCATTTTAAACAATTTTCCCAATATTCTTTACATAATATTTAAACACATAGTACAATACGTGTTGATATGAATAAAAGTTCTCAGTACATTTAAAGCCATGCTCTTTATTCTGAAAACAATCGAAGCATGAAATTATTTATTTCATACATTATATATCTTAACGCTAGCTACACCGAAGTGACGATTTTAATTCTCATAAAATTCACCTGCAGAAACAGAAGCAACAGATAGAAAAATATCTATTAAATCATTTCAAATTAGTGGAAACTTAGTAAATTGATTTCGTAATGAATTATTGATTTTTTTATTACTTCAACTTGATTTTCAACAATTATTTAAAAACGGTGTAGAAATCGATAAATTCTCTAATGTCTTTAACTCTTTGACGTTGCACAATCCACCCACACACATGTGTACTCACAGTCTTACAGACACAGACACACAGACACACAGACACACAGACACACTCACAAACACACCACGTATATATATATGTATTTCGTTTTAATCCTTTTCTGGGTTAGAAAATGATTAAAACGAAATATTTTACTTTGTGTGAAGTGACATTCACAGAATACATATATATATGTATGTCTGTGAATGTGAGATTTAATTTTTTTACACTTGTCTATAGCTATACATAAATATATACATACACACATAAATACACACATAGAGTTATATATATATATATATATATATATATATATATATATATATATATATATATATATATATATATTTGTTTACAAACGGACAAAGCGAGCATTATAATAAATGTTCGCCTGTATGCATATGTATATATATATATATGCATGCTACTGTACGTCTGTATACATATATGTATGTACGTATACATACATACTTACATTTAAGTAAGTGCCGTACTAAGAGTGAGAAATGAAATTTCGTTTCATTCTATTCTATTCCATATATATATATATATATATATATATATATATATATATATATATTTATATATAATGACATATGAATTAATTTTAAACTATAATTATTCTCAGTTTCCTATAAGCGCCAGAAGAAGTAAAAGGCAAAAAAAAAGGTGGAAATTTCATATGACTTCCAAAATTGTATGGACAGAACAACCAGACATATATTTTCTCCGAGACAGCAGTGTAGCAACCCAAAAGGGTCATCCATTTGACCTTTCAATATCGAGAACTATTTACGCAGTATTATTTAATCATCAGTGTTTTTCCAAATCTACGACCTTGTGCCCATGTAAAAATAATCAATATTTACGATACTATAAAATATTGGTTACTCAGTTTCTTTCTTTGCCATTTCTTATACTTCACCAATAATATATTATGGATATTTACATTTACAGTGATAGATGAGTAGGAACGCGGATACACATACACACACACACACAGAGAAACATATATATATATATATATATATATAAAAAAATACGTATTTAAGAAAGCCACAACAATGCAAAGGGAAATCTCGAGGTAGTAAGTGAAATATAGATAGGGAAAACAGGTGAAAGGGAAAATTGAGAGAGACAAAGATGAAAACAAAACAAAGGTAGAAGGGTTACCGTAGTAGAGATTTAATCCCAATATTTCGGACTCACGCCCATCAACGGGGGAAAAGTTCCAAAAGGGGGGAAACAGGCCAAGAGGAGAAAGTTGTGATGTCGTTAAGACAGGAATGCCGTTATGGGGAGAAAAATATTTAAAATTTAAACGAGGGAAAGAATGCGCGTGCGCGTGATAGGCTGTGGCAAAAGCTACTGACCAAATGGGTTAAATCAAGAGGGTGCGTTAGCGTGTGAAAGCCGTAAGATATGTGTATGTAAATATATATGTGTGTGTAACTGTGTGTGTATAAGTGTAAGTGTGTATATGTGTGAGTGTGTGTGTGTGTGAAAGATAGTGGGCTGTAGAAGTTGGAAATCAAAGGGTGTGAAAGGTGGTAGGTTGTAAAATATGTGTGCGTGTATAAATATAGATGTGTGTGTGTAAGCGTATGGGTATACATGTGTGTGAAACTGTGTGTGTATATGTGTGAGTGCGTTTGTGTGTGAAAGATAGTGGGCTGTAGAAGCTGGAAATCAAAGGGTGTGAAAGGTGGTAGGTTGTAAAAACATGTGTGCGTGTATAAATATAGATGTGTGTGTGTATGCGTATGGGTATGCATATACGTGCGTGTGTGTGAAGATAGCAGGCCGTAGGCTGTGAATGGTCATTATGGTTAAGTTAGCCATGTCAGCTCATTTCTCTCAGCCCGGTTGTTAAGTGGGGGTCTGAGGTTCTTAATAACAAGTGCTTCCTTTATCCTTAAGGATCCGATGCTGCGTTCAGTCGCTAGGACTGTGACCAAGGGTCTACCCTGTGGGTTTCCGCATTTAAGGATATGTTTACGGAAGGAAGATGCGTTGGTATTGATATGTTCCTTGATACGAACATGTAGGGGTCGGATGGTGCTACCTATGTAAAACTTGTTACATTTATCGCATTGAATCTTATATACGACATAGGTGCGTAGGCAATCTTCCCCCCGTATCGGGCAGTTGCTGAGGGAGCACGTCCCATCTGCCTCGTAGGGTTTGTTGGAGAGGCATCTTCGCAGCGAAGGTCCTGTGTGGGCCAAATGTATGTCAAGTCCCTCCGTCCGTATGGCCCTGCGGATGGCGTTCGTGGTATATTCACTCAGGTGGGGGATTTTAAAGAAGCACCTGCTAATATTAAGTTTTCTAGTGGGTGTCAGTCTACTGGGTCTGGGGTCTCTAATTCCGTTAATCAGCCGCTTGGGATAACCATTAGATCTGAGTAGATTACGGAATTGCGTGGTATGGGTGAGACCACCCATCGGGTCGCTGCATCTGTTAGTGATCCGTGTCAGTTCATTTAGGACATAGCCTCTCTTAGCGTTGTTGGGGAGGGCTGAGTTATAATGCACAAATAAGTCCTTGCACGCTGCTTTGCGGTAGAAGGTGGTGTTTATGTCTCCTTCTTCCGAGATGTTGATACGGAAGTCGAGGAGGGCGAGTGACCCGTCTTCTCCTGGGTGTTCGATGGTGAAATCGATGTGCTGGTCAGTATCGTTGAAGATTTGGTGAATTTCATTCGCCATCTCCCGGGAAGAAGTAAGTATCAGGATATCATCAACGTATCTGGAGTAGAAGGCGACGGCGTTGGGTTGGCAGATATTGAGTGCCTTGCGTTCCAGGTGGTCCATGTACGAGATCGCAAGTATGCCGGACAGACTAGAGCCCATAGGTAGCCCAGAGATTTGTTTGTACGTGTGGCCGAGGAAATTGAAGAGTGCATTATCCACAACGAAGGAGAGGAGTTGGTGGATGTCCGTGTGTGTGAGTCCGAAGCAGTGTAAGTTAGATGCTCGGACTCGTTCGGTCAACAGGTCGACAGCTGGGGATGCTGGTACGGAGATATAAAGGGTGACCACATCAAGACTGGAGGCATAACCGTTGTCCTTTCTGGTGTTGGGCGCCAGATGGTGTAGTCGCTCCAAGACTTCCTTTGAGCTGCAGACGTGGGCTGGTAGTGTGTGTAGAATAGGTTTCAGTAGTGTGGAGAGCAGCCACGATATTTTGTAGAGTGGGCCCTCCACGCTAGAGACAATGGGCCTGATTTTCAAATCGGGTCCTTGTTTATGTGTTTTGACCAGGTGGTAGAAGGTGGGTAATTTGCTGTTTCGAGTCATTATGTTGTTTTTTACCTTCTTTGGCAGTTTTCGTTGGACACAGATGTTAGTCCATATGGTGTTAATGCCTTCCTCGATTAGAGTCGAGGAGGTCCCTGTGACTTTCGAGTAGAGGCTGTGGTCATTAAGATGTTGGAGAGCTAAGTTGTTGTAGGTCTCTCTCGAGATGACACAGAATTCTTTCCCCTTGTCAGAGGGAAGGTACACAAGGTTCCTGGATCTTAGGTTGGTGAGAGTATTAAATTGTGCATTGGTGAGGTTGCGTTTATTGTGTGTGTGTGTGTGTGTGTTGGGAAAGGATGTTAGAGATAGAATGTTTCAACCTGAGTAGTTTAGTGTCAAGTTCGTGGTTGGTGGGTGGGGGGTGGAGTGGGTTGTCGAGGTGATACGTGGGGAGTGTGGGGTGGGTTGTGGGGTTGTAATCGATCTCGGTGTTGTTTTGGATGGCGGTTAGCCATTTCAGTTGATAAGCTGTCCGACAGAAGTTGGTTTCGATGTCGAGTTTCAGTCTATCATCGAGACGCTGTGTAATGATGAACTTGGGTCCGAGGCGCAGAAGTTCGAGTTCGTCGTTGGTGAGGGTACCGGTTAAGTCGGTAACGAGGTGTGAAGCATCGTTGGTAGGTAGATCGATGTTGGGGGGTGTAGCGGATGGTGTTGTATGGCTGTTGCCCCTGGTGTGGTTGTAGTCGGTCCGTCTGTGGGAGCGGATGTTGTCAATGTAGTATTTGTTTACAGTCCATTCGTATTTCCGTATAAGGCGCTGTTTATCAAATTTGACTCTGGTGTGGTAACACTGATCTATAGCTTTGCGTATATCCATAATGACCATTCACAGCCTAGGGCCTGCTATCTTCACACACACGCACGTATATGCATACCCATACGCTTACACACACACATCTATATTTATACACGCACACATATTTTACAACCTACCACCTTTCACACCCTTTGATTTCCAACTTCTACAGCCCACTATCTTTCACACACACACACACTCACACATATACACACTTACACTTATACACACACAGTTACACACACATATATATTTACATACACATATCTTACGGCTTTCACACGCTAACGCACCCTCTTGATTTAACCCATTTGGTCAGTAGCTTTTGCCACAGCCTATCACGCGCACGCGCATTCTTTCCCTCGTTTAAATTTTAAATATTTTTCTCCCCATAACGGCATTCCTGTCTTAACGACATCACAACTTTCTCCGCTTGGCCTGTTTCCCCCCTTTTGGAACTTTTCCCCCGTTGATGGGCGTGAGCCCGAAATATTGGGATTAAATCTCTACTACGGTAACCCTTCCACCTTTGTTTTGTTTTCATCTTTGTCTCTCTCAATTTTCACTTTCACCTGTTTTCCCTATCTATATTTCACTTACTACCTCGAGGTTTCCCTTTGCATTGTAGTGGCTTTCTTAAATACGTATTTTTACACATTTCACAATGCTTCAAGCAAACTTTAACACCCTCTTATATATATATATATATATATATATATTTATGTATATATAATTGTTTCTACTATTGGCACAAGGCCAGAAAATTAACCAGTACATTACTGGTACTTTATTTTATCGACCCCGTAAGGATGAAAGGCAAAGTTAACCTCGGCGGGATTTGAACTCAGAATGGCAAGGGCCGTAACTCTATGCGTCAAAGCATGGCGTCCGAACTTCTACCGATACTGCCAATCCACCGCCATATATATGAATATATAATATATATATATGTATGTATATATACACATACATATATATATATATAAATAAATATACATATATATGTATATAAATATATATATATATATATATATATATATATATATATATATATATATATATATACGTGTGTGTGTATGTGTGTGTTTGTGTTTGTGTCTGTGTGTGTGAGTGTGTGTGTGAAGTTAATTTCTTAATGCATTTAAAAAAATAATATATATACATTTATATATATATATATATGTTTTGTGAGTATGTATATATATAGAGTGATGGTTAGATAGATATAAATACATGTGTATATGTATGTAGGGTATGTATTTATATATATATATATATATATATATATATATATATGTGTGTGTGTGTGTGTGTGTGTGTGTGTGTGTGCATGTGTGTAAGTATATGTATATGTGTGTGTGTGTGTATTTGTGTGTACTTTTAAAATTTATTAATATGCCGTATATTGAGATTAAAAATAATTTGTTGCTATGTGCGGTCATTTATTGTAGACTATAGATATTTTAAACATCTGTACACTTACGATAATACAGCAATAACTTTAACAGACAACCTTTTCCACGAGATCGTTTGCTTATATTCCTGTTTGGTTGTTGTAAATTAATGGATGTTTAGTGAGTTGGTCCCAGGGTTATTTACTCCAGTAAGCGCCACCGGATCCCAACTACTAAATTTAATAGAAATTAGATATAGTAGAATTTTTCATACAATTTCTTTTTGTGAGAATTATCTCTCACTACATTTGAAATAATGACTGAGGCATGATAAGCTTCTCAAAACGAGTATCAAAATAACTTGCGTTTATTGTAGTCCGTATATTACAAATGTGGTAAACAATGTGCCTCGTGGCATGACAAGGTATAATCCTGAATTATAAGATATGGTTGAAAAAAGGTTAGCGTGCTTGCGCTCGATGTGACCAGTTTGAGAGGTGCCGCCAAAAAAGAGTAAGTGAGCAAGAGAGGTCGAGTGACGTCAGAACACTCCCTTATATACTGGCCACGGGGAAGTAACTCTAATTAGTTTTTTCTCCCAGGGCAAGGTGGCGCTCGTCGCTACAGATGTTATATCGTCGCTTGGTATGACATTTTCTGACACAAACAGAAATGATTGTCTTATGAATTTCATCATATCACATACAACGAAAATGATTTTGTAAATATCTTTTCAAATTTGAGCCAATTAAATTTGATAGAAGAGAGGAAATTTCACCTGAGGCCATGAGAATTTCGCCTTCATTAAATAGCATTTTCAGGTTAATTCAATTATGACTTCACTCGATAACACTTGAGGTAAATTCTGGAGAATATATAAAGTATACCGCCGTGAAAAGTCATTCTTTGTTCTACGTTGGAGCTATTATTGTTAGATTTACAGTTAATTCTATCTCAATGAATATCTCTTTTCTCTCTTTCTCTTCCACTATTTCTCTCCCTCTGTGTATATATATATATATATATATATATATATATATATTTCCCTCAGAGAATTGCAACAAAACGAATGGGTATCGCAAGATAATTTTCCACTTACTGGTTTATTTTGTCAATTCAATTTTCTAGGTCAATGATTTCATAGGTTACATCGATCGACTGACATCCTGGCCATTACCGTACAATATATATTGCCAGGTGTATTGTATCGTTGTACGCATGACCTAATGTACACTTGCGATTTCTTAAAGGTCGATTTAGCCTTTGATCTATTAGGTTTCGATCAGTTAGGTACCTTTCAAATCCTGTTGATTAATATATACGCTGGGTGTTGTAAAGAAACCACAATCTCTTTGATCTAATAATTGTTGATTCTAACATTCACATCTCCATTTCATCTCAGTCTGAATTTCAGTACGACGTGATCGCGTTTCTCTTTAGTAATAACCCATCACCTTAGTGTTCTCGCCTTATCTCCATAAATCTTATTTAATAAGTAAGCAAACGAAGAACATGTGTTCGTCTCTGTCTAATCTGCTAGAAATAGCAATAGAATCTCCCTAGAACTACACCAGCCGAGGTATGAATTGGATAATGCATACACAGTTCCAGAAGGAAAGACTATGAGACCATAAGTATAATAAACGTTGGACATACATCTGTCAGCTTTATAATAAGGTTAATATGGGACCAAAAAGCAACTATACTCTTCTATAAAATATATCACGGGAAACAAACTCGTAGACAATGTTTTTTCATACCCAAAATAAAATGACATTTTGGATTGTGTGAAACTATAAAGAAGAGTTTGTTGTGATTGTAAGTCGAATATCAGCGCTGGTCTGAGATGTAACATCATCATGAACAACAACAACAATAACAGCAACAGCAGCAACAACAGCAACAGTGGAGGCAGCAGCAGCTATAGCAGCAATAAAGAATCACTGATCGAAATTGATATTCAATCTTTGTGTTAAATTAAATAAATGAAGAACAAGAATTGGGTGTCGGAATCGTCTTTGCATTCACTCCCAAAATTGAGCCGCCATAAATGATTATTTCTTAGTTTGTAAGAAGCTCTAGGGATAGTTGGACGGCAAAAGGGACTCCAGAAAAGAATACCACCACCGAATGGGTTTCGTCTTTTATATCCTTGCAATGTAAGGAAGCCGCACCACATCCCGGACATAACTCTTAAGTACCCTTACGCTGAAAACTTTAACCATTTGGCTACCTGAGACAAGTTATGTATAGAATAATTAAGCCGTATGAATATCACTTCTCTTCCCCTTCGATTAGATACAGCTGGGACTCATTTTTTTTTTTTTGCATCTATTAGTGTTTCTAGGACATTGGTCCTCTACCCACCTCTAAACAATGAGAGTTACTTTTGAGATTATCTTAAATTAGTGTCTGTCATAAATCTTGCAATAACTTATGTCAATGTTCTTTACATAACTGCTTTCTTTGCAGCTAACCTTCAACACTTAAAACTTAAGCTCTTGTTGTTGTTGTAGTTATTGGTGTTTTTGTTGTTGTTGGTGGTGTGTTTATTTTTTATCAGTAGACAAAAAATAAAAGAATATATATATATATATATATATATATATATATATATATATATATATATATATATATATATATATATATATATATATATATATATATGTATATATATATATATATGTATATACATATATATGTATATATATATATATATATATGTGTGTGTTGTGTGTGTATATATATATATATATATATATATATATATATATATATATAGCAGCGAGTGAAAGATGTCAAACTTATCAACCAGAAATCTATTAGTGGAATGAAGTACGTGTGTATGTGTAAGTCATTGTGTTTAGAGTGTCTGTATGTATGTATGTATCTATCTATCTGTATATATATGTAACATATATATATATATATATATATATATATATATATATATATATATGTATATATGTACGTATGTATGTACGTACGTTTGTATGTATTTATCTATCTATCTCTATATATATGTAACATATATATATATATATATATATATATATATATATATGTATATATGTACGTATGTATGTACGTACGTATGTATGTATGTGTTTATATGGCTGTTTGCAGTTCCGTAGATCTGTGTGTATATGTATGAGAGTATATATGTCTGTTTGTGTATGTGCTGAGTAGGATGATTCCATGTATGTGTATGTGTGCATATGTGTGTGCGCATGTGTGTATGGAGAAAAGTTATTATGTATAGGCATATATATGTCTTCCTGTTTACAATTTCCTGAATAGGTGTATATATATGTTTTAAACTCATATAATCAAATATATGTATACACGTTAGTATATGTATGCCCGTGTGCATATATTTCTACGTATAAATATATGTGTGTATATATATATGTGTATATATATATGAATGTATCCATGTATTTAAGTGCTTACATATATGTGTATGCATAACTGTATGTATGTACGTATGTATATGTGTGTGTGTGCGTGTGTATATGATTGTGTCCATGTATATAAGCGCTTATGTATGTGTATATGCATAAGTGTATGTATAAATGTATATATATATATATATATGTGTGTGTGTGTTTGTGTGTGTGTGTGTGCTGATATATGTACGCGTGTTTCCAGACCATCTAATAGATTTCCACAGATGCAGATATAACCTTTAAAACATAGATGTGTTAGGCTAATGGAAAATTGCAAATGATAGGAGCAATCATTTTGGTGGAGATAGTGGTAGGGGGGCAGTGGTGGTGGAGGTAGTGGTGGTGGCCGTCGTCGTCGTCGTTGCCGTCGTCGAGAAGAAGAAGAAGAAGAAGAAGAAGAAGAAGAAGAAGAAGAAGAAGAAGAAGAAGAAGAAGAAGAAGAAGAAGAAGAAGAAGAAGAAGAAGAAGAAGAAGAAGAAGAAGAAGAAGAAGAAGATCTGGTCCTGTGTGTGCATACCTACAATAAAAAAAATATATATATGGCGTCCCTACCCCTCAGTTCCACTTTCCCCGTCTGCAGTTCTGTGTTCTGTTTACATGCCAACACAAGGGCAAGAATGAAGTGTTCTTTCTACTGACAAGGCTTTAAAAATAAGGCTTGTTTGCATAAATGCAAACGAATCGAATGTTATTATTAATATTCGAAAACCTCAGATTACATTTATTGTATTCAGCCATGTAGAGCGAAATTTATATATATATATATATATATATATATATATATATATATATATATATATATATATATATATATATATATATAGTAATAATTTTCAATGTGAAGACTAAAATCCGAAGAGGCCTCGATAAGGATTATATATATATATATATATATATATATATATATATATATATATATAGGAACAAGTAAGACCCGACGGCTGAGCTCAGCCGTCGGGGACTTACTTGTTCCTATTACCCACTCTACTACCCTAAGTATTGAGTACTTTGGTGCGTTATGTTCCACCTGGTTCCTTACCACATTTCCTTCGTAATATATATATATATATCTATATATATTGTGAAGGCGTGTGGCCGAGTGGTTAGAGAATTGGATTCC
>OZ024751.1:50103010-50118010 GCA_964016885.1 Eledone cirrhosa
GGGGACAGAGTCTTCAAACACTCCCTCCAGTGGGTCCTCTCAGAAGCAACCGTCTCAAACTGATCCGACTTAATCTCCAAGGGTGACCAGCCAAGCTCATGGATCTTATCCGACCATCTTGCTCGGGGTCTAGTCCTGGGTCTCCCACCTGTTGGTTTCGCCCTTAAAATCTGTCCAGCGATTGAGACAATCTAACCACATGCCCATAGTATTGGAGCTGTGATCTCTGAGTTCAAATTCTAACAAGGTCAACATAGCCTTTGGATCTTGGATTGGCAATATCGGTAGAGGGTCGGACGCCATGCTTTGACGCATAGAGTTACGGCCCTTGCCATTCTGAGTTCAAATCCCGCCGAGGTTAACTTTGCCTTTCATCCTTACGGGGTCGATAACATAAAGTAGCAGTAATGCACTGGGATAATTGCTGGCCTTGTGCCAAAAGTAGAAACAATTATTATTTTGGTGGATTGGCAGTATCGGTAGAGGGTCGGACACCATGCTTTGACGCATAGAGTTACCTTTCATCCTTACGGGGGTCGATAAAATAATGTACCAGTAATGCACTGGGTGATTACTGGCCTTTTGCCAAATGTAGAAACAATTATTGTTTTGGCTTTCAATCTTCATCGAGTTCGATAAAATCAAGTCCCAGTTAAGGCGGAAGTGTCAGCGAGTGAGACAACATTGTTCGAACTATCACCTTTGACCATTTACCTTCTAGCTTTAAATGTACCGTTCTTGGTGGTGTCCCATTAACCGTGAATTAATAATAAATTTACTGCAAAGTAATGGTATGAGGTATATTGTAAAAGGGAGACAGCCTGTATAACTACAATGACAAATATAATGTAGTGACGGTTAATGACAGCCCTATGTATCAGGATGATACGCCAATATTTCTTTTCTATATCCTATTATATTATATGATATGAGAGAGGTATGACTGCTATTTCTACTAAATCTAGTGACCACATAGACGTTCTTTCCTTAGCTCTGGTATTCTTGTTGATATAGTTTATTGTTCAATTATGACCTTTTGATGTTGTTGATGTTGTTGTCGTTTTTGTCAATGTTACTCTCTAGTCATGGAGAGGAAAGGAAAGCAGTCCAGTCCTCATAACTTTTTTCCCAGCCTCCAAGATTAATATGAAAGAGAGGGATGATATGTTCAAACTGATGACCTCTTCTGAGTGCTTGCAACAGAGTGGACCCTACTAAATACATTGAAGCACCAGGTGGTGTCGTTAAACAGAGCGATGGATTATATTTAACATCCATTTGTTAATCTTGTTAAATACAGTGTTATTGTAGTTATTTAGCCTCGGATCTGAAATCATAGAGCAAACAGATCGATAATAAAAAAAATGACATTCAAGCTGTGACCATATAATCTTGTAATTTGTTTCATTTTAGACATGATGTGTCTAGGATTACATTACAGTAGTGTGTTGACACTTTATTTGTTATTGCTGTTGCTGTTAATGAGGATGATAATGATGATGATGATGATGATGATGATGATGATGATAATGGTGGTGATGATGATGATGATCATGATGATGGTGAATATGATGATGGTGGTGATGATGATGATCCTATTGTCATTCCACTTCTCTACTTGTACCACGAGAAAACAAAATGACAACTAAAGTATCGATATCCCTGTTGTTGTTTATCTCAAGGCCAAACCTGATAGAGCTACACATACAAACATATGTGTATGTAAGTATATACGTATGTATGTATATACGTATGTATGTATGTACGTCAGGTCACCAGTTGGTGCTACTGGTAACATGTATCCCAGTACAACCTGTCCCATGGTCGGGTCGTTGGCGACTAAACTGGCAACCCCACCAAGGTTTCTTGGTGAGGAAGGTGACTTGGGACATCCTGCAGGACTAAAAACAAAAATTGTCAAAGGGCAAAGGAGCTCTTAAGAGTCAATGGCCATCCAAAATCACCGGGAGAGATGACCCCTTAGCCTTTGTCAAGGCAGTATTCTAGGAGAAGGAAAACTCTGATATAACACCTGCAACCCTAATGGTATCCAATGATGTTGACTTGTTCTTCTTTTTGGTAAATATCATCTTGGTTAAGAGAGTGGGACTGGCTTTGTGCAGTGCCTTTGCTCACTATAAAAGCTTCACGACACAGGCATTGCTTTATATCTGGAGATCTCTCTGCACTTGTAATTACATGGTACCATGGGCCCAGCACTATGTGTCAATAATTGTCGCAAGTGTAGTGTTTGTACCAGAGTTTTCAAGTCGCTGGCTGGACTAAAAAGTCACACTTGTTCAGCGCATTAGTAGGGGTTCTCCTACATGGATATAAAGTAGTGGCCGTACTTGAAAACGAGTTGGCAGCCACCATGTATATACGTATGTATGTATATACGTATGTATGTATGTATGTATGTATGTATGTATGTATGTATGTATGTATGTATGTATGTATGTATGTATATACGTATGTATGTATATACGTATGTATGTATATATGTATGTATGTATGTATGTATGTATGTATATACGTATGTATGTATATACGTATGTATGTATGTATGTATGTATGTATGTATGTATGTATGTATGTATATACGTATGTCATTCGTTCAGCGCATCGGTAGGAGTTCTCCTACATGGATATAAAGTAGTGGCCGTACTCGAAAACGAGTTGGCAGCCACCATATACGTATATATGTATATACATATGTATGTATGTATGTATGTATGTATATACGTATGTATGTATGTATATATATATATGTATGTACGTATGTATGTATGCGTGTATGTATGTATATGTATGCATGCGTGTATGTATGTATGTATGTATGTATGTATGTATGTATGTATGCGTGTACGTATGTATATACTATGTATGTTTTCTCTTTCTCTTAATTTCGAGTATTTTTTTTGACCGGCCACCTTCCTGGTGGCAAGGTTGTAAAAGAAAAAAAATTGTCATCCCTTGAATCGCAAGAATGTTTTGCATATTTTGAAGGTGCCAGCTATCGCAACCATTTGGAGACTATGAATTAGGGAGCTGCGCTTTTTATCCGCAAATCCAAGTTCAGTCATACTTTGGTCCAAGCGGGTTGGTATATAACCCGTAGCACCAATAATGATGGGTATAAAGCTAAAGGTGCATCTTGGATACTGGATTTGTAAACTCCTCATCAATGGTATGTATGTATGTACGTATGTATGTACGTATGTATGCATTTATGTATGTATATACGTATGTATGTATGTATGTATGTATGTATGTATGTATGTATGTATGTATGTATGTATGTATGTATGCATGTATGCATTTATGTATGTATATAGGTATGTATGTATGTATGTATCTATGTATGTATGCATGCGTGTATGTATGTATATATGTATGTATGCAAGCATATATGTATGATTTTATGTATGTATGTTATCTCTTTCTCTTAATTTCGAGTATATTTTTTTGACCGGCCACCTTCCTGGTGGCAAGGTTGTAAAAGAAAAGAAATTGTCATCCCTTGAATCGCAAGAATGTTTTGCAAATTTTGAAGGTGCCAGCTATCGCAGCCATTTGTAGACTATGAATTAGGGAGCTGCGCTTTTTGTCCGCAAATCCAAGTTCAGTCATACTTTGGTCCAAGTGGGTTGGTATAAAACCCGTAGCTCCAATAATGATGGGTATGAAGCTAAAGGTGTATCTTGGATACTGGATTTGTAAACTCCTCATCAATGGTCCGTAGATGTCCTCCTTCTCCTGTATTTTTCTGACAACATTTACATCAAGTGGGCAGCTGATCTCCACAACAGAACACGTTTTCAATGTGTGGTCCCAAACAACAATATCAGGCTGGTTGTGCTTTAATTTGGTGGCAGTTTTTATTTTCAGGTTCCACCAGTATTCCTTAGTGCCATCTGTCTCAATATATTCTTCCTCGTTTGTTGTTAATTCTGTTTTCAAAAGTGCGTTCCAGCTGGTTCTAGCTATCCCATCGTGTCTCATGGGGAGGCAGTAGCGAGATGACATTCTTTCGCAGCTGGCAACAATGTGGCTTACATCCTCGATCTTTGTTTTACATAGCCTACATTTATTGTCAGCTGCTGGCCCTCCTCTTTTGTGCAGCAGATATTTGGTAGGGAGTTCTTGTTCCTGTATTGCATAGAGATATCCCTCAAGGTGTGATGTCATAAACTTGTCGGAACTCCATGCTGTGTTTTACGCCTCAAGTATCCATGCACAACTTTTGCTGTAAATTGGTCAATTTTTTGTTCTTGTTTGAACATTGAATAGGATCTTCCCATTTCTCTGGGTGAGAGATTTATATCAGGCTTTATTCCATATCTCTCCTCCAGATCAGTCGCTATTCTAATGATATTTTTTTTTTCATGCTCATAAACCTGGGCAAGATGGTTGCCAACCTTTTTCCTCTGTTGAAGGTGTTGCTTCAGTGTTACTATCCGGGTCTCATATGTTGTTAATATTGATTTTAGACCCCGGCCACCTCCCTTGCGTGAGAAGTATAGCCTATCCACATCACCATTGATGTTAAAGTTCCCAGTAACACCGAGAAGTTTGCGAGTTCTAACATCCATCTCACTTAGTTCTTGCAAAGACCAGTTCAGCAGGCCAAATGTTGGCGTTAGAATTGGCACAGCATAAGTATTGTGGGCAATGTATTTGTTGTATGCTGACAGTTCTGATGACCATATTTTCTTTACTCTTCTGAGGTATTCAGTTTGGGTTCTCTCCTTATTTATGGGTCCATCATATCTGACATTCTCATCCTGTCCAAGATATCTGTAGTTGTCACCTGACTGCAGGGGTTGTATTGTCAGGCCCTTTATCTTTAGATTTCTAGAGGAGGGCACAGCTCTTCCACGTTTTACTGCCAAATATGCACACTTGGACTCACCAAATTTCATTTTGATGTCGGTTGAAAATTGTGTAATGAGGTCCAATTGTTTCTTGACGTCATTGACAGGTCATCAACAAAGAAAAGATGGGAGATACTTCTGGGCCCACTTCTTTGTCCACCTTGTTTCCTGAGTAGGTAAGATAGTGGATTCAGTGAGAGAACGAAGAGTAGCACTGACAAGCTATCACCCTGAAAGATGCCCTTCTGGTAATGTACATTATCAGTCTTAACCTGCTCCTTCTCACCTCTAAGGATAAAATTGGTGTACCAGTTCTTGGTCAGGCGTTCAACAGCAGCTACCAATGGTTGTGGGACTTTAGCTAACTGTAAAGCCTTAATAATCCACCCATGAGGTACACTATCAAATGCTTTTTGATAGTCCAGCCACACGACAGTCATGTTTCTGCGATTCTTTGTTTTTTTTTCCTGAATCATTTTGTTAGTTAGTAGGTGATCTATGCAACCCCACACCTCCCTCTTTCCACCAGCTTGCTCAGGTGTTATGATGTTGTTGGTAGCACAGTGATCCTGTAAGAACAGGTTAAGGCACCCAGTATATAATTTATACATGATGTTTTGGCAGGCAATTGGGCGGTAATTTTTAGCAAGGGTGGTTTGGCTATTTTGGGGAATGAGGAGATTAGTGGCAGTTGATAACCATCTGGGCAGTTAAGTGTGTGCCCTTAATGGTTTCTGCAAACAGCCGTATGAGATCTTGCCGATAGAAAGTGAAATTCTTAAACCAGTATCCTGTAATGAGGTCTGGGCCTGGCGATTTCCTATTCGACATTTTCTGTAGAGCTGTTTCCAGTATTGACCCATCTATGTCATATTGTTTTGTCTGGACATGTTGACAGTAGTCCTGTTCCAGTTCTTTGAGCCAATTAGCTTGTCTGTTGAATCCGTCATCCGTTTCCCATACAGATCTCCAGTAGCTCTCAACCTGTTCTTTTGAAGGGGTGTCGTTTACAGGGATTGAGCTTTTGCCATCGAAGCTGCGATAAGCTGATTTAGGATCTCTGGCAAACAATCTATTTAGCACTTGTCGTTTATGTGCTGTTGACTTATATTTTAGTCTTTCTGTTCTAGCTGTGAGTTGTTGTTTCAACTGGTGTAATTTGGAGTTCAAAGTTTTAAATTGTGTATCTCCAAATCGTCTCTCTAACTTTTTCTTTAGGTCTTCCTGGTGTCGTGTGAAGTTGCTCTCTATGTTGCATTTCATAACGACTGCGATGTGTGAGCTACTTCGTCTCAGGGACAAAATTTTGGTTTTTAAATTTCGCATCCACGCTGGTTCAGACTTTCTGTTTGTATCTTGATTGCGTGGTTTTAGATGTGTGTTATATGATAGCAATGTGACAGCTGAAACATATAACAAAACATTAAGCGTTTCAAATGTCGCTTCTACACCTTTAGATCGTATAGCCTTCAGATAATTGCCAGCTATTTCGTTCACCGCTTCCAATTCCAATTTAGTGTATTTCGTATTTATTTTTCAAAATAGTCGATGATCTTCTTTAAAAGTTTCGACAAAGTTCTGTCAGAATCAAATTTAAAGTTATTCACAGCTTGGGTAATATTTCTTTTCAGTTAGTTTTTAATTCTACAATTGTGTTTTAAACGTTGTTCTTGAATCGTTTGAATCGAGAACAAAAAGAACCGTTACTTAGTATATTTCTTTATGAATGTAATATAATATAACAACGCTGTATGTTAAAGTTTATGTATCATTCATATAAATAGGTGTTCTACAACTTATTCACAACATATTCACAGTTCAAACACTTATGTTTTTGTTTCTGAATCGAAAACGTTACTTGTATATTTCTTTATAAATGTAATATAACAACGTTTCATTTATATGTTAAAGTGTATGTATCGTTCATATATCATAAGTGTATGTATCGTTCATATAAATAGGTGTTTTACAACACACTTACAGTTCAAACACTTATGTAGAATTATTGTATGTAATCTTACCGCGTCATGTAGCTCAACTTTTTCCAATATATGGTATGTTGCCTTCATGTAAGCCGTAATTACACACGTCCGATTATCGGACACTGACCACAACGGTCGCCATTATGTAAGTATACATACATACGTATGTAAGTACGTATGTATGTATGCATTTATATATGTATATACGTATGTATGTATATACGTATGCATATATGTATATATATGTATGTATGCATTTATGTATGTATATACGTATTTATGTATGTGTATACGTATGTATGTATGCATATATGTATGTATGTGTGCAATTATGTATGTAGGTATGTATGTATGTATGTATGTTGCCAGTTTAGTCGCCAACGACCCGACCATGAGGTTTCTTGGTGAGGCGGGTGAGTTTGGACATCCTGCAGGACTAAAAACAAAACCTGTCAAAGGTCAAAGGAGCTCTTAAGAGTCAATGGCCATCCAAAATCACCGGGAGAGATGACCCCTTAGCCTTTGTCAAGGCAGAATTCTAGGAGAAGGAAAACTCTGATATAACACCTGCAACTCTGATGGTATCCAATGATGTTGACATGTTCTTCTTTTTGGTAAATATCATCTTGGTTAAGAGAGTGGGACTGGCTTTGTGCAGTGCCTTTGCTCACTATAAAAGCTTCACGGCACAGGCATTGCTTTATATCTGGAGATCTCTCTGCACTTGTCGTCACATGGTACCATGGGCCCAGCACTATGTGTCAATAATTGTCACAAGTGTAGTGTTTGTACCAGAGTTTTCAAGTCGCTGGCTGGACTAAAAAGTCACACTCGTTCAGCGCATCGGTAGGAGTTCTCCTACATGGATATAAAGTAGTGGCCGTACTCGAAAACGAGTTAGCAGCCACCATGTATGTACGTATTTACGTATGTACGTATGTATGTATGTATGAATGTATGTATACAAACATTATGTATGCATATGTGTGGGCTGGAGTTTAGTGGGTTGAACTCTCAATATTCAGGCCGTTAATTGGATTTGGAGTGAAGCATATTGTCCTTGAGCAACACACTTTATTTCACGTTGCTGCAGTGGATTCAACTGGCAAAAATAATTTGTAACTCTAATTCAATGGATCAGTCTTATCATATTATGTGTCGGGTTTAATCTTCTTGAGAGCTACGCTACGAGTACACGTGTCTGTAAAATATCCCGGGTTTTTACAAATGCTAAAAAATCTTGGCTGCTCTTTCTAGCAGCTACACTTCGCCATTTGTTTGATTGCTACTGTTTTTTTTTTTTGTTTTTTGTTTTTTTGCTTTTTTAGCTTAGAGCATCGGACAAAATGATTTCCGGAGTTCTACGTCCTCTCATCACCACCACTATCATCATTATCATAATCATCATCATCATCATCATCATTATCACAACCACCACCACCACCACCACGACAATCACCACTACAACATCATCATCATCATCATCATCATCATCATCATCACCATCACCATCATTATCATCATCATGAGCATCGGACAAAATGATTTCCAAATCTTTAAGTTCTGAGTTCAAATCCTGTTGAGGTCAATTTTGGTTTTGGGTCTTCTGGAGAGAATAAGATATGATGATTTCTAGTATAGGCACAAGGCCAGACATTTTGGGGGAGGCGAAAATCGATTAAATCGACACCAGTACGTTACTGGTACTTTATTTTATCGACCCCGTAAGGAAGAAAGGCAAAGTTAACCCCGGCTGACCGTAAAGGAACGTAACTCTATGCTGCAAAGCATGTTGTCCGACTCTCTACCGATACTGCCAATCCACCACAATAAAATATAATTGTTTCTACTTTAGGCACAAGGCCAGCAATTACCCCAGTGCATTACTGGTACTTTATTTTATCGACCCCGTAAGGACGAAAGGCAAAGTCAACCTCGGCGGGATTTGAACTCAGATCGTAAAGGGACGTAACTTACCAGTCAAATATTGGGGTCGATTTAATCGACTTCCTAACCCCTTCCTCCGCCACAAATTGCTAGCCTTGTGCTTAAATTAGAAATAATTATTTGTTTAATGCAAGTGTTTTTATGATTAACGATCTCTGCCACCATTAGTCGCACTGTCACCATGGGCAACAGAGATCATGATGGCGGGAAAGGCGCCATCTTTGTAGCTGCTACTGATGCTGCCATCAATTTCCTCAGCAGGGGAATACAGAGTCGTTCATTAGTTATTCATTATGTCAGCGGTAAGACAAGCACATCATCATCATCACCATCATTATCGTCATCATCATCACCATCATCATCATCATCATCATCATCATCATTATCGTTTTCATCAGCTTCAGCAGCATCACGGCCATCATTATCATTCCGGCCATCGTCACCAGCCCCATCACCATCATTATCATCATCATTATCATGTTTATCATTATCATCCTCATCACCATCACCATCATCACCCTCATCACCACCACCACCACCACCATCATCATCACCCTCATCAGCACCACCATCACCACCATCATCACCACCACCATCACCACCACCATCACCATCATCATCACCCTCACCCTCCTCCTCATCATCATCATCTCCCTCATCACCACCTCCACCACCATCATCACCCTCATCATCACCACCACCAGCACCACCACCATCATCACCCTCATCACCACCACCAACACCACCACCATCATCACCCTCACCACCACCACCACCACCACCACCACCACCACCATCCCCAGCAGTAGCAGTATCATATTCACCAGTTTCACAATGTGAAGTAGAGAAATTAAAACACAGCTTAGGAAGAAGTGGAGAGCGTTGCCATCGACTTCAGCTTTCCAGGTTGTCCACACATCAGGTGCCCATCGTTGCTTAGAGACGGCAACATACTCACTTTACACGAAATTGATGAAATTACTTCAAAATTAAATAAGCAAATATCTGTGGATCTCCAGTGAAATTAGAAAGTAATAAAATACACGCACACACTATCTCTCGCTCATATATATATATATATATATATATATATATATATATACATATATATATATATATATATATATATATATATATATATATGTATATATATATATATATATATATATATACACATATACATATATATATACACATAAACATATATATATATATATATATATATATATACACAAACATATATATATATATATATATATATATATATATATATATATATATATACACACATATACATATATATATATATACACACATATACATATATATATACACATAAACATATATATATATATATATATATATATATATATATATATATATATATACTTATATACATATGTTTAGAAATGATTGTAGCAAGAAGCCAACAGTATTCCATAATATACATATATATATATATATATATATATATATATATATATATATATATATATATATACATATACGTGTATGAATATATGTATGTCATGTTTATATATATATGTATATATATATATATATGTGTGTGTGTATGTGTGTGTGTGCGCGCGCGCGTGTGTGTGTGTGTGATAGATAGATAGATAGATAGATAGATAGATAGATAGATAGATAGATAGATTTCTTTATTTACCATAAAGGCATAAAAAGAAGGGACAAATACAAAGGGGGAGTTTACATATAATCGAGTAAAAAGGGTGTAACATGAAAATAATCGAAAATAACCTCAAAAGGGAGGGGACGTGATGGGGGTTGCACACACCCCCGAAAAAGTGTGCAATCCTTTGCCCGGGGAGCACATGGAGAAGGTGCTCCCCTCTCCTTTACTTCTTTACCTACAGGATGGTATACAGAGAAGGCCCATTTACACGAGCCATTCTCGCCACTATCACCCACCTTTCATAAAACTGCCTGTGGCCAAGCACCTCTCTCTCCATTCTTATCCTTCTTCCGAAGTGATATCGGAAGAAGTAGACCAGACTATGGCCAGAGAGGAAGTTGCCTGACCTCAGACCTTTCAATCGTGTCCACCAAACAACCTCTTTCAACATGGCTATTACGCACAGAAAAACCGCCTTTGCTTCCTTTGTGAAGAGGGGAGGCGGTTTGATTGTCATCACGGACTCGGCGGTCAATTTAATCGGCGCCACCCGCGACAGCAGTTGTTCGGCGTAGCCCCACAGATCAGCCACGCCAGGACATTGCACCAATGCGTGCGCCACGGTTTCTTCGTGACGCACGCATCTAGGGCAAATCTTTTTTGAGGGATCCCTGCCCGGGCGCCCGTGTCTGTAGAGCCTCTCTCGAACGGGTAGAGCCCCTCGGTAGCACTGCCAGGCCAGTGACTTCTGGAAGTTGTCCATTGGTCCTGGGCCGAAAGTCCTACCGAACAGGCTGGCCAGTTCGTCTTCTTCCATGTCCAGCGACTCTCCAAGGGTGTCATCGCCCCTGCTAGCCACCAACCCTCTATAGAATGATGAGGTGGATTCTCCACCGATGGCCCGGCCCGCTTGCCAGAGAGCCCTGAGCGCCTGAGCACACTCAGTGTGCCAGTCTCCCAGTTTTCCGGATCTTTGCTTGACCCAGGACTGTAGCTCGGTGAGTGAGACGAGTCTCGGAAAGGCTCGTTTCACGAACGGAGCCCACACCGGTTGACCAGTGAGGAATACCTGTAGGTGCCGTAGCCTTAATGCGTGCCTACGCATCATCAACCACGGCATCCCCAGCCCTCCTTTCGAAGGTTGTTGGCAGCAGATGGATCTTCTCACCATAGGAGGACGCTTCTTCCAAAGAAATTGGAAGAGCATGCGTTCCATGGTGGTGAGTGTTTCCTTAGGGCAAGGCACGACAGTCAGGCGGTAGTAAGTGACGGACGCTATGTAAATGTTCGCCACCTCCGCCCGGCCTTTTAGGGACAGCTTACACTTGGCCCATTTCTGGGTTAGTGCAAACACCTTGTTCGTAACCTCGTTCCAGTTCTTTTCCACCTGGAGGTCCGGTCCAAACCAGACCCCAAGCAACTTTACCGGGCCCTCCGTCCAGTGTCCGACGACACCGTCAGGAGGCATCGGTTTGCCTCTCCACGTTCCGAGTTGCAGCCCGATGGATTTTTCCCGGTTCAGTTTCGCTCCTGACAACCTTTCGTACTCCTCCAGTAAGGTACCGATCGCCTCGATCTCCGAGTCGGTTGATACCATTACTGTTACGTCATCGGCGTAGGCCGACACCGCTTTGCTCAATCCTGGTTCCAGGGGGATACCCTGCAACAACTCCAACTTCCTCAGTAAAGGCTCGAGAGTCAATACGTACAGAAGGGAGGAGAGAGGGCACCCCTGTCGAATGGATCGTGTGATTTCGAACGGCTTCGAAAGGTAGCCGTTCACCTTGATCCTAGAACAGATGTGGTTGCTATGTAGGGCAGTGATCCAGCCTCTGAAAACAGGACCGAACCCAGCCGCCGCTAGCACCGCATCCAGGTAACCATGGTCGACCCTATCGAAGGCCTTAGACTGATCCAAGTTGATCAGGGCCCCACCGAAGCCGGGTTTGTTGCCAACCCTCTCTATGATGTATCGCATGAGGTGGAGGTTATCGTGAATGGACCTGGATGGGATAGCACATGTCTGCGCATCTCCCACCAGGCCACCCACGACAAGCGCCAACCTCTTTGCTAACACCTTGGCCAAAATCTTTAACTCTGTGTTTAGCAGAGTTATGGGCCGAAAATTATTTATACTATCCCCCTTTTTCTCGTCCTTCCTCACCAGCGTGACTACGCCCTTGGCTACAGAACAAGGAATTCTCCCGTTCTGCTGCCAATTGCAGTAGACCGCTTCGAGGAGTTCGGAGAAGAAGACCGGCATTGCTAAATAAAGTTCGTAAGGTATACCATCGAGACCTGGAGATTTGCGTCTGCTGCATTCGCTCAGCGCATCTCCGATCTCATCAGCCGAGATTGGTCCCTCGCAGGACTCTGCCTCTTTGTTCGAGAGACGCGGCAGGCCGTCGAGGTATGGACCGAAATCCACGCCCCGGCCCGGACCCTCGCCTCCCCCGAACAATCGGGCAAAGTGCTTTTGAAAGGCCTCGCACATCTGCTTAGGCTCCCGGATCACTCGTCCATCTTCGTCTTGCAACGACCGGATGGTGGATCGATTTCCACTTTTAGCTTCTGTCACGCGGGCCCATCCAACGGCTTTGGCCCCCTCATTACCTAGAGCACGTATTTTACTTCGAATGACGCAGCCTTCATGCTTTGCATCGAAAAACTGGTTCAAGGCCGTCCTCGATGCCAGCACTCTGGCCACATCTTCGCTCTTGATTGCCTCTTCTAATTTACCTGTTAATTCTTTCTCGTTTCTATTCCTATTGGCAGCTAACATCTTGCTATAACTTATTGATTCTGTTCTAATCTCTCTTTTGAGAGATGCCCACCATCGGTTGTTGACGATTGCACCCGTCAACCTCTCCTTAACTAATCTGCTAATCCGGTTTCTGTAAGTCTCTTTTGCCGGTAAAGACAAATTAAGTTTCCAGTAACCGGGACCCTGTCTATGTGTTTTCTCGAGATTGACCACGCAGGTCACTAATTTGTGATCCGTGTAGCCAACCGTGCGCATTTCTGGACAGCTTAATATGTCCCTATCCTTACTTCTAACTAAGAATCTATCTAAGTACGATCTAGATTGACCACTGTGGTTTCTCCAAGTCCAGGTAGGCACAGTTGGAAAATCTAGTCGATATCTATCGACCAAGTTAAAACGGTCGAGTAACCCCTTGAGGCTGTTACACCCCCCTCTATTAGGACATGCTCCTGCATAGTCCCAACGTGCATCTAGGATGTCATTCCAATCCCCCGCTAGAAGCAGGGAACGCGACGTTCCCAGAAAAGTCTCCAAACGCTGGAAGAAGTCGGGCCGTTCAGCTCCGAAAGGGGAGTAGACGGCGACCAGTCTCAAGGCCGCACTTTCACTACTGCCAACGTCTAGCACCAACAAACGACCCTCCGGGTCCGAGTGCACAACCTGTACGGCAAGACCCAGGTGTTTTTGCAGCAGCACGACAACCCCACCCCCACCTCCAGGTTGACAGAGAGATGCATGCACCTCAAAGTCATCGAAGGTGGGGGCCAGCTGCCGCATGACGCTGATTCGAGTCTCACAGATAACCATTACATTTATACTACATGACCTGAGGTCATTTAGAAGCTTTGCTTGCTTCCAAGTTGAGCCCAGGCCACGTGCATTCAAACATCCTACTCTTAACACATCCATGTGGGCGGCAGAGCCAAAGGAGAGTGTAGAGACCTACCTTTCCGCTTCCCGGGGTTCGGGTTGCACGACTTCCATGGGGTCGGGGGTGTTGGGTGAAGGGGTGTCTTGTGGTGGTGTGGGGTCGTCGGTGTGTGGTGGGGTTGGGGTGTTTGGAGTTGTGTTGGGGAGGGGAAGGGGAGGGGGAAAGCTTTTTAGTAGGACGCGGTTTATGGGTTTGACAGAGGGTGGTCCTACGTCCTCCTTAAAATCCTTTTTTAGTTTTTGGTAGAGGTTCATTGGGATTTTTATTAGTTTTAAATGTGGGTGGTTTTCTGATGAAACAAAGTTTACACCTTCGGTTTGTACCGAAGGATTATTGTATATGAGTTCATTTAATTTATTATTGTTTCTGTTGATGTAAGTATAGTGTAATGTCTTTTTTTCCGATGGTGTGAGTGTTTCGAAGAGGGGAGGGGCAGGTTTGGTTTTGTTTGTTGCTGGAGGGGTGTTTTCTGTTTTGTTAGATTGTGTTGCGATTTGGGTGGGGGTTGTTTGTCCTTGTGTGTTTTGCACATGTTTTCTTTTTTTCCTTTTAATCTGTCTGAAGGACTCCGTTTCTTCCTCCGAATTCGTTGGGTTATCTTCAGTGTTGGAGGGAAGAGGTATGTTTGCTGGTAATGTTTCCGTGTTGGTTTTCTTTGTGGGGGAGATGGATGTCACTATGTTAGACTGTGTTGTGTGTTGTGTCTGCGGTGGTTGTGTTGTTTTATTGAGTGAGAGGTTGGGTGGGCCTGTATTTTGTTTTGGGGTAATGTGTTGTGACTGTTTGTGTTGTGGTGGTGTTGTGGTGTTACTGAGGGACGGGTTGGGTGGGACTGAGTTTTGTTGTTTGTTTATCTGTTG
>OZ024751.1:50133010-50150510 GCA_964016885.1 Eledone cirrhosa
GAGGGTCGAACGCCATGCTTTCCAGCATAGTTACGTCCCTTTATGATCTGAGTTCAAATCCCGCCGAGGTTGACTTTGCCGTTCATCCTTACGGGGTCGATAAAATAAAGTACCAGTAATGCACTGGGTAATTGCAGGCCTTGTGCCTAAAGTAGAAACAATTATATATATATATATTTATATATATATATATATATATATATATATATATATTTATATACTCCCACACACTCCCACACCTTCACACATAGATACATACGCATACTTATGCATGTAGCAAGAAACACTCTCACACATACAAGTACAGCACTGGGGTCGATTTAATCGACTTTCCCTTCTCCCAAAATTGCTGGCCTTGTGCCTAAAGTAGAAATCGTTATTTAACCCACCCATATACATAGCCATATATGTACATATACATAGTCATTATTATACTCATACAAAAATACACGTATACACACACTACATAGCAGCGCAAGTTTACACTAAATACGCCCACAGTTTGCACACTTTAGGATAACAATTTGTTATGGGAAGATTTAACTGAGATCAATAATCTATTTTAGGCTGCTTCTATTGATAGAACAAATACTGCAGTGTATATATAGAAATAGAAATATATATATATATGTATGTGTGTGTGTGTGTTTATATATATATGGTGGAAGGGAGTTTTCCTCATCAATTGTCTACTGGGGGGTCTCAGATATGTCAACACTTTAAAGACAATATATCTACCCCCAGAGCGTTCAATAACTGGGTAAGTTATTGGGTAAGAGAGAAGGAAAATAGAAGGGAAAAGGGGAAAATGGGAAGAAAAGAGAAAACAGCGGAAAAAACAACATATATATATATATATACACACACACACATACGTATACGTATGTATGTGTGTGTGTATGTATGTTTTTACTAATCTAATTATGCTATATTTTAAATAATTTATGAAACGTTTAAACCAACTGTAATGTGTTCTCCCAGTCACGTAACCTCCTGTGTGTAGAGTTTGTTTCTAGTCATATGCTTGGTGGTCGCCGATCTGATCAGCTCGTTTGTCTACCAGCATATATATATATATAAATATATACATAATATATATATATATATATATATATATATATATATATAGAGAGAGAGAGAGAGAGAGAGAGAGAGAGAGAGAGAGAGAGAGAGAGAGGTTAGGTTGCTAAATTAAAAATAATTATTTCCTCTGACTCATATTTCTCAATGGGCTATGATATAAAGAACCAGTGAATTACAGAGTGCTATAGCATCCATTATACACTGCTTCCCAGAATCTAAGAGCTTGTGCTTATGTTAGATATTAACATTAATACATTAATACATTAATACAGGGTCGTCGCAGATTGTAAAAAGACGGCACCAGCTGGTTATGTCAACAAACACACGCACACGACATCAGCACTTAGGTTAAGATAATCATCAAATGTATTGAAGATTATCTTACGTAGATAAATTTTAGATTATTGACATTCAAGTTTCAGGCCTAAAACGATTTTTCGGAAAACTAGTAATAAATTCCCCATACACGCATGTCTCTCCTTTTCTCGTGGTTATCCAAGGAAAACGCAGGCATCGATACAGCTTCGCACAAGTGAAATCGGAGACAAGTTCAAATAGTTGTTTCTATTTTTGGCACAAGGCCAGTAATTATCCCAGTACGTTATTGGTACTTTATTTTATCGACCCCGTAAGGAGGAAAGGCAAAGTTAACCCCGGTGGGATTTGAACTCAGACCGTAAAGGGCCGTAACTCTATGCCGCAAATCATGGTGTCCGACTCTCTACCGATACTGCCAATCCACCATATTCAAATAGTAAAGGGTAGAAAGATATACTGCAAAGTATCTTTACAACTGTGTAAACAATTCTGCCAATCAACCACCCTCGACTAATAATGAGGAATAGTAAAGTTGACCTCAGGGTGGGATTTGAATTTATAGCGTAACAAATACCACCAGGTATTGACTTCCATGCTCCAACAATTCTGCCAATTCACCGCCCTAGAGAAATAATCTATTGAAAATATAAACGGAATTATGAATAGAAATAGAAATTTATTGAAAGAAAGGAATTGAAAATGTCAAATTTTGAACGAGAAAAGAAAGAAATAATCTGCAAAACATACATACATACGTACATACATACATACATACATATGTGTGTGTGTGTAAGGACGAATAGTTACTCCTTCGTTACGTTTATTGGTTGGTGACACGCGTTTGACTACTAATCAGCTCAAGGTTCGATCTGTATCGATACAGATCGAACTTTGAGCTGATCAGTAGCGAAATGCGCGTCACCAACCAATAAACGTAACGAAAGACTAATCATTCGTCCTTGTGAATTGGCAGTATCGGTAGAGGGTCGGACGCCATGCTTTCCAGCATAGTTACGTCCCTTTACGGTCTGAGTTCCAATCCCGCCGAGGTTAACTTTGCCTTTCATCCTTACGGGGTCGATAAAATAAAGTACCAGTAATACACTGGGATAACTGCTGGCCTTGTGCCTAAAGTAGAAGCAATTATTATATTACACTCTGTCTAGCTCTACACCTCGATACTGACGTGAGCCTAAACATCGAGTGCTCACCCGGGTGAACCTACAGTAACTCCGCATTACACTCCCCCTCTCTCTCTCTATATATATATATATATATGTGTGTGTATGGGGTGTGTATTATAAAATTGGGAGCCGACGGCTGAGCTCTTATATATATATATATATATTAGTAATTAGAAGATAGAAAGATAGAAATTTAAGGGAGGAAGAAAGAATACACACACACACACAAACACACACACACACACACACACACACACACACACACACACACACACACACACACACACACACACGCACGCGCACACACACACACACACACACATATATACACACACACATACATACAAACACGGGGAATTTTCTGGTACTTAATTTATCAACTACGAAAAGATGAAATACACATTTTATTTCAACTGAATTAAAACTGAGACCGGATACAACTGAAACGAATAAGGACAAATCATTCCTATTAGACTTGTTAAAGACTTCGCAACCTCACCCACCTTTAACAAGAGTGTAGTTAATATTATAGACTGAAAATATAAATTTAAACACACTAATTAAATACGAAAACAATCAAATGCATATACGAGTAGAAAATCTAAATATAAACTTGTGATAAATAAATTTACAGAAAACTTTGAAGTTCTGTCTAGAAACAATATGGTGAATGAATTTCAGCGATTAGACTTTATATTTCATTTTCGTAATTTTTTCACTCTTTCTTTCTTTTTTTCCTTCTTTCTTTCTTTATTTGTTTATTTGTTTGTTTATTTATTTGTTTGTTTATTTATTTATTTAGTTACATTACTGTCAGTAAAATACAGATTATTTGCTGTTGTATAGGTTACAGTATGTGGTATCTGTATTATAATGAAAATAATTAAAAAAATATTTAGAAAACTGAAACTAATACAACACAACACAATGAAAACACCAGCAATGATAGCAGCAACGACAACAACAACAACAGCAACGACAACAACAACGACAACAGCAATAACAACAACAACAATAACAACGAAAACAGAATATTGACTATAAATCCCATAATATAACTAAAAGTACAATACACATTTAATCAATAGGAAACTAAATAAATAAGGAAATTTAGAATTCATTTCATGAAAAAAAAGACTTTCAGGTGTAAAATGTATCGGATTTTAACAGTTTTCAAGATTTTTAGACACTTTTAACTGAATTTTAGGTTGTGCGAAGAAATATATATATAATTTGATAATAATTGTTTTTACTTTAGGCACAAGGCCAGCAATTACCCAGTACATTACTGGTACTTTATTTTATCGACCCCGTAAGGATGAAAGGCAAAGTTAACCTCGGCGATGAAAATTATCGTGTACAGTGCGCAGATGTACTACAACATATGTGTATATATATATATGTGTGTGTGTCTGAGTGTGTGTGGGTCTGTGTGCGCGCGTGTGTGTTTATATATATATATATATATATATATATTGGTAAACGGAATAGAAAATGCTGACAAATTGTTCACAGTTGAAAGATGGTTTAATTAGGAATAAAAGAGTATTAGTAATTGTATGGGTTAGTATTCAGTTGTGGTTTTAAGTTTTTAAGTTTTTACCGGTTGCACATTTCTAAATGCTTTTCAAAAATAATTTTGAGATAGAGTGTCCGTGCTGTTTGCTCTGATCAGAGCAAACAGCACGGACTAAACAAATTCAGAAACGAAAGATATATATATATATATATATATATATATATATATATATATATATCATAAATTAGGTGCCTGGCAAATCTCTGAAGAAATCACAGGAAGAGTTGCTTTTTCTTCCTTTCTGTCTAGCCTTCATTCTCTCTCTCTCTCTCTCTCTCTCACACACACACACACACACACACTCTCTCTCTCTCTCTTTCTTTCTTCCCCCTCTCTTTATCACACTCTATGTTCTGGTCTCTTACCAGTTGTATGTAAAGGCCATGCTGGAGCACTCTAATCAAAGCTTTTACTTATTAGATTCCGTATCTCTCGAAGATTTAGTCTGGTCACTATATATATAGTATATATATATATATATATATATATATACGTATATATATATATATATATATATATATATATATATATATATATATATATATATATATATATATTGAGTTCTGCCGTCGGGTCCTGACTCTTTTCCTATTTTCCTATATATATATATATATACTAGCACACTATTTCTTCAACGAAGTTACTCAACCGTGCGTGTCTTAACTCTTGACTTCCTATAATAATATAGTAGAAAATATTATGAAATAGGATCTGTTAATTCAAATGTTTATAGTATCTTTACTAGGGCAAAAATAGAGGTGAATATTTCTAATATTACAGAATTACTTTGAATTTTAATGTAATGCAGCTATGAGGGGACGTTTTATAATTTTCCAGAATATCTTATTAATGCGACTTCATGTGATACAGGTCGTGAAGAGTTAAAGCAAAGTTCTATAACCATCTACACATGACTGCGTCGACTAATTTCTGTACGTTTAGCTTCAGAGATATTTCTACTGAGCATCAATCAAAATGTTCTCACCAGTTGTGGGTGTTTAAAGAATGCTATTAGTACTTTCCATCTCACTAAGCTTGAATCCGAAAAGGAAATGAAGCAACTATGACACAACCAAAGCAAGACTTTCGAAAGTGAAACCCTACTTCGCTAAAAACACTTTACAACCAGATGGTCGTTTTAACCCTTTCAATGTTGATTTTTTTTTATGAGAGTTTGTTGTTACTTAATAGTTAATTTTGATGAAACCATACTAATGATGTGTGTTGTAATGTACATTAAGCTGAAAATATGTATATGGGAGAATTTTAATGTCATGCTACCGGAATGAACAACTTTATTCAAGTAGTATCATTATTGCTCAATCTGATTACTAAGAACACACACACACACACACACACACACACACACACACACACACACACACACACACACACACATATATATATATATATATATATATATATATTTATATATATATATATATATATATATATATATATATATTCATATATATATATATTCATATATATATATTCATATATATATATATATATTCATATATATATATATTCATGTATATATATATATTCATATATATATATATTCATATATATATATATTCATATATATATTCATATATATATATATTCATATATATATATATATTCATATATATATATTCATATATATATATATTCATATATATATATATTCATATATATATATTCATATATATATATGTTCATATATATATATATTCATATATATATATTCATATATATATATATATCTTTAAGTCGTTTGGAAGCCTCGACAATGCAAATGGGTAAATCTCCGGGTAACAAGATCCGGTGGTGGAGAGAGAGATGTAAGTGGGTGTACGTTGAGATGCGTGGTGTGTGTAAGATGTGTTGAAGAATGAAGGGAAGAGTATAAAGGATAAAATAAAATAACAACACGAGAGAGATTTAATAGTCCCTATATATTTCGGATTCACATCCATCAACTGGGGGTTTTTCCGGGGTGGGGGAAAGGTTGTCTGTCGGACAAGTGCGAAACGCGTCCTCCGCTGTTTGTTGTTTTGAATATCTGAGGTATTCGGCAGAGCGCGCGTGCGCGTGAAATGGGGTCGGTCGGGCAGAGGTCAGCGGCCGAATGAGGGAGTGGAAATATATAGGGACTATTAAATCTCTCCCAAGGTAACTCTCTCTTGTGTTGTTATTTTTATTTTATCCTTTATACTCTTCCCTTCATTCTTCTACACATCTTACACACACCATGCATCTCAACGTACACCCACTTACATCTCTCTCTCCACCACCGGATCTTGTTACCCGGAGATTTACCCATTTGCATTGTCGAGGCTTCCAAACGACTTAAAGATATTTACTTATTATTCCACAATGCTTCAAGCAAACTTCAATACTCTCATATATATATATATATATATATATATATATATATATATATATATATATATATATATATATATATATATATATATATATATATATATATATATACAGTATTTTCCGTTGTGTTGTAATATAAATATTACACACAGTAGATTATCAGCTCACGTAGAGTTTGCTCGACGGTTCCAGTTGTAGTTCCAAAATTAATCCGGAGAAAAATAGAAAGATTTGAATGGATACAGTTTAGTTGAAAGGAATTTATTGACACGTGTTTCTATAACAGTTACATAACCTAAAACAGCTGCTATCTACAAACTTTTAGTTATGCAGACATTCAATATTTCAATGTTATTATTTACTGTCATTTCATCAGAATAATATTACTGAGGACCTATTTAGTTTTTATAGAGAATATTAGGAGGGAGGGGTGAAGTTGTTAGAAGAATAGTTGAAGGAGTGGTTTTTCGATAGCAGTGAGAATTCTTGGTGGCAGTGAGTAATTAGATTCCCATCTGTTGTTTTGACATTTTTTATAGAATATATTATTGGTTATTTTTCTAAATCTATAGAAGGATTAGAGATAGTAAAGATATGCGTGGTTGGTTTTGTGTTTGCACTTAATTAACATTCAGACTTAAATTTTTCTTTCAAGTGTACGTATCCTTTCACCCACGCATTCACACACAAATATATTTGCACACCTCTACAAAATACATATACTCACAATTCACATATTCATACTTACATATATATACACATGCATACACATATATATACACACATGTATTCATGTACATACATACGCGCTCATGTGTATACATTTTCATACTCAACTTATCTTTATATACACACGTATAGACACACACATACATACATACATACTCTAGTCCATGTGTACACACATACACATACATACACATCCATATACACATATATACATACATATATATATATATATATATATATATATATATATATATATATATATATATAAGCACTTTAATACATGAATACACTTACATCTAACTATACACATCAAACATATATATATATTTACTTATTTATATACATTTTCACATATATATACATACTTATGGACGTTTTTTGACACATTCATTATCGCATATTTGCACCTATTCTCATCAGCATATCTTTCCATTATTAGTGTGGTAATTTAAGGTTATTAATATATGTTGAGAAGAGATTGTTTTTATATTTTTCTAACTAGATTAAGGTTTATATAGTTGGGGGATGTCCCTCTTTTTTGTAATATTCGGCTTGTAGTGGGAAAAAAGGGTTTTAGTTCTGTGACGGCAGAATAATGTTCGTTCAATTCTGTTATTCAGCAGTTTCTTCTTGTGTGTGATTATGTAATAAATCTCAAGATTACACAATTTGCAGAAATTTTGGCTCCTGGAAAAGCTTTGGGTTTTAGCTAATTTTTCCCATTTTAGGGTAAACTTTTGATCGCTATCCCTGAGCGTCCAAGCTTTTTCTGCTAAAGTTGTTACATTTCTTTGGCTCTGGTGTTTTATTGAGTAAGAATGCCTATACAATCGAGATTTAAACGATGTTGCCGTTGATCCCACGTAATACCACTCGTTGCCTCCGGATTTAATGGTACACTTATAAATAATATTTTTTTCCAGGCAGTTATTGCCGAGGGGGCAGTTGTCAGGATAGGTGCAGTTACAGTTGTGTACGTTGGGTTTTCTCTGGAGTAGTATTGCGGACAAACTTAGGTGTGGTTTATTTATGTTCTGTAGTGTATTGTCTACTGTTTTTTTTGTGTTCTTTGTACTTAAGTTCTTAGTGTTTTCGTTTAACCTTCTAGTATTGATCTTTTTTATGTGTTGTTCAAGGTTTAACGCTGTAGAGTATGACAGTATTATAGTGGTAGGGTTTAGGATTTTGTGGTATTTGTGTGATGTTATAGAAACACGTGTCAATAAATTCCTTTCAACTAACTGTATCCATTCAAATCTTTCTATATATATATATATATATATATATATATATATATATATATATATATAGAGAGAGAGAGAGAGAGAGAGAGAGAGAGAGAGAGGTTTTGTGTTGTGTTCGGTTTGGGGTGTTGATGTTGGGGTTTTGGTGTTGGTGATAACACCTTGTTTGTCCTCCCTTTGTTTAAGAGAGGGCAAAAGGTGTGGTTTTCCCACACGTAAGGCACTGAGGTCTTTTCCCCTCCACTAAAATGGAGATGACATCTTCCTCAAGGACGATCCTGTCCGGGATTTTCTCAACTCTCTCTGGCCTCATTTCTACCAGAACCTCGATGCAGGTTCCAAACCAGTTATTCCGGTCTGTCCTGTCTACAGATAGGAGGGTGTCCTCATCCTTCTTCAGGATGCAGCGTAGGATCCACCATATGTTGACCTCTGCTGGGATCCTGGTTATTTTTATTTTGTATGATCTTCTTCCCATGTATGTGGGGAAGAAGATGTGTTGATCCGTTTTTATTGGGTGAACCGAGTGTTTTTGAGCCAGAGTTTCGCTCTTAAAGAGCACTGACAGACTTCCACACTGTTTACCTCTTTGGAGGTATGCCACGTCTGGTTTGATATCTTTTAGTGCAGCTTCAATAGAGCTTGTTGGGAGCGTTATGGGTTTTTTGGTAATGATGTCAACTGTTCTATAGATTAGTTTCTTTTTCTGTGTCATCTCTCTTACTTGTGGGGGTATGTGTATGTGTGGGGTGTCTCCCTCAAACGTCACACAGTAGGAAGCTTCTTCCAAATATTGGGACTTTTGGGAAATGTCCATGGGGGTAATATTTAAAATCCTGTTGCTTAGCAATAGTTGCTGCAAATGAAATTTTGTTATTGTTGTTGTTGGTGATGATGATGGTCTCATTCATTGTGTTGCCGCTGATTCCTTTTGTTGTATTGTTGTTGTTGTCATTTATTGTGTTGTTGTTGTTGTTGTTGTTGTTGTTGTTGCTTGTTGCTTGTGGTGGTGTTAGTATTTGCTACACATTCTTCCTTCTGTGTGTGGAATCATGTGACGTTTGTGACGTCAGGCGTGTTCAGTTGCTTACAAGTAACTGAAGTTTGTTCCTCTTCTAAATGTTAGGGCGATAATGTTGGCACCTCTTTGTCCATGTTTGCTACTATCTTCTGGTCAAGTAGGCATGGCTTTCCCTTCCCATATTCTTGTATTGACAAAGAAGTAGGTGCCTTTGCTTCGGCCATTTTTTTTAAATTGAACTGTTTTGCAAAAATATTTTCGAAAATATGTTGGATGTTTTTGCCCTGAGGGGCACGATATTTTGGGAGACTGACCAGATCAAAATTTTACCTGTCAGTCCCTCTACAAATTGGTATAAAACTAAAAGTTCACAATGACGAATTTCTAAAGAAATTTAAACAAAACTTACCAAGCAAGTTTAACACATGTGTCCATCCCAAAGATTAGATAGATAGATAGATAGATAGATAGATAGATAGATAGATAGATAGATAGATAGATAGATAGATAGATAGATAGATAGACACATTTGTTTAAAACTTAGTATAACCTCGGAGAATTTTATCCCTGGAATTTCTACATTGCTCAATATGATAATCGATATTAATATTGCTACATTATGATAAATATTGGAAAGCAAGTTCCATGGAATGCAAACATTAGTGTGGGGATCTATATGTCCCTACAGTATTGAAAGGGTTAAACCGAGCGATGGATTTATTGTAAAACCCAAGCTAACGTAAAAATACGATAATTGGAAATATGAAAGAGCTTTTACCGAAGCAAGCAGACGTGACGTATTATTCCTATGATTAGATTATAACAAATACGACAGTGTAAAACTATGAAGCCCACCATCATAATAAAGTACTCATAATAAATGGCGTTAACTGAATCGTTTTTTATAAGAATGTTGCATATTACAATCTTGTTTTGATTCAGCTAGAAATGTTGTCAATGCTTGATTAAATGTTGTCTGAATAGAAACAATTTTCAAACTCTCCGTATGATACACGTATTCATAACACACAACACGCACACACACACACACACACACATATATATATATATATATGATGTATACATATATATATATATATATATATATATATATGTGTGTGTGTGTGTGTGTGTGTGTGTGTGTGTGTATATATATATGTGTGTGTGTGTGTGTGTGTGCCTCTGTCCCTCCGCTTTATATATATATATATATATATATATATATATATATATATATAGAGAGAGAGAGAGAGAGAGCGAGAGAGAGAGAGAAATCTAGCACTAAGTGGTTGTCATATGACACTTGCATTTTATTTAAACAATATGTACATGTGTATATGAATTTTTATGAATGTATGAGTGTATTTATAAGTACACATATTTCATTTCCAGATACACTCTCAAAGTATAGTATCTTCCTGTGTGTCGGTTATGTATTTCAGGTTAAAAAAAAACACATAAAAACTTCAGAACTAAAATTGAATAAAATACAACTGTATACATAGAAATTAAAGGGCTACTTCAAATATAAGATTGACCATCATATAACCCTACGAAAATACGTAATTAATCTTATATGACGCTTCACACCATTTGAAGTAGCAAAATATCAAATAGGTGAGTTTAATTAATTAATTAGGAAGACATCCATACACATGATAAACATGAAAAATGACAGGACGTAAAAAAAATGTTAAATTTATACATAGAACAGACTCTTCATTAATTTGTAATGCTTTTGAAGATTCAAACATTATTTTGGTTTCTATTGAAACAATCAAAATTCTTCAAGTACCAAGAATTTTTATGTTTCTATAATAATGAATTTGTATGTATGTTAAACATTTCTATATTTAGAGTTCCGTAAATAATGTGAAGTGCAATAATAATTTCTACTTTAAGCACAAAGCCAGTAATTAGTTGAGAGTGGGGGAAAATTAATTTTACTGGTATTTTATTTTATCGCTACCACCACCCTCCCCGGGAGGATTAAAACGAACGCTGAACTCAGTCGGTTTTGCCCTCTAAATGTAAAGAGTCTTAAACAAATAACGCAAAACATTTTACCTGAAACTCCAATTATTCTATCAATTATAATACCAATAATTGTTTCTACTTTTGGCACAAGGTCATTACTGGCACAAGGTCATTACTGGTACTTTATTTTATTGATCCCGTAAGGATGAAAGGCAAAGTTAACCTCGGCGGGATTTGAACTCAGAATGGAAGGGCAGTAACTCTATGCGTCAAAGCATGGTGTCCGACCCTCTACCGATACTGCCAATCCACAATGATTTCTGATATAGGTACAAGGCCAACATTTTGGTGCATTACTGGTACTTTATTTTATCGACCTCGTAAGGATGAAAGGCAAAGCTAACTTAACATCGGCTGGATTTGAACTCAGAACGTAAAGAGTCGTAACTCAATGCCGCGAAGCCTGTTGTCCGACGATCTACTGATTCTTCCAATCCACCGTCTTATTATAATACAAATGATAATTGTGTGTGAGCTAGAGAGGGAGGGGCAGAGAGAGAGAGAGGAGGGGGGACAGAGAGAGAGAGAGATTGTGTGTTAGCAGTTAGCATGTGTATGTATATATGTGTATCTGTCAAAGTAGCAATTGTATACTTCAATCCTTTTTAAATCATCTCACCAATAAGGAGCTACTCAGACGTATGTCAATATATATTTAGGTAACCAAATATTTATATTGTCAACAGAAACCCTTCACTATGTTAAGATCTTGTTTTATTTTTCCTGAAGAACTTATTTTTCCTTTGACAAATATCTACATTTTCGGTATCCTGTTGATTCTCATTTCGGTGTCCGGAAATTTGAATAGCGATGTAAACGGCAGAATTCTGTTTACTCTGATGCCACTTTCAGTCAGGCTGGAGCACCGCCATAGAGGGATTTAGTCGATCGTAGCAAGCGCAGTCTTTAATTTCTTTTTAAAAACCTGGGTTTCGTTTTCTCGATCTCTGTGTGTCGAACGGTTATGCAGAGCAATATAAACAAGCAGTAAACGAAAATATAGACACAAATACATACATACACTCACACACACATATGGCAGGCACAGACACACAGACACATATATTATGTATATATATATATATTTATATATATATATATAACCATTTCCAAGAAAATAAGATTTCATCTGAATGAAACAGTACTAGTCCTGTAGAAGCTGCTTCTATACAATAAATATATTTTACTCTGCCATGTATTGAGTACCTTACTTACTGTGGTTATCCCCGACTCAACCCGGGACCTACGTATCCAAGCACACCCTAGTGCCCTTATAACCATCTCCAAGAAAATAAGATTTCATCTGAATGAAACAGTATTAGTCCTGTAGAAGCTTCTTCTATACAATAAATATATTTTACTCTGCCATGTATTGAGTACCTTACTTACTGTGGTTATCCCCGACTCAACCCGGGACCTACGTATCCAAGCACACCCTAGTGCCCTTATAACCATCTCCAAGAAAATAAGATTTCATCTGAATGAAACAGTATTAGTCCTGTAGAAGCTTCTTCTATACAATAAATATATATATATATATATATATATTTATATATATATATATTTATATATATATATATATATATATAAATGAAAGGTATAGAAAACATTGTAGCGATAAGCCAACAGTATTCCATAATATATATATATATATATTCCTGGGCTGCGTGTTGTGTTCTTGAGCAAAACACTTCATTTCACGTTGCTCCAGTATACTCAGCTGGAAATGAGTACCAGCAATAGCTGGAGGTTTAACCCTGCGATAGACTGGCGTCCTGTCCAGGGGGGGAGTCTTGTACTCTCAGTCGCTTCACGTCATGAAACCGGGATAAGCACCGGCCAAATGAACCTTCTGGCTTAAGACAGACTTTAGACTTTTATGTATATATGTATATATATATATAATTCCGGTTGAAAAGTATGGGTTCAATTCTTTGTAGCGGTTGATGGCTACTTTTTTTCCGTCTATAGGAATATTTTCCTCGATACTTGTATGTATGAATATGTGTATTTGTATATATATATATACATGTGTGTGTGTTTCAATGTATCTATTATATATGGATGTATATATCAATGTATTTGGGAGCAAAGATTGGGAATACGGAAGATGATGTGGTTGAGAGGAAGAGCAAGGCCTGGGCGGCGTGTCACAGCTTGAGATCGGTGTGGAAGTCGGACCTTCGTAGAGACCTGAAAATCCGCCTCTTCATTGCTGTAGTGGAGTCTGTGCTGCTATATGGGTCTGAGACTTGGACACTGACCAAGAAACTCACTCAGATGGTGGATGGGTGCTACACGAGAATGCTGAGGATGGCTCTAAACATTAATCAGTATACACTGAGGATGAAAAACTCAGAGCTGTATGGGAGCATCCCAAAGGTCAGCTCAAAAGTGACACAGAGGAGACTGAGGTTGGCTGGACATGCTCACCGACATCCAGAGTTGACATTGCACTCAGTGCTCCTTTGGGAGCCCCTACATGGACACACTAGAAGAGGAAGACCAAGGTTAACATATGTTGATGCCCTAAGGTCTGTTGGAGATGCAGGATATGGCAGCGATAATGAGGGACAGAGACCGCTGGAGAGAACTCGTCCATGGATCTCGGGAATTTTACCCGCCTTAGAGATATCAATGTATATATGTCTGTATGTAAGTATTTATGTATTTATGTATGTATGTATGTATGCAGGTATGTATGAATGTATATGTATATATATTTATACACATAGAGAGAGAGCGAGGGAGAGAGAGAGAGAGAGAGAGAGAGAGAGAGAGAGAGAGAGAGAGAGAGAGAGAGAGAGAGAGGAGGGGGAGTGAGGCAAAGATCTGAAAGGTCATTTAAATCAATCACCGCAGTAATTTAAACTATGAGCTCTTAGTGTACATCTGAGTTCAATTACCTTCTAATGGTCGGCTCGATAATAGAATATATGAAATAAGAAACAAATAAATCCCAGTAATTTCTTCTAAACAAATACTCAACTCATCAGTATAGTAATTGCGAACATTTTGATGATGGAACGCCTGAAATACAATATACACACCACTACCAGTTTCAAACGGGAAACGATATATTTACGAAATAAGATATTCTTAAGATTCTCTCTGAGAACCTCAGCTGTCTTTATCTATCAAATCACTGTAATGTCTTGAAACAAAAGTTTCGAGAAATGAATATTCAATTCTATTCAAAGTTGTCACATCGATGTCATTAGTCACCCTAGCATATAAGCAGATGATTTACAAATTTCTAAATTGTTAATAAGATTTACACACACCTCGATTAAAATACATACACGTACAAACATACACAGATGTAAATACATACATACATACATACATATACCTCAGTCAAAAACACATACACAAACACAAGCAGATGTAGATACATATATACACACACCTCAATCAACCTATACACACACACATTTATATATATGTGTGTGTAGTGTATGTAGGTATATATATATATATATATATTTGTGTGTGTATATTATCTGTAGGGTATGAAAACGTAGGTCACTCAAAGGATATATATATATATATACATATATACACACACACACACATATATATATATATATATATATATATATATATATATATATATATATATATATATATATACTTCTGTACTTTAGCGTGTGTACGTATATGTATATATCTGTGTGTGCCTGTGTATATGTAAAAGATCCCATATCTCCTGGTGGAGTCATAAAGGCGTGTCTAGGGCACGTTTAAACCCGGTGGAGCCCAACCATCTCCAGGTTTGAACATAGCCTCTATAGAGAAAGAATCAACCCCAACTGATACTTTTTTTATCGACCCCGAAAGGATGAAAGGCAAAGTTGACCACGGAGGGATTTGAACTCAGAGAGCAGAGCTGAATACCGTAAAGCATTCTATCCGACGTCGTAACGACTCGCTGCCTCTGTGTGGGTATACTTGACTAAACTTATTTGGTAGTCTCATTCTTTAAATTACGGTTTAGCTTGGATCTTACATTACTCTATTATTCTCTGACTGACTTCAGTTATTGGATTGTGGTTATACCAGAGAACAGGCTACAAAAGTATAATCTATAAGATCGACCTACGTATTTACTCTGGCAATCATTTTATCGATCGCTATTAGCTTATTCACATAACATTCGAATACCAACTAGCTTTCATGTCTCTCTCTCTCTCTATCTCTCTCTCTCTCTATATATATATATATATATATATGCCTATCTCTCTCTCTATCTCTCTCTCTCTCTCTCTCTCTCTATCTCTCTCTCTCTCTATATATATATATATATAGAGAGAGAGAGAGAGAGAGATAGGCATATATATATATATATATATATATATATATATATATATATATATATATATATATATATATATATATATATAGGAATAAACGAGCTGTGTAGTTGCTGGATAAGGAGTACTTATAAAAGGAGGAAAGCAAGAACGGGAGAAAATGTTCCTTCATCAGTTGTCTGCTGGGGGTCCTGGACATTTCAACGCATTAAAGACAATATGTCTCACCCCAGGGCGTCAGTAACTCAAGGAAGTTATTGGAGGAAAAAGGGAAAGAGAGAAAAAAATAGTAACACACACACACACAAATATATATAGTTGATTGTCCATGGCTGTGCCTATGTGTGTTTGTGTGTGCGTTAGAGATTCTTCATTCAGTTGAAATTCAGTATGTACAACATTGACTGTCATAATCGTAACCTCACTAAATCTATAATTTTCTATATTTCTGATATTAAATGTATACCATTTTAGGCATTAACTCCTATTTTGGGGCCTAGGGAGTTCTGCGATTCATAACATGTTACGAACGATGAAATACATGTTTCCTTATAAAACATTTTCTCAAATCGAGAATTACTAACTGTAAAAAAAAAAAATTTAAAGTTTATACATAAGTAAATAAAACGCGAACTAGTTATGACGAAGTCATTTTAAATTTCTGAATTCAATCACTTTTTGAACATTAAATAAAATATATTTATTCGCAGATGATTGAAAAGGATTCCTATATGAGTTATATTAGTCTGAAATTGAATTAGCTATTTAAAATGTTGGCCACCATCATGACGAGAATATATATATTATAATGAATATGATTTTATTAAAATGAATATCACATCTAATTTACATATATATTTTCTATTTATTCGAAAATTTGTTTAATCAAACAAAAAAAGTATTTATTTTTAACATTTACATTCAATTTCATATTTTATATTTGACATTTACAAGAAAGTAATTTCAAGATTAAATAAATATTTTATTGAATCTTAATGACAGCAATATCTAGTTATATAACTATCATTAATGTCTCCCCATGATTATCTATTTATGTATTTATATTTTGTTTATTTTGTTAGTTAATGCATGGCATGGAGACACATGAAAGGTTGCGTGGTTAAGGAGATAGTTTTCAAACAAGTGTCTTCCGATTTAGCTTCGTGTTGACCAATGCCTTCTGAGTGGAATTTTAAAGACAGAAGCTGCAGAAGCCTGTCGTGTTGGATTCATAATAGAGGTGTTGTTGTAAGGAAAAACCCTGAACACCCCTGCGTAACTAAAAGTGGTCTAGGCGAAATGTCTATAAATAATTGTTTCTACGTTTGGCACAAGGCCAGCAATTATCCCAGTGCATTACTGGTACTTTATTTTATCGACCCCGTAAAGATGAAAGGCAAAGTTAACCTCGGTGGGATTTGATCTCAGATCATAAAGGGGCGTAACTCTATGCTGCAAAGCATGGCGTCCGACACTCTATCCATACTGCCAATCCACCGCCATATAAATAATAACCAAAGTGTACTGTCATAACAGGTGTACATGAGGATATATAAAATATATGTATGTATACTAAACATATATAAGTCTCGCTATGAATGTTTTAAGCCATGATCATG
>OZ024751.1:50160510-50170510 GCA_964016885.1 Eledone cirrhosa
ATATTTCCTATTAGTACATATATATACATATATATATATATATATATGAGTAAATAAATGCATTCATAAGAAGTTACTGCAAGCAAGTACACATTTTTATTGTACAGTCTCAGCTGGAATAAGGAAGAACAGTTAATGTCTTAGCGATCATTTTTTAAATTCTATATCAAATGTGTTTTGTTTGGTTCGGGTTGGTAGGAAGCAGTCAATCTTATACAGAGAATGTTTGCTAGATATAGAACATAATGTTCTTAGCTTCATTTTCGAGCTTCGAAATCCTCAAAAAATAAATTACCATTCCCACTGACATGAAACTACGAACAGAATAACAGAAATATTAATATTAAAATGACCATATATGGCAATGTGTAAATATCATTATAAATAAGGTTGGCATAAAAACTACATACCAGAAAAATGTGTTGATATATTTTTTGTTTTTGATTGTTTTCTTACTTTTCCTTTTTTTTTTTTTTTTTTTTTACAAACTTCAGATTTCTATTTGTTTGTTGTATTTATTTTATTTATATTTTATTCGAAATTTAGTCAAAATTCAACCAATAATACTCTGTTGTAGAATATTCTACCTTGTTCTATTGTTAATATTAATTTCGTCAGAAATACCATTGTCTTTTTGTTGACTTAATATTTAGTGAACAGACTATGATGCATCCGTACATTTCGTCCTATGAAAAGTGGTTGTGTAGGTGTCATAACAAAAAGCCACCAGCCCACACTGTAAAGTGGTCGTGTATGTCTCACGACAAATAGCAACCAGCCAACACTGTAAAGTGGTCGTGTAGGTGTCATGACAAAAAACACCCAGACCACACTCTAAAGTGGTTATGTAGGTGTCACGACAAAAAGTAGTCAGCCCTCACTGTAAAGTGGTTGTGTAGGTGTCCGATAAAAAGCACCCAGTACTCATTATAAATGAGGTTGGCGTTAGGAAGGGCATCCAGCTGTAGAAACCAAACCAAAATCAGTTCTGTATTAGCAAGGCATGGTCACCGGCATAGCATTGCCCACAACAGGACAACATGTCTAACCCATGCTAGCATGGAAGAAAGGACGTAAAACAGTGATGATGATGTAGAGCCATAACAAGTGCTGGTGGTTCTGCTGGTATTAATGATAATAGTAATAATTTGAACTCAGATCATAAAGGGCCGTAACTCTATGCTACAAAGTATGGCTTCTGACCCTCTACCGATACTGCCACTGAATACGATGATGATGATGCTAATGTTTCTAAGAAAGGCACAAACCAACAATTTTGGGGGAGAGTTAAAGTGGAATAAATTAACCCTTGTTCTTTATCAGTGTATTATTTTATCAACCCCGGAAGAATCAGAGGTTGACCTTGACAGAACATAAAGGGAGGTAACAAAAGTACTGCAATGCTTCATTTGATGCACTAAAACAACCCTCATTATTCATATAAAGAGTTTTAATCGAATGCAAGAACTCAGAATAGATACTCTAACACTTCAGCCAATCCACTGCCATAATAATAATAATAATAATAATAATAATAATAATAATAATAATAATAATAATAATGATTTCTTTATTAACCACTAGGGTTTACATAAAGTAGACATTAAGGACAGTGCAGGACAATACAGGACGGTACAAATGGGCATTTCTGCGTGTAAAAAACAAAAGTATCACCTTTATTTTCTACTTTTGGCATAAGGCCAGCAATAACCTTAGTGCATTACTGGTACTTTATTTTATCGACCCTGTAAGGATGAATGCAAAGTTAACCTCGGCGGGATTTGAACTCAGAGCGTAAAGGACCACAACTCTATGCTGCAAAGCATGGTGTCTGACGCTCTACCGATAGTGCCAAACCAATAATAATAATAATAATAATAATAATAATAATAATAATAATAATAATAATAATAATAATAATAATAATAATAATTATGGTTTCTTTATTGGCCACAAGGGCCCAAGACGTTGGGAAGAGTACAAAGGCAAAAATACAAAAGCAAACAAGAAAGAGAAGAGTGGATGTATTTACATCGAATTATATGACAAGATCAACAAAAGATTAGACACATTACTAATTAGTCAATAATAATAATTAGCAGATAAATATTATTAATAATTATAAAAAAAAAAATAAGTATTATCATTTTTATTATAGTCTTAATATAGAAAAGTAAATGTATGGATGTATGTTTAAAGTTCTAGGCCCCTTAGGTAGATGAAATTTTGTATAGGGGTACAAAATTTCATGGAGAAGATCATTGATTATGTGACATTTTCTCATATTTTCTATTCACCTGGGTAATGCCTCTAGTTATTAATATTTTGGTATATTAATACACAAGCATAAGGTCACAAATAGAAACCATGACAATATATTACTTGCACTTGTGAATCCCTGGAGGAATGAAATGCAAAGGTGATACTCTGAACTCCATGTGATAAGTCTAACTGCTAATTAGTTTACTGAAACTGTACAAGATAAATCAGATAGAAACACTAACAGTGTTGAAAATATCTACGTCGGTCAAACTGGACGCCCTTTAAATAAGAATAAAAGAAGATTATTGACAAATATTTGATCGGATTTTAACATCAAATGTCAAGAAGGTATAAACTTGTGTGATACAGAAATAGAAACCACATAATGATATGGAAAGTAGGTTCAAAAACCACAATGGAGATTTTGAGTAATCGAACTGGTTGTATACATAATGTAATATGAAGAAATGTGTGCCAATTATGGAGCCTCTGTGTTGTCAGTCAATGTAACAGAAACAGTATGTAATAGCAGCCACGTCACCCATAAATTACAATCGGCCATCTTAGCAAAAATTAGATACGGGACTGTGACAACCAGACTTCCTTTCGCCATAGATTTGTTTCCTCAGAGCTGACTAGGGACAAAACAACATCAATACATACTGAATAAACACATTAGAAAGCTTAAAATACACTGCAGCAGAATATGGCAGTCATTACTGAATATGGCTGTTGATACTGATAAAGGTATCTTGTTCCCTTAAGACGTCTTCGATTTATTGATAGATCTCCATGCTGTTGGTTTTAGCTGTAGTAGTACACACAGCCAATTATAATTTAGACAGGACGTTATTTTGCTCATGCGATTCACACTTGAATTAGAAATCAGAAGTGATGCAACAAGTACAGAAAGGAATTTTTTCATCTGCCTCTTTTATAATTCTGTTCATCCATTGCTTTGTAGTGGTATTTTATTTATCAATATGAACTAAATGTTCAGAGAGCTGGAACGAATGATGCAATGATTCTGCAAATTTGTTGCCTTTGAATACATAGATATCATTAAATATTACATCCATAATTCTGTCACCGGACAGTGGATAATACAATAAGTATTGCCATTGAAAACCTGAAGTTAAATATAAATAATCTGTTGTGAACTATAGCTAGAGGTTTGTAAATACAAAACCAAACCCACATGAAGATTAGAAGAACAAAAGTTTGTTGAGTGTCAATAAATATAGTCGGTTGCTAGGCTAAAAGACACACTGTAGTTTCAAGTTATGACCCATATTTTGTTGAATGGATACAGCCCAAAGATGCAGATTTTTCCTCCATCTCATGGCAACTGAATGTATTGTCACTCAACATAAATTTCTGCTATGCTCTATTTCTATTGGTGCAGAGGTTGACCCTCACTATTTTCCTGGAAATCTGGATTTCACTCATATCAAAATATAGTGTAGTAAAGAATTAAAATGGATATTAATGGTTTCTTATATAGGCACAAGGCCAGCAATTTTGAGGGTAGGGGGAAAGTCGATTAAATCGACCCCAGTGCGGGACTGGTACTTTATTTTATTGACCTCGTGAGGATGAAAGGCAAAGTTAACCTCGGCGGGATTTGAACTCAGATCATAAAGGGCCGTAACTCTATGCTGCAAAGCATGGCGTCCGACCCTCTACCGATACTGCCAATTCACCGCTCTTTAAATGGATATTAATACTTGGTTCTGAATTTTAGTTTTGTTATTTTCATTTTTATGATTTTTTGATTTGTTGTTTTGTTCGTTTCTTCCTTTTATTTTCCTTCTGAATCTGAAATGATGAACTAGAGAAGATTCAAGCAAGTAAGACTGTCCTGTACTCCTTCAGAGAGTTATTCTTATTATTTGTGTTTATCTGTTGGAATTCACCGATGATGTGTTGAGCCAGCTCCGGTGAGTGAGACCACTGTGGATTCAGTAAAATATCTAGTAATACGGGTTCAGTCGGTGATCCCCAGCAACGAGGATAATTGTCCCCATCTAGTTCAGTTATCTCTTGGGTTGTTTAATGATATAACATTCGTTTTGATGATGATCTTCAATTTACATTTCAAATTTCAAATTAGATATTTTCAAGTTTTGTGTTAGGGTTTCCAGTTTACAAACTAAATCTAAATTCCTTAGAATTAGAAGATTAAAAGTGTTAGTAAAGATATTAATACATATATGAAGAAATTGGTATACATAAGAGGTCTTAAAATCTAATGATAGAGTTAGGTTTTAATTTTAGTATTAAGACTACCCTATCACACACACATACACATGGAGACTTCAGTTTGACTTTTGTGTTCTGGGAATATTAATGTGGTTATTATATAGAGAGGCTGCGTAATATGGAAACTACTTAATATGACTGATGCAGTCGGATGGCATATGTTATCTCCATACTAGTAATTGGAGCTGGTTGGCTGAGGTTTAGATGAGAGGAGGATTGGGGTTATTTATTTTGAAGGATATTTTTTTATTTAATGTATGGCCGATGTGCTGCATTTATGAGAGTAGGGTTGAATGATTTACATTTGCTTAGGTTCGTGCATAACATGGCTTTAGCTTATATTGCATTGGCAATGTAACATTATTGCATAAGATGCTGTCAGATGATGTAGCATGACTGGTTGCGTGATTGAAACATCACGTAGTCATGAACGCCATTGAAATATGTATCACAGCTTTATGAATAAAGTAATTTTGAACATCTACATTGAATGATCGCAATTATCCTTATTGTGCACATACGCCGTCACGGACTAACAAATTATATTTGGAGGAAAACACATGACGTTGAGTCCTTAACCCTTATTGCCTCATTATTCACTGACTAGTGGTGTGTTGCATACGCAGCCTGATTAGTCAATACGTTTACCATTATAATATATGTTTATGTGTGTGTGTGACTGTGTATATATGTGTGTGTGTGTGTGCGTGTGTGTATATACATGTGTGTGTGAGTGTATGTATAAGTGTGTGTATGTGTGTATATGTGTGTATACGTGTGTGTGTGTGCGTGAGAGAGAGAGTGTGTATGTATATAGGAAAGTCACAGTTAGAAAACCAATGATGAGCACAACCTTTTCAATCACAGGATTATTCAAGATATTTTGCAACATGTGTGTCTGCATGTGAGCATGTGAGTGTGCATGTGTGTGTGAGCATGTGTTTATGCATGTGTGTGTGTGTTTTTGTGCATGTGTGTGTGATGTACGTGTGTGTTGTACGTGTGGGTGTATATGTATGTATGTGTATATAGCTTTTAATCTAACGTTATCTGGTGTTAAATGTACCGCCATTATATTATATTGTTCTTCTATGTTGATTTCCTTGCTGATATTTCTTATATATAGCATATGTATATGTATATATATATATATATATATATATATGATATGATATGTATGTATGTATATATATACATATATATATATATATATATATATATATATATATATATATAAACATATATATATATGTGTATATATATATATATGTGTGTGTGTGTGTGTATATACATGTATATAAAAATAGGTTTGTATATATATATATATACATTATATATATTTCAATATAAACATGACAAAGATATATATACATAAATATATATACATATATATATATATACGTATATATATATATATATTTATGTGTGTGTGTGTGTGTGTGTGTGTGTGTGTGTGTGTGTGTGTGTGTGTGTGTGTGTGTTGAGTGTGTGAAGGCAGTGGGATAAAAAAATTACTTGCTAGATTTATTAATATATAGGTGAAGGACAGGTAAATAATAACCTTATGCCTGAAGAATATAATAAGAAAACTAAAATGTTACGATGTCGTTCCTTTTCTTCCATCTTATATTAATGGCTTTTTCCTCCAGTTATTAGCATCTATATTAATGTATGTCTGATTTGTATTTTTAAATTTAACATTGAATTTTTTTAGATCAAATATCAATTGATATGTATACAGTATACAGTGTCATATATATGTATACAGTATACAGTGTTATATATATATTCAAAGACTTCTTGTTAGAAGCCATTAAAACGATGTTATCCTAAGACACGAACAATAATCGATGTATACATACATAATTACATACATATATATACATACATATATATATACATGTATATATACATATATATGTATATATATATATATATATATATATATATATATATATATATATATATATATGTATGTATTATGTATGTATGCCTATATGCAGACTTTCACACACCTGTACATATACAAGCATAGAGCCGTATGTCGTATGATGTGTGTTGTACCTCTCCGATTACTCTCTCATACATGAATCACAATCACAATGACTTAACAATGATTCGTTTAATATAAAGAAGCCACAGAAATGCTGACATTATAAATCACACTATTCTATTATAGTTTTCCTGTCACCAATTGAAAATTCAATAAATACTGTTATTAGCTATAGAGATCGGGGTTTGAAAAAAAATATATCGCGTTATCGCCAAACCTCAAAGAACGCTACTGAGAAAGCAATCATTTTTTTTTTTTTTGTTATTTTTACTAATACCATCTTAATATTATTTTGTTTTTCAATTAAATTTTGTAGCCAGCATGAGATGATGCCATTTTGTGATTTTCTCACCGGGTCTTTGCAAAGCCTCTCGCCACTGAATTAATTCCGAGTCCTCTGTGGCTTTAAAACCAAGTCTCACTTGGCCAATCATCTCATCGCTTCGCAAACGCTCGTGATCAAACACGGTAAATGTAATGCCTGTACATTGCAAAGTCTCTGGTTGCGGTGAAATACTGAATTGAAACTTCTCGCAGAACACAGGATCCATACATTTCTTCTTAGTTTTTGTCTGGAATCTCTCTTTGATTTCACCATCCAAAGATAATTCTACGCGAACATAAGGATCTGAAATAAATAAATGGATAAATAAAAAAATTGTGAGTTGAGAATAAATGAAAAATTAAGTTCAGGCAAGATCAATGACAATAAGAAACATGAAATAATATTTCAGAAAGTAATACCATTAATACATCATCATCATCATCATCATCATGGTCATTATCATCCATATATATACATATATATATATATATATATATATATATATATATATATATATATATATACATACAAAGTGTTAAAGCAATCAAATCTTAGTTTAATACATTTATTTGCTGACAATTGTTTCTTCCAGAGGTGTGTCATCGGAGCATAGGGAATGTCTAAATAGGTGATTGAAATCCTAGTCTTCAGAACATTTAGGTAGATACATAACTGTTGTCAGGACACTGTATTTGGAGAGTTTGGTCAACAGGTACAACTCAGAGTTGACCAGAACATCGTGGAATATAATATCTTGCTCATGGATACAATGCATAATTAGAAATCAAGCTCACAGCTTTACGATCACGAGCGTTAAATATCCTAACTACTAAGCCACATGCTTTCAAATGTCATTAAATACACATTTAAACACACACACACACATATATACATACATACATACATTATGCATACATACATAAACACACATACACACATACATACACACACACGTACATACATACATGCATGCATACATACATACATACATACATACATACATACATACATACATACATACATACATACATACATACACATTGTCTCTGAGCACATCAATCTTTCCTGTTTATGGAGGAACATCTCAAAGGAAACTGAAATGAGTAATTAAATTAATGATGTCTCTCTTTCATCTGTCAAAAGTCTGGTTACCATTCCACAGAGATTTGCCCTTCTCCATCGTCACCTCTGCTCTCTCTCTCTCTCTATATATATATATATCTTTGTCTCTTTAACTCTCTGCTCTGTCTCTCTCCCATTTGATATATATATATATATATATATAATACGTATACAGTTATATTTACTATATGTATGTGTATGTGTGTGTGTATGTGTGTGTGTGTGTGTATGTAACTTGTCAGAACTCTACTATTCATTCAATAGAGATTTATTCATTATTTCAACTGGTTGACAGCCTCACACACACACACACACACACGCACACACACTCACAAACACACACACAGACAGACACCCACACTCTCTCTCTCTCTCTCTCTCTCTCTTTCTCTCTCCCTCATCTCTCTCTCCCACCTTATCTGAATTTCCCTCTCTCTCTCTCCCTCTCTATCTCTCTCTCACCTTATCTGAATTTCTATCTCTCTCTCTCTCCCTCTCTCTCTCCCACATCTGAATTTCTATCTATCTATCTCTCCCCCTCTCTCTCTCTCTCTCTCCCACATCTGAATTTCTTTAATTTTTTTCACCTAACATTCTTACGTTCTCCGTTGCTCTATCATCTCTCTCACTGTCACTCTTAATCCCCCTCTCTCACTCAGTCTTTCTCTCACTCTCTCATTCTCTCTCATTCTCTCTCACTCTCTGCCTTTCACTCTCTCCTTCTCCTATTCTCTCACTCACTATCTTTCTCTCTATCTACCCGCCTCTCTCATTGTTCCTGTTACTTTTCTCTTCTGTCTTAAGCCTATACTAAATAATTCACTGGACATTCAACTTCTGGCTAATGCCAAAAAAGATTTTTAAAAAGCGACAGCATCACAAGGGACTAAAATACCATTAGTTACATTAATTCAATAAAATCTGTGGAGTTAGCGTTCTTTGAGGCGATTTTATTTGGTTTTGTTTTTTATAGTTCTTATTTTTTAATAACTGCTTTCTTTTATTTCTAAATTGTTCTTGTTGCTGTATCTGTTGACATTATTGTTGTATATATATATATATTGAGACAGAGGAGAGAGAGAGAGAGAGAGAGAGAGAGAGAGAGAGAGAGAGAGAGAGAGAGAGAGAGAGAGAGAGAGAGAGAGAGAGAGAGAGACCGACAGCCAGAAAGAGGTTGTGACAGAGGTTGTAAAAGATTTATATATATATATATAGTTATGTAATAAACAACATAAGGCAATTATTTCATTTACCAGTGGTTTCTTAAAAGCAAACAAATTTTGCTTTCAATCATCAGAATGAAAAAATCCTGGTGTATTTATTGGCGTTGGATTTTAAAAACAAAAATAAAATCTATATGAAAGTGAGGCTGGAAAAGGAAGAAGGAAAGGAAAAATAAAAACACACATGCAAACACACACCAACACACACACAATTATATACATACATATATATATATATATACATGCACACATACATACACACATACATATATATACACACACACATATATATGTGTATATATATACATACACATACACATACACATACATACACAGATATATATAAACATATCGATACATACACATACATACAAATACACAAACGTGCGTACACACACACACACATATATATACATGCATATATATACATATATACATAAACATATATATATACATACATACACACACATACATATATATACACATATATATATATATATGTACACATACATATACATACATATATACATACACATACATACATACACACAATCATACGTATATACACACGTACATACATACACATACTCTTACACATACACATACATATACAAATACATATACACATACATACGCATACACATATACATACACACACACACACATATACATATATACACACACATACATATATATATGGATATGTATGTGTATGTATATATATATATATATATACATACATACATATCCATA
>OZ024751.1:50175510-50178010 GCA_964016885.1 Eledone cirrhosa
ATTAATATTAATCCAAATATTAACAAAATAGATATTCTTGTGATCAATTAGATTTTATTATACATATTTCAGAGGTACTGAATTAGGTTCAACAGTACGTCCTCATCAGATAAAATAAAATGATACATGACATACCCTGACATGGTAGATGGTTAAGATTTAATCAAGGTAGAGTACCTTGATTAAGATTTAATCAAGGTAGACTACCTTGATTAAATCTTAACCATCTACCATGTCAGGTTATGTCATGTTACATTTTATTATATAACCATAGTTTCTTTATATTCATACAAAATAATGACCCTGCATCTTACGAACATTGTAATTTATCTATTTTCGTAAATTCTAATATTCAGACCCTACACCTTGTATGTTCCTCTAGTTCACACTCTGAGATACCATTAAATGTTTAATTATTCGGCCATTGAACCAAACTACCTTACACTTTTGAATTCTGAATACTTTCTTTTATAGCCTATACCTCCATAACTGTAAATATATTACACTACGCCACCTATATTGTTAACAATAACTTCATATGTCTTTTTCTACTACCCATAAGAAACCACTAATTATCCTGCACGCACTAAATATTGCACCAACCTTTTATGTAAACATTTAACCATTAACCCCTAGCTAAAACATCTGCAAAAGATAAGTTTTGTTCAATGTTTTCACCAAGGAATAAACTTCTTATATTTTCTTTTAATTTCCACCAGCAAATATTGCCAACCACATAGGTAATACATTTTCATAATTACCTGTTAGTCGCGACTAGTAGCATATAATTAGACTATACCAAATAATACGTTTAAATATATATAATCACACTTTAGTTGATATTTCCACGATGATTATTACACCTAAGAAATTGTATAGACACATATATAATTATGCAAGGTTTTGTTCGGTCAGGGCTAACCATATGTTTGCACCTGAAAAGTCCCTCTCAGTGGCACCAGAAGCCACCCATTCATACAAGTCTTCCCTCTCTATACCAGCAATGTTATCCAAGAAAAAGGTAAAGGCCGATACAGCTTGGTGCTAATAACGTCACAAGCAAACTCAGAATACGAGTGGGTGTAATAAATACCACAAATCATCATCACATCAGTCTCCCGAGCCATTCTACCAAACCAATGCCCTCAAGACGTGATTTCTACTATAGACACAAAGCCAGCAATTTAGGGAGAGGGTAAAGTCGATTAAATCGACCTCAGTGCATTACTGATGCTTTATTTTATTGACCTCTTAAGGATGAGAAGTAAAGCTAACCACAGACCGTTTTGAACTCAGACCGTAAAGGGCCGTAACTCTATACTGAGAAGCAGAGTGTCCGACGCTCTACCGATACTGCCAATCTACCTCTCTTTATTTATTAAGATAATTGTTTCTACTTTTGGCACAAGGCCAGCAATTATCCCAGTGCATTATTGGTACTTTATTTTATCGACCCCGTAAGGATTTAAGGCAAAGTTAACCTCGGCGGGATTTGAGCTCAGTTCATAAAGGGCCGTAACTTTATGTGCAAAGCATGGTATCCGACCTTCTATCGATACTGCCAATCAATGACAGGCAAATTTGACTTCAGAAGAATGTGAACTCAAAGCAAAGAGAGCTAGACAAAATAGCGTAAAGCATTTAAAACCTACTCTAATAACTATCTCAATTCTCACACAGGTTATTCTATTATTAATTTAATATAAACATAACTTATCTTTAAATGACAATTATATAATTACATTAGCAGTTAAATTTTAATTTTACATTAAAATTCCAAATAAATTTTATATTTCTAATCGAACATTCTCCCAGAATTTCTGTCAACACTCATTTTGTTAACCTATTATGACATCTTTTATTCAAATTACATTAAAAACAATATAAATACATGTATTATAACAACTGTGAATTGAATCATAAAATAAATTTTAATGGAGAATATTCTTACAATAATCTATTTCCTATGCCATACTTACTTTATTTTAAACCTACACACTCTACACAATATATTTTTCTTATTTAAAAATATTTTCTTTATGATTTAATCTCGTTATAAATATCTATATATTTATTATCTCCTACCATATAACATTTTATACAACTTCTCTTATTAGAAAATATATAATTTTATATATAAGTTTATTAGAAAAGTAAGTTTACCTATTGATTTATACAATTTCTCGTAATATGATATATCGTTTTGTAGAAACATATATTACAAAAGGCTACGCATTCTAATCCCTATATACAAACCAAATGAATTATTTTTTGTATTTTGTCAAACCACATAAAGTGGGAGTCTTATGATAGGATCAAGCAGAGCCGGTATATAGTTATAATTTAGCGATATAATAATTAGCTTCCTGTGGTATATTATTGTGGGAAGAAACAATTGTCAGATTATCAGTTATCAAATGCCTTGGTTTGTAAGCTAATTGTAACTATATATATATATATTGATATATATATGTGTGTGTGTGTGTGTAGGTGTGTGTGT
>OZ024751.1:50183010-50185510 GCA_964016885.1 Eledone cirrhosa
ATATATATATATATAAAATTTGCTTGATGAGGTAGATGTTATTGGAGAGCGGGAACAATTGGGGAGGGGCATACTAATTACACTTGTGTGTGGGGGGGGGGTATGCTTTACTATGTTTGAGACCGATGTAGAAGACCACATCCATGACCCCTTGATATTAGCCGAGAAAAAATAGCAGCTTATGTGTTATACTGTGATAAAAAAAAAAACTCATCTGAATTTCCTCTGAGTATCGACTATCCTAAAGACGCCTAAAGGCTCTGTGTTGATGTTAACCCGATGAAATTATTACATCAGGATGAAAGGCAAAGTTAACCTCGGCGGGATATGGTCTGAGTTTAAATCCCCCCCCCCCCCCCCGAGGTTAACTTTGCCTATCATCCTTAGGGGTCGATAAAATAAATTACGAATAATGCACTGATATAATTGCTGGCCTTGTGCCAAAAATAGAAACAATTACATCAGCCTCCACCCACTACCAGGAATAATCAAACCCTTGAAATTCTGATTGATTCCATTTGACCAATTTTATTCCCAACATTTCAGGATCCATCTAGAAAACAAATATTCTAGTGTGATCGAACACTTGACCAAATAATTTCAAAGCAAATTTCACTCAACTATACAGCTATGGCTGGGATGTCATCTTTTTTTAATATATATGTGTATTGTGACTGGGATGTCATCTTTTTTGTGTATATATGTGTATTATAGCTGCGATGTCAACTTTTTTGTGTGTATATATGTGTATTGTGGCTGGGATGTCATTTTTTTGTGTATATATGTGTATTGTGGCTGGGATGTCATCTTTTGTGTGTGTATATATGTGTATTGTGGCTGGGATGTCATTTTTTTGTGTATATATGTGTATTGTGGCTGGGATGTCATCTTTTGTGTGTGTATATATGTGTATTGTGGCTGGGATGTCATTTTTTTGTGTATATATGTGTATTGTGACTGGGATGTCATTTTTTTGTGTATATATGTGTATTGTGGCTGGGATGTCATCTTTTGTGTGTGTATATATGTGTATTGTGGCTGGGATGTCATTTTTTTGTGTATATATGTGTATTGTGACTGGGATGTCATTTTTTTGTGTATATATGTGTATTGTGGCTGGGATGTCATCTTTTGTGTGTGTATATATGTGTATTGTGGCTGGGATGTCATTTTTTTGTGTATATATGTGTATTGTGGCTGGGATGTCATCATTTGTGTGTGTATATATGTGTATTATGGCTGCGATGTCATCTTTTTTGTGTATATATGTGTATTGTGGTTGGAATGTATATATTTTTGTACGTATATATGTCTATATGTGCATATGTGTTTGTTTATTCGAGTGTGTGCGTTTGTAAATGTGTATATAAACTTGTGTGTGTGTGTATATGTATGTGTATGTGTGTGTGTGTGTGTCTGTGTATATATGTGTGTGTCTGTGTGTGTATGTATGTGTCTGTGTGTGTGTATGTATGTGTCTGTGAGTGTATGTGTCTGTGTGTGTATGTTTATGCCTGTGTGTTTATATGCATGTGTCTGTATGTATGTCTATGTATGTATGTGTCTGTGTATGTATGTATGTCGAATCTCTGTAAAATACCATAAGAAATAATACCAGTACAAGAGAAACCTAAACATAGTTATCTATTCCGATCTGGATTCAATAGTTATTATATAAAAGGTGTTTCCATGTTCACTGTTGTTAATGGAAACGGTATTACTATTATCACATATTATACACATGTAATAACTGTATTCTTATATATACATACACATACAAACATACATACATATATATATACATATATATATATATATATATATATATATATATATATATATATATATATATATATATATATATATATATATATATATATATATATAGGAAAAAGTATTACCCCGACGGCAGAGCTCTAAATTCTGGATTAAATTAGAATTTTTAGCCTGGTGAATATTCACCAGGCTAAAAATTCTAATTTAGTCCAGAAATAGCCGTCAAAACGGCTTGAACTCTGCCGTCGGGGTCATACTTTTTCTTATTTCCCACTCTACTACCCTAAGTATTGAGTACTCTGGTGCGTTATGGTCCATCTGGTTCCTTACCACAATTCCTTTGTTATATATATATATATATATATATATATATATATATATATATATATATATATATTAGAAAGTGAGGTTTTTTTTACAAAATGAAAAATAACCGAGGTGTCCTACACGAGTGGAAGTATAAAGAAAAAGGGATGAAATCGAAAATGCAACTGAAGTCTTATTTTTTTTTTGAATATAAATATATATATTTTTTAAAAAAATAAGACTTCAGTTGCATTTTCGATTTCATCCCTTTTTCTTTATATATATATATATATGCATATATGTATATAAATTAATAAAATAATGAATAAACAAAGAAACAGTTCCTTATATTAACAAAATTCATCATTTTACGATCGTTTCTAGGATATATATGTGTTAGAGTTGGTATGCATATTCT
>OZ024751.1:50188010-50195510 GCA_964016885.1 Eledone cirrhosa
AAACCTGTTCCCAAACAGACCTATTGTATTGAATCTTTGTTTTTTTTCAATAAACAAATATCATTATTTCTGAAGACAGCATATATATGTGTAGGTATGTATATTCCCTCTGATAGTTTGTATAAATATTGTACATAGATCTATAGAATATGCATACCAACTCTAACACATATATATCCTAGAAACGATCGTAAAATGATGAATTTTTTTACTATAAGGAACTGTTTCTTTGTTTTTTCATTATTTTATTAATTTATCTTGACTCTGATTTCCGTTTATTTTTCACCGAAAATAGTTTTTGAATACATCTCTTTTCATGATATCCGGATTACATTGAGTTCTTCATACGGATTGGACACTACCGTAAATTGTTGGTAGATTTATCTACATATATGTATATATACATATATATATATATACATGTATATATATATATATATATATATATATATATATATATATATATATATATATATATATATATATATATATATATATATATATATATATATATACATACATACATATAACAATATACACACACACATATATATATAGAGAGAGAGAGGGGGGGGGAGAAAGAAGATAGCACATCAAATACACTGATATACATATATATTTACTTATGTACATACATTCATTCATATAAACATTTATGAATTATATGCAAACTAATGCATGCGTATATACATTCATGAATGCATGCCTACACCTCATATATATATATATATATGGTTTACTGACCAAGAAAGGGAAACATTTTATTATCTGCATGGAAAAAAAAGGCTAGCAAAATTAATAGCTAATTGTAATAATCTTGAGGCAACGTTTATATATATATATATATATGTGTGGGGGGGGGGATATATATTTATATACACATATATATATATATATATATATATATATATATATATATATATATATATATATATATATACAATATATTAACAAATGGAAACTATATTTATAAAACCATATTTATTTCATTATACATATTGCAAGGGCCACCAAACCAAATTATGGTGCGCTTCCATCAGCTAAAATATAATATAGGTTAGTTTTATAAATAAATATTGACATACCCTTAAAAAAATGCAACCATTCTGGTTGGAGTCTCCTGGATATATCTACATATATATATATGTGTAGGTATATATATATACACACATATATATATATATATATATATATATATATATATATATATATATATATATATATATATATACGTGTGTGTGTGTGTGTAGAGTGTGTGAGAGAGAGGGTGATAGATAGATAGATAGATAGATAGATAGATAGATAGATAGATAGATAGATAGATAGATAGATAGATAGATAGATAGATAGTCAGATAGATAGATAGATATTTATTTTGAGTACATAAATGTAATAACACTGTATAAAGTATTTGATTGTCTTGTTTGTTTCCTTTTTGCTTATTTTGCTTTGTTTCTTGTCGACAATTGATCTAATATGGGTGGTAACCTAATATAGGAAGTGGGAAATATTTTATTATGAAACTTTAGCAGAAAATTACAAATAATATCTTGCGTAGTTATATAGTTTACACATGTTCTATTACGTAATTATTAGTAAATGATACTCTATATTAAGCATACTCAGGGAATGAGAAAACATAAATGACGATATCATAAAAATATAAAACCATATAACACACCTAAAGATCATAAAACATGTTATCATGTTGTGAATAAATATGTATGTCTGTTCGTGTCTCACGCCGGGTGGATCTCAGTCAGTATGTGGAGGCAGTTAACCTCATCATCATTACCAACAGCAGCCCTGTTTAATATATATTTCCTATGACTGATTGTCATATACCGAGGCGAGATTGATCAAGTGGTTAGATCTTACATGCTCTATACTTGAATTGGTTTCTACAACTGGGTTCCCCTCCTAACAACAGTCGCTTTACAGTTTGGTACTGAGCACATTTTCTTGTAACTCCAGCACTACCACTTTAAAAGATGAACTTTATGTAGTGTTGGTGGTGCTGGTGATGGTACTGATAGTGCTGGTAGTGCTGGTGGTACTGTTGGAGCTGGTAGTGCTGGTGGTACTGATGGTACTGGTGGAGCTGGTAGTGCTGGTGGTACTGTTGCACTGGTGGAGCTGGTAGTGCTGGTGGTACTGGTGGTACTGATGGAGCTGGTAGTGCTGGTGGTACTGTTGGAGCTGGTAGTGCTGGTGGTACTGAGGGTACTGGTGGAGCTGGTAGTGCTGGTGGTACTGGTGGTACTGATGGAGCTGGTAGTGCTGGTGGTACTGTTGGAGCTGGTAGTGCTGGTGGTACTGGGGGTACTGGTGGAGCTGGTGGTACTGGTGGTACTGGTGAAGCTGGTGGTACTGGTGGAGCTGGTAGTACTGGTGGAGCTGGTGGTACTGGTGGAGCTGGTGGTACTGGTGGTACTGGTGGAGCTGGTGGTACTGGTGGTACTGGTGGAGCTGGTAGTGCTGGTGGTTTTCGTGGTGCAGTTGCTTGTGGCAGTGGTTTCAGCTGTGTTTGTGGCGTTGGTTGTGATCTTGATGATTATGGTAGTGGTGGTGGTAATGGTGATGTTGAGGGTAGCGGTGATGGTGCTAATGGTAATGGTGAGGGTAGCGATGGTGGTGGTAATGGTGATGGCGATAGTAATGGTGATGATGAGGGTGGTGGTGGTGGTGGTGCTGCTGCTGGTGATGGTGGTGGTGGTGATGGTAATGGTGATGGTGAGGATAGTAGTGGTGGTGGTAATGGCGATGGTGAGGTGATGGTGATGGTGTTGATAATGGTAATAGTAATGGTGATGGAGCTGGTAATCGTGCCACTGTTGCTGTTGGTCGTAGTACTGCTGTTACTGATGGTAGAAATTATTGTTTCGTATATAGGCACAAGGCCAGTAATTTTAGGGGAGGGCAAGGTCGATTAAATCGACCCCAGTGCACTACTGGTACTTTATTTTATCGACCCCGTAAGGATGAAAGGCAAAATTAAGCTCGGCGGGATTTGAACTCAGATCATAAAGGGCTGTAACTCCATGCTGCAAAGCATGGTATCCGACCCTCTACGGATATTGCCAATCCACCGCGTCGGCATGTTGATGTTGTTGTTACTGCTGTTGCTGTTATGTATTGTTGGTGTTATGTATTGTTAAACTCCTTTCAAACTGAAAGCCGAATTCTCCCATTCAGTTTATAAATGTTCTTTATGTAATCTCTACTCCACTTATTTATAGAAATAGTTTCTATTTATCATCTGATTCTCACCTTTTAGTTCTTCCTTTTATACAAAACTATGTTTAGGTTTACTTTCTAACATCGGAAGGGACGGGTGCCTGTGGAGGAGGCAGGAGTATTTATCTCTGTCCCTGTGTGTGTGTGTGTGTGTGTGAGTATGTGGGGGTGAATATGTGGGGAGGGAGGGGAGGGGGGGGGGGCGTGTGTGAGTGTGTGTGTGTGTGTGTGTGTGCATGAGTGTATGTGTGTAGAAATGCGGAAGCAATCATGACTGTTCTTTATTTCACAATCTTGGTTCGTTCGATCTCAAGACGTAATATTTGGCGACCGCTCGTCTGTTAGACTATATATGTCATCAGTGGAACTAGAACATGTACCACCCCCACCCACACATACGGTTCTCCACAAAAAACACACGTTATTGGATATTGACAAACTCTTAGACTTTATATATATATATATATATATATATATATATATATATATATTATAAAATAACAGGAGGCTGGACTGGTGTAATTTCTTAAAAGGTTTAATATACTATGATCATTTCAATGACCGGGTTCAGTATGAATCCGGTGACATCATCAGGTATTCTAAATATAACAAAGGAATATAATAGACAAAATCCATGGGGCTGAAAAGCAGAGATATGAAGGCGGTCGAACATTTACCAGCTTCTAGCCCGGTCAGCCGCCCTCAAGTGTTGATTATTAAGTTTTCTTATGTCCTTGTGGTGAAGGGGCGTAGGTTTATAGCGTACTACTACCACCCTGTCATAGACAGGAGCCAGCGTTGAGATCAGGTTACATTCAAGCTGGTCAGGAGTGCTAGAAAGTGCCGCGAAAAATATTTACATCGCGGTTGACCATACGGAATGACCAGTTCTATCCAGTGGTGAACTAACAAACCTAAATATATATATATATATATATATATATATATATATATATATACGCATTAAATGTTTTGTGCACTATTATAATATTACTTTCACATATCTTTAAATATACACCAAACATACTTAAACTTTAATATTAACAGCTCAATAAAAAGCAAATAAGGGACAATATTAAATGTGTAAAATGTGTCACCTGGGGCGGAACACTAAAACCCTCATCGCCTACAAATAAACACCCCGTTCCGTCATCCAGCTACGCTACTGGTAACTTTAACCCGAAATGTAAATCTTTTTACATCTCTTATGTTGATACATCCTGAGCATTCAGCTAAGTTACATAAGTGTCTATGGAATACTTAACTACTTATTCATTCATTCAATCTATACGTCAGTAGATCGGAAAACTATAACTAATACTAATGGGTTCTTATTTATATCTATATATGACAAAACATACGTGTGTCTGTCTGACTGTTTGACCATGTCATATTCCTATTACTTTGCTTATCAAACAAAGAATATGTTCAATAGCTTGGGGAAAAAGCTTGGAAAATAATAATGTCAGAAGTCAGACAAACGTAGTGTTTTCTAGCAAGCTCCAAACAAGACAGAAATTCAATATGAACGAGTATTAATGCTGAAGTGAATTAAATCGAATGTCTTATTAGAAAACATAATTTTAAAATTACTAGAATAACTTTGGAAATTGTTTGAAAATAATAGAAAATTGAGAAAGATGAGAAATTTAATATATTTCATTTTTACTTCAAAATTTTAGCGAATTAAGATAAATGATGTTTTTCTAGAAATATCCTACTTTAAAGATTTGGTTAGATCAAATACGTATATGAAAAAGATGTTTCCTCCCATCTTGATAAAGTTGCTAAGCAACACAAATATAAAGTTGAAAAAAAAAGAATTTTAATATATTCAAGAGAATGGAATTTTTAGACAAGCATAATAAAATTGTGGATGGAAATAGAGAAATAGAGAAATGGGGAAATGGACAAATAGATAAATAGGCAAATAGACAAATGGACAAATAGACAAATAAACGAATAGACAAATATTCAAATAGGCAAATAGACAAATGCACAAATAGACAAATTGACAAATGAACAAATAGACAAATACACAAATAGACAAATAGACAAATGGACAAATGGACAAATGGGCAAATTGACAAATTGACAAATTAACAAATGGACAAATGGACAAATGGACAAATGGACAAATAGACAAATAGAGAAATAGGCAAATAGATAAATAGACAAAGAGACAAATAGAGAAATAGACAAATGGACAAATATAGTGGAAGTAGGGTATATGAAAGAGTGTATATGATGCTTTAGATCGAGGACAAGGCTAATGATTTGGAATAAAATACATAATTCACAATATGATAGAGAGGGGAGTACCTCAGTGGAGTATGTTGTATGTCAGGTTATACTACGATATGGTCTCACATTTCGAATATCAATAAGATGGATGAAGTATCTCGTGATAGATTTGTGTGTAGTAAATACACATACAGTATTAAATTTTGTCTGGTTATCTTGTGTGATTCATTGTCTCTGTAATAGAATGGCTGGCAGAATCAATAGGACACCAAACAAATTTGTTACAAGTTTGTGTCTTTTTTTATCGGTTTAGCGATAAAATTTCGCACCGGTCGATTTTGATATCCGTCCTTCCGATTTCGATAATATTGTTTATCAACCTTACTTTGTCATCGATTCAATTGACTATATCTCGGCTGTAAAAAATAACGCTTTGTATCAATTCAATAAATCATTAATTTCTATCATTAGTTTCTACAAATGTTTCAAGATTACACGTTTGGCCCTAAGATACATATTTTAAGGAGGGTGGGCAATATGTATTGTATTGAAATAAATTTTACACTAATGCTTTACTAGTACTATATGTAATCAACAATAATATATATATAATAGTAATAATTGTTTCTACTTTTGGCACAAGGCCAGCAATTATTCCAGTGTATTACTCGTACTTTATTTTATCGACCCCGTAAGGATGAAAGGCAAAGTTAACCTCGGCAGGATTTGAACTCAGACCATAAAGTGGCGTAACTCTTTGCTGCAAAGCATGGCGTCCGACCCTAATAATAAATGTGAAGACTAAAATCCGAAGAGGGCTCGAAATGAAGATCCCGTTAAGGGTGAAAGCAGTGATTCTTTGCTTAAACTTTAATCTGTTATTTAAATATATATATATGCACATATATATATATATATATATATATATATATATATATATATATATATATATATATATATATATATATATATAGCGGCGATGAATTAGTTTTGCGAGGTTTTTTATATGAAATCGTGTGTCGAAACAAATATTGTTATACTTGGGGAGGGTCATATTTGTGTAATATTGCCAGAATTAATAACAGAACACACTCACTGTTTGGTTGGTTTTCGCTTCCCGCTTCTGTGTCTTTTATATCGGTAATCTAACTTACTCGGTCCTCAATGTTGCCATTGACTGACCGACGGTCAAAAATAATACAGATACAATATAGACACAAACACATATATATAGTTTATCATAAATCTTTCGTTGCACATCTGCAACATCGTCAGTGGTGTTATCGTTTCCTCCTGTTGTATTATATGTCTACGCCATTTTTATTCAGTCTCTAAATAAAAATGGCGTAGACATATAATACAACAGGAGGAAACGATAACACCACTGACGATGTTGCAGATGTGCAACGAAAGATTTATGATAAACTATATATATGTGTTTGTGTCTATATTGTATCTGTATTATTTTTGACCGTCGGTCAGTCAATGGCAACATTGAGGACCGAGTAAGTTAGATTACCGATATAAAAGACACAGAAGCGAGAAGCGAAAACCAACCAAACAGTGAGTAAGTTCTGTTATTAATTCTGGCAATATTACACAAATACGACCCTCCCCAAGTATAACAATATATATATATATATATATATATAACGAAGGAAATGTGGTAAGGAACCAGGTGGACCATAACGCACCAAAGTACTCAATACTTGAGGTAGTAGAGTGGGTAATAGGAACCAGTAAGACCCCGACAGCTGAGCTCAAGCCGTTTCGACGGCTAATTCTGGACTCATAGTCCAGAATTAGCCGTCGAAACGGCTTGAGCTCAGCTGTCGGGGTTTTACTGGTTCCTATATATATATATATATATATATATATATATATATATATATATATATATATATATATATATATATATATATATATATATATATATATATATATTTATATATATGTATATATATATATATATATATATATATATATATATATATATATATATATATATATATATATATA
>OZ024751.1:50200510-50203010 GCA_964016885.1 Eledone cirrhosa
AAAACTACATTCCTTTTTTAGGGAAAAGCCTGAAATACCAGGATACTCGATGCCCCCCCCCCCCCCCCCCCCCTCAGGAGAAACCAAAAATAATCAACCTCTCAAAGACACCTCTAACCAACACACAAATCAACATTTTAAGTAAGGGCCTGAAATTTACACCTACACCACGTAAACCAAACTTCCCCGAAATGAAGGATGACATCATGGAATACTGCCGAAAGCTGCGACTAACGGAATTCTTCCACAACGACACCAACACTGAAGACGAATCACTGGTTAGAAATAAAAGCAATTTCTGCCCACAAAAGGGAAGAAATAAAGCACTGGACACGTACTGCGAACACATCACCAACTTTCCCTATGAAAAAATTACAAATAAACACACGAAATCAAACCTATCTACACACGAATGGGAAGAATTATTCACACTTAGAAACAACCCTGAGATAACTATCAAAGAAGCCGATAAAGGCAGTACTGTTGTCATTATGAATACGGACTACTATAGGACCCTCGCACTTAACATTTTAGAAAACAACACATACTATGAAAAAACAGAAAACTACAAACACACCAAAACAATGGGGAACCTTTTGACCTTACTGAATAAATACCGCAACAGCTTAACCACAAAAGAGTTTAACTATATAAGCCACTTCAAATGCAATACAAGCTCTTTTTACGGCTTACCGAAACTCCACAAATGTAAACCCATAAACGATGCATGTGACACCTCAACCAACAATTACATTGAACTAACACCACCAGAAGACCTAAAACTCAGGCCAATTATAGCAGGCCCTACATGTGAAACCCACAGACTTAGCAACTTTCTGGACATCCTACTGAAACCCTTTCTACAACATATACAGAGCTACATACGAGATGACCTTGACATGCTGAAACACCTCCCTAAAACAGTAAGTGCAAATACAATTCTTGTCTCCTTTGACGTAATAAACCTCTACACAAACATACCTCACAACTATGGAATAACAGCAGTCCAATACTGGCTTAACACACACCCATCAGAAATACCGACACGCATCAACACAGATTTTATCACTGACGGACTCCGCTTTATCCTACAAAATAACTACTTCACATTCAATGGTTCAACATACAGACAAGTATCAGGTACGGCAATGGGCACGAAAGTAGCACCCACATATGCCAACCTAGTCATGGGATTCCATGAACAACAAATATACAGTCAGTCCCTTCTCTTATTTGGAGACTCTTTCCACACACACCTCAAAGCCAATTGGAAAAGATATCTAGACGACTGCTTTATCCTATGGCAAGAAGACATGAACTCACTTACTATGTTTAAAAACATGATAAACAACATAGATAATAACATACAATTCACAATGGAATCCAATCCTAAGGAATTAGCCTTCTTGGATATTCTCATCTCTGTAATAGACGGGAAATTAGATACAGATATATTCTATAAACCCACAGATTCCAAGCAATACCTCTTTTTCACATCAAGTCACCCAAAACATACAAAACTTAACATTCCTTACAATTTGGCCAAAAGTATATGTACCATAGTATCAGATCCACCTAAATGGGAGCAAAGACTAAAGGAACTAAAAGACACCCTTATCTTAAGAGCCTTTCCACTTGAAATAATCAACAATGGAATAGACAGGGCAAAACACCTAAATCCCCATCAACTTAACAATCCAAAACAGAAAACCACACTAAACACCCTGCCATATGTATCCACTTTCAACCCCAGAAATACCGAAATGTTTGATCACCTACACAAAAACCTCCCCATCCTACTTAAAGATGTAAAAATGAAGTCTATTCTTGAAACAAGATCCTTAAAAGATCCTTAAAAGTAAAAGACAACCCAAATCACTTAAACGCATTCTCACTGGACCAAATATACCCAAACCAATCCTCAACCCTACAGTTACCAAATGTGGTAGAACAAACTGTGGAACGTGCCTCTACCTCACTGAAGGACAAACATTTACATTCAAAGATGGCCAAACATTTACAGTAAAAAACAATTTCACCTGCAACTCGGAGAACTTGATTTACGCAATAACTTGCGGTGGGTGCAAACACAACTACATAGGACAGACGGGCACCTCATTACGCAAAAGAATGACCATCCACCGCCAACAAATCCGGGACGCTAACACAAGAAAAATCCCCTTGAGCAGCCATATTGCGAACTGCACAGGAATGACACTACCCAACTTTAAAATCTTCCCCTTCTACAAGTGCTCAGATTCGTTCACACAGCAACAAAGAATAAACAAAGAAAATCTATTCCTTAACAAATTTAAACCAAAACTAAACGGGTTATCACCCCAATAGAATTGTCATAAAATATAAACACACATACGCACGGAATCACTACTATTAAAGACCAGAGACCAATTCTGTAGAATCAGGTTTATTCGTTGACAGACCATGCCTTTGTGTGACCAACACATCCATGTTAAACCCTGCACGTGCACACACATATATC
>OZ024751.1:50208010-50258010 GCA_964016885.1 Eledone cirrhosa
TGTCTGGTGTCTCCTACTCTGTCTGTGAGCGAGGTAGTGTACCCGTTCGTCTCCAGCACCTCGAGGAATCGCTTGGTATGAGTGACACCACTCGCGGGATCGCTGCATCTGTTTTTGATTCGCGCGATCTCGTTCGTGATGTATCCTCTTTTGGCACTGTTAGGGAGGGCGGACTTGTAGTGAACGAACAGGTCCCTGCAGGCTGCCTTTCGGTAGAAGTTGCAGTGGATCCTTCCCTGTTCCGTGAATTTGATTCGGAAGTCGAGGAGGGCAAGTGACCCGTCTTCATTGGGGTGTTCAACACTGAAGTCAAAAAAACGATGTCATCCCAAACACTATCAGGAACATCCGCTTACCAGTAAGCCTACGTACACCAGCTTTCCAAAACAACACTAACCGCATATATCGCACGTGTATTAAACAGATCCTGAGACATCTCAACCGCCAATTACACGTCCATAAGCGGACACTCTCAGAGCGGACACATCGACTGTCAATAGCACCCGGCGACTTACTCCTGAAAATCACTAAAGCAATCGACCAGTGCTACCACTCCAGAGTCCAATACGAGAAAAAACGGCTCAAGCGAAAATATGAGTGGATCTTGTCGAAACGCCACAACGAGAACATCGACACTAACCCATTTACATTGTCGAGGCTTCCAAACGACTTAAAGAGATTTACCTTATTATTCCACAATGCTTCAAGCAAACTTCAATACTCTCATATATATATACAATTATATATATATATATATATATATATATATATATATATATATATATATATATATATATATATATATGAGGATAATGCATTTTGGTTCCTGAGGTTTCCCGAACCACCATCCACAGAATTTTAACGGAAAAGTTGCAATATCGGAAGGAGACCTTACTTTTGGGATTGCCTTCGTATATATAGGAAAATATTCAGGACCCCGACGGCAGAACTCAAGCCGTTTTGACGGCTATTTCTGGACTATATATATATATATGATATATATATATATATATATATATAGCGGCGATGAATTAGTTTTGCGAGGTTTTTTATATGAAATCGTGTGTCGAAACAGATATTGTTATATTTGGGGAGGGTCATATTTGCGTAATATTGCCAGAATTAATAACAGAACACACTCACTGTTTGGTTGGTTTTCGCTTCTCGCTGTCTTTTATATATATATATCTGCGATCTAACTTACTCGGTCCTCAATGTTGCCATTGACTGACCGGCGGTCAAAAATAATACAGATACAATATAGACAAACACTTATATATATAGTTTACATAAATCTTTCGTTGCACATCTGCAACATCGTCAGTGGTGTTATATTCATTGTTCCTCCTGTTGTGTTGTATGTCTACGCCATTTTTTTGTTCAGTCTGTCTATATATTTATTTATTTATTTGCTTGTTTGTTTATCTTATTTTATTTTGTCTTCTTTGCGCATGCGTTTGCGTGTGTGTATAGTGTTATGTGTGATGTGTGATGTGTGACTAGTGTGTATAGTGTTGTCTGCTGGGTGACTAGTGTGTGTTTATGTGCTTGTGTATGTATTTATTTATCTTATTTTATTTAATTTAATTTACTTATTTATTTATACTTCTCTTAGGTCAGTGTTGTTTGTTTGGGTGTTGTTGTTGTTCCACTCATTCTTTCTGTTTAGCTTTGGTCTTCTAATTTCTATTTCACTGGCCTCTCTGATTTGCCTATCTGCTGGGTCATTCCTATGTTTAGATATTATTCTAATTTCTATGTTGTCTATGTTACCGTCATGATGTTGTCTAGCATGTTCGTATAGTACTGACCCGTTTTTTCGTCCTTTTAGTTCCCCCCAGTGTTGGTCTATCCTTTCACCTATGCTACGAGCTGTCTCACCTATGTATGTTGTTGTCGTGTTTCTGCAAGTACCCTCTGTACATCTTATGCTATAGACTACGTTTCTAGTTTTACAGTTTATCCGGGGGTTCACCTTACATATGATACATTTCCTATTGGTACAGTGGGTTTTCTTAAAAGGGTAGGTTTTGCTGATCAGGGATTTTATGGTGGTTCCTGGCTTTTCTACCACCTTTATTTTTAAGTGGGTCTTTCTCAGGGCCTTTCTACACTGGTTAGCTAATTTCCCTCCAGGGGTGGCGTCCACAAACATGACACTCTGATATCTCTGGTTGTCGTACCATGATGTGGCCTTCCCTATCTTATGTCTAGCCCTATCTAAGCTATTCCATGATTTGCTCCTGTATAGTGGGCAAATTCCTTTCATGTCCAGTTCTATGAGGGTCTTATACTTTTCCATGGCTCCTTCGTATACTCTGACTCTGTCTCTTTGGTTGTAGCCAGAGAACTGCATGCGGTTGATGAAGTGTTGGATGTGTCCTTCCATTTCTGTTGGGTCGCACATGCTGGACACATTCTTCATCACTCGTACCAAATCTGCGATCAGAATATTAAACTTAGCACTACTGGACATTGCTGAGTTTTTGAGTATCAGGTATTTGGAGGCCATGGGTTTAGCATAGTGTGAGTGGAGAATTTGGGCTCTCTCGTCTATAGTGTTAATCCAGAGTTCTGTGTCTAATACAGGTAGTCTATTGTTAGGGTGTTTGGAAGGGAAGTCTATAGTTACAGTTATACTCTGGTGTATGGAATTAGCTATCTGCTGGATGCTTTCCATCGTGCTACGTTCTAAATCAAACTTGTTAGTGCTCTCTAGTGGGGGTGTTCTTATAACTATATTGATATCGTCTACATAACGAGAGTACATGATGAGGTCTATGGAGCCTTCATTAAGGAGATCTTTAAGTCTCCTTTCCCACCATACCATGAAAAGGTTGGCAACATCGCCAGCTATGCTGACGCCGATGGCTGCTCCCTCATTTTGGGTGTAGATTTTCTCATTGAACTTAAATATGTGGCCCTTTAGGGTAGTTTTGATACTAGCCCCTATTGCATGTGCGACCATTTTTCTTACCTGATCAGTGTTTTGGGGGGTCCGTATAGCTTTGGTCCACCCAATCCACCTTCCTATGGGAGTCTTTTTAGCCATTGAGGTTATGGTGGGGGGTCTACCTCTTATAGGTCTACTAGGGCAGAAACATCTAAGGTCATGGCTGTCTAGGTAGTCAGTGTCGTAGGTAAGTCTAAGTAGGAGGCCCAGTTCGTCTGTGTCGACGTCGCAGAACTCCACCTCACTCTCAATGATCATCTCCACACATCTTTTCACAGCAAAATCAATGTTAATGGATGGGTACAGTGACACCACATCCATGCTGCCTATTATGCAGTTGGATAGGCTCCTGTTTTTGTTGCACTCACTGATTCTGCTGAGGAGGTCCTCTGTACTTTCACATACATCTGGGGACATCTTGATTATGGGGCGTATAACCATTGAGAGGAAGTAGGAGATCCTGTAGTTGCTAGCTATATTAGCTCCGCATACAGGTCTTGTTGGTGGTCCTATTGTCGGGTCGTCGACTGTCTTGTGGTCTTTGCGGAGCCCATACAAGGGTGGTATGCCATTGTTAGACGCCTGGAAGTTGTTGGCAGTGCGTCTGCTTGGCTTTAGGATGTCAGTCCACATCATCATGTGAGCGTTGAGGATTTTTTCTCTCCCATCGTGTGTTAGTTGTGCAACTTCGCTCGTGTTGGTGATGTGGGGTTGCATTGCCTCGATGTAGTTCGGCATGCTATCTATTGACATCCTACCAGACTTATCTGTGGGTAGACACACTACCTCACCATCCCTTGTGCGCTGCTTGAGGCTAACCAAGCCTTCTACAGGTTTTATCCCAAGTTGTTGGGCCTCTGGTCTGCTCTGTCTCATAGTGTACCTGTCTACTACTTGTCTAATCTTATTTCTAGCTATGGTGAACTGTGCCTCCGTCTCGTCATCTATTTGTTGTGGTATGCAAACTCTTTTATTAAAGGGTAACCTCGTAGGATAGATATTACCCATCTTATATGTTTTGTCAGCTGGGTTGAAAAATAGTTTCTCTAAGGGGTTGTCGTTATTTCTATCGTCATAGTTGTGTGTGTTGCTATTATTGTTATCATGGTGGTTGTTGTTGTTTCTATCCTTAGCATTAATATTATTATTGTTATGATTGCTAGATGTATTGTTGTTTACTTCACCGTTATTGTTGTTGTTACTGCTATTTCTACCATTGTGGTTGTTACTATTATTATGTTTCTTGTTTTTGTTGATGTTGCTACATGTACTATTTCCATTATTACCACTGTGGTTATTGTTGTTGTTGTTGTTCGTATTGTTACCGTTATTACTACTGTGGTCACTGTTGCTGTGTCTGTGGTTAACGTTTCTATTATTATTATTATTGTGGTTGTTGTTGTTCTGTCTATCGCTAGTATTATTACCATTATCACTATTTCTCACTTTCCTGCCATTGTTATGGTTATGGCTGTTATTTCTATACCCAGAGTTATTGTTTATATTACTACTACCGTTATTATTGTTGTTGTTGTTTACCTTTGCATTCCAACGTATATAAGATGGGTAATATCTATCCTACGAGGTTACCCTTTAATAAAAGAGTTTGCATACCACAACAAATAGATGACGAGACGGAGGCACAGTTCACCATAGCTAGAAATAAGATTAGACAAGTAGTAGACAGGTACACTATGAGACAGAGCAGACCAGAGGCCCAACAACTTGGGATAAAACCTGTAGAAGGCTTGGTTAGCCTCAAGCAGCGCACAAGGGATGGTGAGGTAGTGTGTCTACCCACAGATAAGTCTGGTAGGATGTCAATAGATAGCATGCCGAACTACATCGAGGCAATGCAACCCCACATCACCAACACGAGCGAAGTTGCACAACTAACACACGATGGGAGAGAAAAAATCCTCAACGCTCACATGATGATGTGGACTGACATCCTAAAGCCAAGCAGACGCACTGCCAACAACTTCCAGGCGTCTAACAATGGCATACCACCCTTGTATGGGCTCCGCAAAGACCACAAGACAGTCGACGACCCGACAATAGGACCACCAACAAGACCTGTATGCGGAGCTAATATAGCTAGCAACTACAGGATCTCCTACTTCCTCTCAATGGTTATACGCCCCATAATCAAGATGTCCCCAGATGTATGTGAAAGTACAGAGGACCTCCTCAGCAGAATCAGTGAGTGCAACAAAAACAGGAGCCTATCCAACTGCATAATAGGCAGCATGGATGTGGTGTCACTGTACCCATCCATTAACATTGATTTTGCTGTGAAAAGATGTGTGGAGATGATCATTGAGAGTGAGGTGGAGTTCTGCGACGTCGACACAGACGAACTGGGCCTCCTACTTAGACTTACCTACGACACTGACTACCTAGACAGCCATGACCTTAGATGTTTCTGCCCTAGTAGACCTATAAGAGGTAGACCCCCCACCATAACCTCAATGGCTAAAAAGACTCCCATAGGAAGGTGGATTGGGTGGACCAAAGCTATACGGACCCCCCAAAACACTGATCAGGTAAGAAAAATGGTCGCACATGCAATAGGGGCTAGTATCAAAACTACCCTAAAGGGCCACATATTTAAGTTCAATGAGAAAATCTACACCCAAAATGAGGGAGCAGCCATCGGCGTCAGCATAGCTGGCGATGTTGCCAACCTTTTCATGGTATGGTGGGAAAGGAGACTTAAAGATCTCCTTAATGAAGGCTCCATAGACCTCATCATGTACTCTCGTTATGTAGACGATATCAATATAGTTATAAGAACACCCCCACTAGAGAGCACTAACAAGTTTGATTTAGAACGTAGCACGATGGAAAGCATCCAGCAGATAGCTAATTCCATACACCAGAGTATAACTGTAACTATAGACTTCCCTTCCAAACACCCTAACAATAGACTACCTGTATTAGACACAGAACTCTGGATTAACACTATAGACGAGAGAGCCCAAATTCTCCACTCACACTATGCTAAACCCATGGCCTCCAAATACCTGATACTCAAAAACTCAGCAATGTCCAGTAGTGCTAAGTTTAATATTCTGATCGCAGATTTGGTACGAGTGATGAAGAATGTGTCCAGCATGTGCGACCCAACAGAAATGGAAGGACACATCCAACACTTCATCAACCGCATGCAGTTCTCTGGCTACAACCAAAGAGACAGAGTCAGAGTATACGAAGGAGCCATGGAAAAGTATAAGACCCTCATAGAACTGGACATGAAAGGAATTTGCCCACTATACAGGAGCAAATCATGGAATAGCTTAGATAGGGCTAGACATAAGATAGGGAAGGCCACATCATGGTACGACAACCAGAGATATCAGAGTGTCATGTTTGTGGACGCCACCCCTGGAGGGAAATTAGCTAACCAGTGTAGAAAGGCCCTGAGAAAGACCCACTTAAAAATAAAGGTGGTAGAAAAGCCAGGAACCACCATAAAATCCCTGATCAGCAAAACCTACCCTTTTAAGAAAACCCACTGTACCAATAGGAAATGTATCATATGTAAGGTGAACCCCCGGATAAACTGTAAAACTAGAAACGTAGTCTATAGCATAAGATGTACAGAGGGTACTTGCAGAAACACGACAACAACATACATAGGTGAGACAGCTCGTAGCATAGGTGAAAGGATAGACCAACACTGGGGGGAACTAAAAGGACGAAAAAACGGGTCAGTACTATACGAACATGCTAGACAACATCATGACGGTAACATAGACAACATAGAAATTAGAATAATATCTAAACATAGGAATGACCCAGCAGATAGGCAAATCAGAGAGGCCAGTGAAATAGAAATTAGAAGACCAAAGCTAAACAGAAAGAATGAGTGGAACAACAACAACACCCAAACAAACAACACTGACCTAAGAGAAGTATAAATAAATAAGTAAATTAAATTAAATAAAATAAGATAAATAAATACATACACAAGCACATAAACACACACTAGTCACCCAGCAGACAACACTATACACACTAGTCACACATCACACATCACACATAACACTATACACACACGCAAACGCATGCGCAAAGAAGACAAAATAAAATAAGATAAACAAACAAGCAAATAAATAAATAAATATATAGACAGACTGAACAAAAAAATGGCGTAGACATACAACACAACAGGAGGAACAATGAATATAACACCACTGACGATGTTGCAGATGTGCAACGAAAGATTTATGTAAACTATATATATAAGTGTTTGTCTATATTGTATCTGTATTATTTTTGACCGCCGGTCAGTCAATGGCAACATTGAGGACCGAGTAAGTTAGATCGCAGATATATATATATAAAAGACAGCGAGAAGCGAAAACCAACCAAACAGTGAGTGTGTTCTGTTATTAATTCTGGCAATATTACGCAAATATGACCCTCCCCAAATATAACAATATATATATATATATATATATATATATATATATATATATACAATATAATATATATGTATATGTATATATATATATATATATATGTGTGTGTGTGCATGTGTATATAATATATATATATATATATATATAAGGGCATACTGCGTTTCGGGTGATCTACTGGTTTTTAGCACTACATTTAGCCAATGTCCGGAATGAGGCCAGCCTAGTGAGAGAGATGATCTTTATTTATTTAATTGATTCAGTGACGGTATGATGTGAAAGTCTTTTGTCATTCAGTGTGTCTGATAAACTGAACGACCAGCTCATGAATTATTAGTCTGTAATTAGTTAAGAATTCCACAGACACGTGCACCTTTAAAGGAATTGCCATGCAAAAATCAATGTATTGTACGTGTGCGTGTGTTGGTGCCTTGTTCCTCTGTATTGGCAGTGTAGTATGTTCGTATGGTGGAATGCTACTGTGTGTGTGTGCGTGTGTTGTTGTCTCGCTTGTGTGTGTGTGCGTGTGTTGCTGCAGCAATGGATTGTACGTGTAATTCAAAGGTCCCTTCTTGTCACATGACAAGAAGGGACCTTTGAATTACACGTACAATCCATCAAACAGACTTCCACACTGTTTCTGTTTACCAGATTTCATTCACAATTCACATGCTTGAGTCAACTCATGTATATAGTAAAGAAAGTCGTGAAGATATATTCAAATTGACTTTGACTGCATAACCCTGACTGGTGGTGCTGGTGGTGTTGCTGGTGTGGTGGTGTTTGTAATGGTGGTATTGGTGGTGTTGCTTGTGTTAATGTTGCTGATGAGGTGGGGTGGGGTGATGTTGGTGGGGGAGATCCAGATTGCCACGTAGAGAGATCAAACTCAGAACCTCATGATTGTAAAGTGAACTTAGTAATCATTCACCCACGTCAACGCTAACGCCAACAATATTTCATTAGTTTCAATGTGGCGAGGTGGACAGGTGGAAATTATGAAATAGCTGTCATCTTGAATGTTCCTTTACCAATATTTTCTTTTCACATGATCTTTATTTTGACAAATGGATGGAAAAAACACTTTATTGTATTTATTTGTCATTGTCATTTTTCGTCTTGTGCTTTTTTTTTTTTTTTTTCAAGAATCTACTTCAAGACAAAAATATCAATGTATTTGCATTTTGCGCTAGTTTCAAAATATTTTTATTTACTTTGGCTCACAATGATCAGACGTTTGCGCATTGGATTGCCTAAAATCCCGTTGCTAAGACGACCTTCCCGAAAGTAAATATCTGAATCGATATAGTATGTGTGTTATCAGAAAGATTATAGCTAAAAGCAACTAGAAAACTATACGGACGGAGTCTGGTGTGTACGTTTTTAATATAGAACTTACAGCGCAAATAGATTATTGACCAACAATACAAACACATGAAGACGTATATGCACATGCAATGACATATATATATATATATATATATATTAGAAAGTGAGTTTTTTTTTTTGGGGGGGGGGGTACAAAATGAAAAATAACCGAGGTGTCCTACACGAGTGAAAGTATAAAAAAAAACATGAAATCGAAAATGCAGCTGGAGTCAGACCCTCCATCTCAACACTACTTTTAAAAAGCAGAAGTACTGCGAAACCGGTAAAGGAACCAAATAAATATATATATATTTTTTTAAATAAGACTCCAGCTGCATTTTCGATTTCATCTTTTTTTCTTTATATATATATATATATATATATATATATAAACAAACGCCCATATACAATAAAACCTCATATACATATATATATACATATGTGTACTTGAGTCTATGTCAATACATACATAAATGTATGCAGACACATACGTAAATACTAATCACACACGCAGCCATAAAATTACTAATAATACACACATTCACACTCACACACATACTTAAAACTATATATATATATGTGTGTGTGTATCTATATATACATATATATACCTATTGATTCATATATATATCTATATAAATATATATATATTTTATATATATATATATATATATATATATATATATATATATATATATATATATATATATATATATATATATATATATATATATGTACCTATTGATTCATTCACATACTTATGCACAAATCCTTCGAACTTTCTTGTACCAAACAAAAACATCTTGACACTTGGTGACCGTCTCCTATTGTACGAAAGAACGTTTAAATACATCTCAAAGACATTTTATATATAAATACATATACCCTGTCAGGCATATATATATATATATGTGTGTGTGTGTGAGTGTGGGTGTGTGCATACGTACGCATGTGTCAGTGTGTGTGTGCTCGTACAAGTGTGTATTGTCAAAAACATACACATCCATATATAGCGTCAAAATCATCATCATCATCATCATCGATTGCCGTGCGTTTTCTCTGCCACCACCATCATCATCATCATCATCATCATCATCATCATCATCGATTGCCGTCCGTTTTCTCTGCCAGTGGGTGTTTAAAATACCATTGCACTTGAAACTTTCAAACGGAATGAGCACTTAAAATGTAAAAGCACGGGGTAGAATTTAATTTCTCAAAAGAAACGAGGCAGTACTTTCGAAGTTTCAACTGTGGTGCACGCCCACATATATACACACACACATATACATATATATATATATATATATATATATATATATATATATATATATATACATATATATATATATATATTTCTTTTGATAAATTAAATTCTACCCCGTGCTTTTACATTTTAAGTGCTCATTCCGTTTGAAAGTTTCAAGTGCCATCGTATTTTAAACACCCACTGGCAGAGAAAACGGACGGAAATCGATGATGATGATGATGGTGGTGGTGGTGGTGGTGGTGATGACGACGATGACGATGATGATGCTGATGATGATGATGATGGTGGTGGTGGTGGTGGCAGAGAAAACGGACGGCAACAATATATATATATATATATATATATATATATATATATATATATATATATATATATATATATGATAATAAGGGCGCTGCGGAGTTGCAAATGGGTTACATATGAAAAAAGTTTGTCCTTCATCAGTGATCTTCCAAATGCCTATGATAGTTGGAAGATCACTGATGAAGGACAAACTTTTTTCATATATATATATATATATATATAGTAATAATAATAAATGTGAAGACTAAAATCCAAACCAGCGATTCTTTGCTTAAACTTTTATCTGTTATTTTAATAAATATATATATATATATATATATATATATATATATATATATATATATATATATATATATATATATATATATATATATATATATATATATATATATATATATATATATATTATATTATATTTATACGTATCTATACGGAGATGGTGTAAAGAATTTACAATGTTTTGTTTGCCTTTAAGATAGATGTAATTTAACTATAGCGTCATCTTGAAAGTCTTTGATGTTAGCTGATAAGACATTCTTGCAAGCTGGGCCTATACTCATCGTTTGTGTGAGTTCATTCATACAGAACATCTATAAGCCTTTGGCTTGAACAAAATATCAAAGAATGTACAAATGAAGCAACCTCTGCGTCAGGAACGTGAATAAGAGAGGAGAAAGAGCAAAGGAAATGAAGAAGACCTCAATGGCAGAGAGTACGTAGGAGTGAAAAAGTGGCAAAGAGAAATAGAAGGAGGAAGCAACGAAACATAGAGAGAGGGAGAGAAAGAGGGGGATGAGTGAGGAAGAGGCAGAGAGAAACGAAGTAGAAAAAAGGGGTCCTTTACACACAGAGAAATAGAGTGAGCGAGATGAGAAGAAATGAAAAGAGGCACAAAGAGAGAACAAGAGAGAGAAGAAAGAGAGGGGAAAGTCAGAATTACAAGAGGGATTGAGAGAGGGATGAGGAGTGATTAGAATTTGTAGATATATGTGTGTGAGTGTATGTATGTGTATGTGTGTGTGTGTGTGAGAGAGAGAGAGAGAGAGAGAGAGAGAGAGAGAGAGAGAGAGAGAGAGAGAGAGAGAGAGATATCTATCTTTATTTTCCCCTAAGTGTTGAAATATTAGTCCGCCTCATAGTCCTGACGGACAGAATTCTGAAGCCCCTGCCTGAGAGGATGGCATGGGAGACATACTATGTAAACTAAAATCCGAAAGACATACAGAAGAGCGAGCATAAACGTTGTAGTTTGATATGCTAGTGCAATCGACCTCAAAACTCATTATATCGCCTTAAAGAAAATCAAATAAGCGGCACTATTGATGTTGCAATCCTAGATATATTATGTATACTAGCAGAAAACCCACCCGAAGGGTGGTTTTCTGCTAGCATGTGTAGTGTGTATATTGATATTATACGCAGGTATATATACATGTAGATATGATACATCAAATAAAATCGTAATTGACAATATATAATACATAGAAATTGAACGAAGATTGCGTTACACTGTCTTGTTTGATCAGTAACGTAATCCATGATACATTAAAAAAGACAATATTATATATAAACTGCATTAGGAGAAAATTAGTGACAGAAATATATGAATATTTATTTAAACGATCGCTAACCGGAAGTGTTGACATTTGAAAATGTTAAAGAAGTGAATCTTTAAATAAGTAATAAAATATATTTAATAAACAGCTACGAAATTTAGTAGATAAATTATGTAATATTCATTCATTATTTATTCAAAGTAATCCAACTTATTTTACTAAGGGGATCAAAAATTATAAACCGTACGCAGTCCCGCGCTTCTTACTTTATTATAGTTTAGATTTTTTTTAAAATTGGGATGTTTAATGCTAGAAGGCTTTGGCTAAGGAATGGGCCAAGTAGTTATAGGTGGTTGAAGATTAACAAGGATATAAGCTATGATACTCTTAAGTTTCGTTGGCCAAGAACAAGAAAGTAAAAACTATTTTAAAATATTGGGTTGTAACATAAATTCCCGCCGTTGTTATTATTTGTTTAATAACAAAAACGGTGGGAATTTATGTTATAACCTAATATATTTATATTACTGAACACCACAAGGATATGGTCCGAACGTGGAAGAGCCGAACTCCCACTGTCATCGCCTCTATCTCTCTCGCCCTCCCCATCTCTCTGTATGGTGGGCAAATAGGGTCCCACGTGCTGGCCTCCCCACAGTCCCGGCGGACAGAATGGAGAAGGTGTTTCCCTGGAGGATGATAAGAGAGATGCGCTGGAAGAGCCATTCCAACTCGCGATGCTCACACCTGGCCAGCTCAGCGCCTATGGTGGGGAGTAGGGAGGTATTCCTAGAGCCAAGGACACCAGAAGTCTCCACTGCCAAGGGCACGATCGCAAACCTGTCGGAGAGCGACCAGTAGTTGGAGAGTTTGGCCTCCTCAGCCCGACGTGTAGCAGATATACCTATATTTCATCTGAGATCAACTGGGGTTAAACAATTACCACAAATTAACAACCGTAGCCACAAGCCCTTTTGATGCATTCCCCTTTGATTTCGATAATATATATTCACTTATTTGGCCAGCTAAACATTTGACTCATTCAATTCTTAAACCAATAGAAATTAGTATTGGTGCTCTGAAATAGCGATGTATATATGAATGTATGTATAGTATATTTGATAATATACGTTATGTTTATTTAAAAACATTTAGAAGACCAATCTCTATGAATTTTAAAGTAGTGACTACGTGATGTACTTCGTCTTGGCAAAAACAAAGCGGAGTAATGGACGTTAGTACCGTTTCTCACTTGTAAGTGGTTGTCAAGACTACACACCCCTTCGCTTCTGCCGAAATAAACATACAGTATATTATCAAATATACTATACGTACATTTTTAAACCAACGTATTTCAACTAACAAAGCGATAGTGTCAGATTATGATACACGATTTAGTAGAGTTGTTTCTTCAGTTCAATAGACAAAGTGTCAATTTGCTTGTGTGTGTGAGTATGTGTGTGTGCGTGCGTATGTGTGTAAGTGTGTGTGTAAGTATGTATGTAAGTGTGTGTGTATGTATGTTATCGCTTTATTCTTTATTATCATTTTCCACTTACCCACAACGCAACGAACGAAAGCAACAAGGACCGTTTCCCTCATGATTTCAAACACTCTCAGCAAAACACAACCGATCGGAAAGTTAGATTCTCTGTCGCCCTACGGCAATTGAATTTACCAAACATTGCTATTTGAAATGTTGTCCTAATCATACACGCATTTACTTCTATTACTTTTTTGGCTAGTAACACAGCTAGAAATAGAAACATTATTACAAGATTATGGAGAATATAAATTATGAATAAAATGATTTATTGCTCTTTCCTTTATATTCATTTTCATTTCATTGTTATTAATATTTTTATTACAAGCAATCCAAGCATAATAATAATCTTGACTTGGTCATCTGTTGTTCAATACTGTCTCAAAGAGTTCAAATAAATAGGTTCCTGGATGGATTTGGAATCGAAATATTCTACACTTTATATATATATATATATATATATATATATATATATACAGTATTTTCCGTTGTGTTGTAATATAAATATTACACACAGTAGATTATCAGCTCACGTAGAGTTTGCTCGACGGTTCCAGTTGTAGTTCCAAAAGTAATCCGGAGAAAAATAGAAAGATTTGAATGGATACAGTTTAGTTGAAAGGAATTTATTGACACGTGTTTCTATAGGCATTCTTACTCAATTGACACGTGTTTCTATAGGCATTCTTACTCAATAAAACACCAGAGCCAAAGAAATGTAACAACTTTAGCAGAAAAAGCTTGGACGCTCAGGGATAGCGATCAAAAGTTTACCCTAAAATGGGAGAAATTAGCTAAAACCCAAAGCTTTTCCAGGAGCCAAAATTTCTGCAAATTGTGTAATCTTGATATTTATTACATAATCACACACAAGAAGAAACTGCTGAATAACAGAATTGAACGAACATTATTCTGCCGTCACAAAACTAAAACCCTTTTTTCCCACTACAAGCCGAATATTACATAAAAGAGGGACATCCCCCAACTATATAAACCTTAATCTAGTTAGAAAAATATAAAAACAATCTCTTCTCAACATATATTAATAACCTTAAATTACCACACTAATAATGGAAAGATATGCTAATGAGAATAGGTGCAAATATGCGATAATGAATGTGTCTAAAAACGTCCATAAGTATGTATATATATGTGAAAATGTATATAAATAAGTAAATATATATATATGTTTGATGTGTATAGTTAGATGTAAGTGTATTCATGTATTAAAGTGCTTATATATATATATATATATGTATAATATATATATATATATGTATGTATATATGTGTATATAGATGTGTATGTATGTGTATGTGTGTACACATGGACTAGAGTATGTATGTATATATGTGTGTGTCTATACGTGTGTATATAAAGATAAGTTGAGTATGAAAATGTATACACATGAGCGCGTATGTATGTACATGAATACATGTGTGTATATATATGTGTATGCATGTGTATATATATGTAAGTATGAATATGTGAATTGTGAGTATATGTATTTTGTAGAGGTGTGCAAATATATTTGTGTGTGAATGCGTGGGTGAAAGGATACGTACACTTGAAAGAAAAATTTAAGTCTGAATGTTAATTAAGTGCAAACACAAAACCAACCACGCATATCTTTACTATCTCTAATCCTTCTATAGATTTAGAAAAATAACCAATAATATATTCTATAAAAAATGTCAAAACAACAGATGGGAATCTAATTACTCACTGCCACCAAGAATTCTCACTGCTATCGAAAAACCACTCCTTCAACTATTCTTCTAACAACTTCACCCCTCCCTCCTAATATTCTCTATAAAAACTAAATAGGTCCTCAGTAATATTATTCTGATGAAATGACAGTAAATAATAACATTGAAATATTGAATGTCTGCATAACTAAAAGTTTGTAGATAGCAGCTGTTTTAGGTTATGTAACTGTTATAGAAACACGTGTCAATAAATTCCTTTCAACTAAACTGTATCCATTCAAATCTTTATATATATATATATATATATATATATATATATATATATATATATATATATATATATATATATATATATATAACGAAGGAGTTGTGGTAAGGAACCAGATGGACCATAACGCACCAGAATACTCAATGTAGTAGGGTAGTAGAGTGGGTATATATATGCATGCATGTATGTATGTATATACATACATGCATATATATATGTGTATATATATATATATATATATATATATATATATATATATATATATATATATATATATATATACATATATATATATATGCATATAAGCTGTATTGATATAACCCTAACGCAAAGACGTAAAGTGTGTAGACGCATAAATTACACGGCACTCGATATTACTTTAGGTTTACCATTGTGTGTGTGTGTGTGTGTGTGTGTGTGTGTGTGTGTGTGTGTGTGTGTGTGTGTGTGTGTGTGTGTGTGTGTGTGTGTGTGTGTGTGTGTGTGACTGTGTGTGTGTCTGTGTCTGTATATATATATATATATATACAAAACGTGCTACCTTAGGTTTCATTGAACCTTATTAAGAAGCCGTGACCAGCTCACCCTTCTCCAGGCACTCATCCATCCTTGATCGTAACAATAAAATTGTTACAGCTAATATAAATGGATATGAAAATATTCCTGGCTTATTAGTATTCGAAATCTTTTCTTTCCGTATACTTCCTCAACAATAAATCATTATTAATTGAAAAACGAACAAGTCTTCTGGAAAACAAAGCTATAGTCTTGATTTCAAAATAAAATTGTTTCATGCTTTTGAAATAATCATGTTTTATTAGTTCCTAAACGTGTTATTCTGCCCGTCAAGTAAAAAAAAAATGTGAATTTTGACAGGGTGGTTTGAGCATCGAATATCATGCCTTTCAGTATTCCTTAAAACCTTCCTCACTCTGAGTTCAAATCCGGCCGAAACTACCTTTGCCTTTCATCCTTTCGTTAGACGTTAGATAAAGTTGTCTGTATATATTGTACGCTAAAATGACTCTGCAGTTATATTAGCTATTCCTGGAACCTCTAATAACACGAAAATAACTTCGCAACACGAGTAATTTTAAAATGGTATTACTGAATTATTTGTACGTAGTCTAAGTTTAGCGGTTCAAACCCATGAATAATCTGACGGGCAATTTATTCGGTCGGAAGTGGATATGTTCTTGGGAAAAGTCATTGTCAAGTCTAACGTAGGTTAGCAGTTAAATGTTCAGAAACTATTAATATATTCGCCCACTTCGATATTTACTCGCTGTTCTATTTAGTTGACTTAACAAAACCTCTTACTCGGTATTCAGAGCTATTGATTTATCCAGAGCGTAGCACTTACGTTGTGTTGCCTTTTCATAATAAGATATTTACTGCTTTTGAAGATGATCGGCAGTTATTTAATTGCAAATATTTTAGCTGTGGTCTTACAAACTGTTTCGTGTTTGCAATTAAATTTGGACAATATTATTTGTGATTTGTGAGGCATGCACAGTTATTTGGACAGCTTCGCCATATGTGGTTAGATCAAAGAGGAACATAACAAAATGTATTCTTAAAATTTGCCCCTAACTTTTTATAAATAATATATAACGATATTTATGAATGTTCAGCTGAATTTATCTGGATTTTTAAAGGTCGTCATAACCTAAACCCTCCTATTTAATTCTACTAAAAAAGTTGTCCGAACCTTTTAAAACATTTATCATCTCGTTTTATGGGTTGTATCGCTTATTATTCCAGGTGGGTAGAACGGTGGAGTGGCAGAGTCGATAGAGCTTCGAACAAATGTATAGCAATATTTCATTAGCTCTCTATGTTCTATGTTAAAATCCCATTGATGTTAACTTTGTCTTTCATCCTCCTACTACTGTTGATAAAATAAAGTAACATCAGATACTGGGATCAATGTGGTCCGCTTTCCCCTCCACCAAAGTTTCTGACTTTATGGTTTTGTCAGAATCCATTAATCCCTGTGGTTTAATAGTTTCTTTGAAATAATAAGTCAACCAGTGACTTAAAACACCTATTAAGAAGATTAAGGCTACAATAGTCGTACGTTTTACATTTACTATCAAAAGAGAGGACACAGCAACCTTTCTAATGTTGGTAACATGATATGAAACACTCGTTACATTTGGTAAAGTTGTTGACGATAGGAAGAGCATTCAGCCGTAGAAAACATTTATAAAACGAAAGGTAGAAAGAGCTCTTCAGTTCTTGTCAAAGATATGATGACCTCTCTAGAGCTGGTGGCATGATTCTACGACATTTCACATTCTATAGAGTGTAGAAACAAAGGTCAGCAAGAAGGACCCCGGCCCATCTGAGAGGTCAGTGGCTCTAATTAAGAACTAGCTTTGTCTGTGACAAAATGTCCAACTCCTTTTAGCAGGGAAAATAGATTAAATCACAAACATACGCAGTCACACACACACACACATACACACATATATGTGCGTGTGTGCGTGTGCGGGCGTGTGTGTGTGTGTATGTGTGTGTGTGTATGTGCGTGCGTGTATGTATGTGTGTATCCAAAGTTCAATCGGGGATAACCACAGTAAGGTACTCAATAATAGCGGAGTATAATTGTTTAATATAGAAAATGGCTTCTGCGGCACTAGAACTGTTTCATTCGAAGGAAATCATCAGGAAATATATACATTATACATATATATACATATATATATATATATATATATATATATATATATATATATATATATATATGTGTGTGTGTGTGTGTGAGTGTGTATGTGTGTGTGTGTGTGCATGAGTATCATCACCATATATATATATATATGTGTGTGGTGATGATATTCATGCACATACACACACACACACATATATATATATATAGTGAAAGAATTTCCTCCGAAAGCATTAGACGTGTCCGACGAGCCCGCAGGTCCAGAGTCAGACAAGATCCATGCAATGATCGTGTCTCGAGCTGTCCGCCGGCGAAACAATTGTAACACACAATAAATTGATTTCAGATGCATGACTGATTATTCGTTTTATACTATATATATATATATATATATGTGTGTGTGTGTGTGTGTGTGTGTGTGTGTGTGTGTGTGTGTGTGTGTGTGTGTGTGTATTTGTATGGAAATATTTACTAACACACACACATATATATATATATATATATATATATATATATATATGTGTGTGTGTGTGTGTGTGTGTGTGTGTGTGTTTGTGAGTATGTGTATATATGTTTATAGATACTCTTTTGCTGTAAGTGATAATATAATAAATAAGATAAGCTAAGATAATATAATAATATCATCAGAAAATTTATTTATGCAGGATTTGTCGTTATGGGAAACATTTATTTGTTGTGTTCCGTTTGAAGCTGTATCTCTTTCATCTGGCTAGCAATGGTAAAAGGGACAGCGTAAAAGGGTATTTATCAAGCCGTACGATATGACAAGATATGGCAGCCGATGCACAAGAGGAAAATAATATTCAAGCTGAGGATAATTCACAGAAATATGGTTATTTTTAGTAACTACGTTTATTGCACTTGCTGTTGAAGAGCCAAAGAGAGGGGCAGATATGGTGATGGGGAGAGAGACGGGGATGGAAGAAAAGGAGAGAGATGAGATAGCAGACGTTAGAGAGTGTGAAAGAGCAGACGATAGAGAGTGATAGAGTAGGTGTTAGAAAGAGAGAAGAGGCGGACAAAAAAACAGAGCAGTCTTTAGAGAGGGGGAGACATAGAGACAGGGCAGACTTTAGAGAGGGGGATATAGAGATAGAGCAGACTTTAGAGAGGTGGATATAGAGAGAGAGCATGCTTTAGAGAGGGGGCATAGAGACAGCGCAAGCTTTAGAGAGGGGGATATATAGAGAGAGCAGGCTTTAGAGGGGGTATAGAGAGAGAGAGAGAGCAGGCTTTAGAGAGACAGGATATAGAGACTGTGTAGACTTTAGAGAGGGGGATATAGAGACAGGGTAGACTTTAGAGAGGGTGATATATAGAGAGAGAGCAGGCTTTAGAGAGGGCGATATAGAGACAGAGCAGACTTTAGAGAGAGAGAGGGGGTGGAACATAGAGGTAGAGAGAAAAAACAAAGAGAGAGATGGAAAGCGAGAGACAGTCATAGAAATAGAGAGAGGGGCGAGGGGGGGGGGAGAAATAGTACAAAGGAATACAGGTGTGAGAGAGAATGAAAAAGAAGGAGAAAGAGATAGAGAGATAGTGAGAAATATATTGTGAAGTACAAAAAAATCAATATTTTTCTGATGACTCGTGATTTAAAGACTGGCAGAACAGCAATCTAGTATCTAGCTAGTGTTAGTGGAATGCTCAGAAAGAATAAATGGAAGTATGTTGTGTATATCTAACCATCTGTTTCTCTATATCTATCTATCTTTCTGTTTGTCTGTCTATCTATCTGGGAGTCAAATCATCAATCTATCTATCTATCTATCTGTTTGTATCTATGTATCTATCTGGGAATGCGCAAGTCAATCCATCTCTCTCTCTCTCTCTCTCTCTCTCTCTCTCTCTCTCTCTCTCTCTCTCTCTCTCTCTCTCCCTCTCTCTCTCTCTCTGTATATATATGTGTGTGTGTGCGTATGTGTGTGTGTGTATAAATCAGAATAGATGGGTCCCAATCCTTCATATATATATATATATATATATATATATTGTTATACTTTGGGAGGGTCATGTTGCCAATTTCAGATAAAGAATCTTGCTAAACAAATTCAGAAACGAAATATATATATATATATATATATAATGGAAAAATTTGAACAGGGACAAAACAGAGAGGCAGTACAACGAATGTTTATTAATTTCACGCTCTGGAGAGTGGGGTGTTGGTGGGGGACGACGTTTCGGGCATAAGCCCTTCCTCAGGTGGGAAGTATATATATGAGGGATAAGTTGGGGTGTGTAGGAGTGAAGGTTGAGATGGTATGGTCATGTGATGCGCATGGAGGATGACCGCTGGGTAAAGAAGTGCCAAGAAATCCCAGTAGAAGGAAGACACAGTAGAGGTAGACCATGAAAAACATGGGCGTAGGTGGTGAGAGCAGACCTCAGATTGCTGAAACTCACCGAGGAGATGACGAAGGACCGTGACAAGTGGAGAAATGATGTGCTGAATAGAACCCGTCCAACTCTTGCAAGCAGGGAAAAGCGAACGTAAAATGATGATGATGATGATGATGATGATGATAAGTATCTATCATTCTATCTATCTATCCTCCTATTTATCAATCTAACTACGAAGGCAATCCCAAAAGTAAGGTCTCCTTCCGATATTGCAACTTTTCCGTTAAAATCCTTTGGATGGTGCTTCGGGAAACCTCAGGAACCAAAATGCAGAGAGCATCCAGAGTGATCCCCCCATCTTTACGCATGTTTTCCTCGGAAGGAGACCTTACTTTTGGGATTGCCCTCTATATAATAACTGCGCGAAATTTGCACTTGGCGGTAGCGTTCAATGGGAGCTGCATTCCCAACGGCTGCCAAGCCAAGATTGAGCATCCCAGCGAAGCGCGCGCATGCTTGTTTGGGAGTGAAGGAAGCACCAATCACAACAGTGTTGCCAACAGCCATACGAACAGTTTCTCTGCATCCACATCGCTTTGGAGACCTTACTTTTGGGATTACCCTCGTATATATATACATATATATATATATCCCGAGAAACGAAAGAGGGTTTGGAAAGGAGCAAACATTGACAATAGATATATATAGATATATTTGTGTGTGTATGTTGTGAGTGTGCGCCTTTGAGTACTTGTGTGTGTATGTTGTGAGTGTGCACCTTTGACTTGTATGTGTATCTAGATTTCTACATGTGTGTACCTTAGGTACACATTATAAGATATATTGATATATAATCCTAGATTGAGTGTGTGTGTGTGAACAAGGGCTTATGTGTATGTGCATATGTGTATATACATAAGTGTATGTGAATGTCCATATGTGCCTGTGTATATGCATATGTGTATATATGCATATGTGTATATATGCATATGTATATGTGTATTTAAATATGTGTATGTGTGTATTTTTATATGTGCTTGTGTATGTACATGTGTGTATATATGCATATGTATATGTGTATTTAAATATGTGTATGTGTGTATTTTTACATGTGCTTGTGTATGTACATGTGTATATATGCATATGTATATGTGTATTTAAATATGTGTGTGTGTGTAGTTTTATATGTGCTTGTGTATGTTCATATGGGTATATATGCATATGTATATGTATATTTAAATATATATATGTGTATGTGCATATGTGTATGTGTATTTTTATATGTGCTTGTGTATGTGCATATGTGTATATATGCATATGTGTATTTATATTTGCATATGGGTATGCGCATATGTGAGTATATGTAAATATATATGTGAAGCAAGCCTCTAATTGTTGTCTCTGATACCATTTACATAGCTGATTATAGGACGGAAAGAAGCTATTCCATTGTCTGATGTATAATGACCCTGTCTAATTATCCGAGATGTTGGATATCTCTAGCTTCCTGACTTGTTAGTTATCATGTGATTTGATCTTGATCAAATACCTATAACATAGATGTCTGATTCTGTTCAGTTCTACTCTCTTCTGTTACAGTCTATTGCAGACTCTGTTTTCTTGTGTATTGCTCTGTATTCTGATATATTTGATTAAAAGGTGTGTATGGATATTCATCCTCTTTTTTTTTTTCATTATCATCTCACTGGTTTGAAATATACTTGATTATAGAAATGCTATCTTGGCAAAGATACTGTGCTGCCATTTTCATTTCAAGACATTCACACCAACAAATAGCTGGAATAAATACATTACATTGTTTGTTGTTGTTCCTGTTGTTGTTGTTGTTGTTGTTGTTATCAATGAAGGACGGCAGTGAATTAGTAGTATCGGTAGAGCGCCGGACAACATGCTTAGTAACATATAGTTACAGCCCTTTATATTCTGAGTTCAAATCCTGCCGAGGTTAACTTTGTCTTTTGTCCTTACATGGTCGATAAAATAAAGAACTATTAAAGCACTGGGGTCGATTTAATCGACTTTCCCTTCTCTCCAAATTGCTGGCCTTGTATGGTAATTCAATAAGTATGCCTCAATAACTAGGCACTCATACATAATTCTCAACAGCTGAGTCCATAATAATTTTATTTATTATTTCTACTAATATTAGGAGGGTAAAGGGTTGTGCACTGGCACTACCATCTCCCCAAATTGAAGCCTTATAGAAATCGTTATTATTATTAATTGTTTCTACTTCAGGCACAAGGCCAGCAATTACCCAGTGCATTACTGGTACTTTATTTTATCGACCCCGTAAGGATGAAAGGCAAAGTCAACCTCGGCGGGATTTGAACTCAGATCGTAAAGGGACGTAACTATGCTGGAAAGCATGGCGTCCGACCCTCCACCGATACTGCCAATCCACCGCCCTTTATTATTATTAATGCGGGGGATTGGCAGTATCGGTAGAAGGTCAGACGCCATGCTTTGCAGCATAGAGTTATGCCCCTTTATAGTCTGAGTTCAAATCCCGCAGATGTTCACTTTGCCTTTCATCCTTACGGGGTCGATACAATAAAGTACCAGTAATGCACTGGGATAATTGTGCCAAAAGTAGAAACAATTATTAATAATTTTTATCTCTAGACCAACCCTCATTAAGCAGACCTATAATCTGTGTTGTTCAAAGTATGACCATCTTATTCACATCCTATATGTCTTGCTCCTTTTAACTCTTTACCATTCACATTACTCTATAAATACTATTATCCCGCCGAGGTTGACTTTGCCTATCATCCTTACGGGGTCGATAAAATAAAGTACCAGTAATGCACTGGGTAATTGCTGGCCTTACCTCACGTAATATCTCAAATAATATCGAATCTATGAGATTTTGAAAGTATTTATTTTGAGAACAATACCTTAACATCAGTTTGAGCGAGAAGTTACAGTGTAGTTTCAACAGAAAGAGGTAGAGAATTCTGGTTAGTTTGAACATTAAAGGGTTAAAACAATTGGCTCTGATTGGAGAATGATTCAGTTGTTAATTCTAGTCAGTTAAGAGATTAGAAGCCTCTCCACCCATACTTGCTGGCTCAAATACTATATATTTCTAACAATAAATTCATATCAGTATCATTAATAAGTTTATATCCACATCATCTAATTATATATCTAGTAAAGACTCAAGTAATCTAGAGTATAAAAATAGATATAAAACAACAATAAAACAATGAACAAGAGTTGAAAGTGGATGTAATTAAACTATGAAGGAATAGACCAAAAGAAACCATTGTTTCAGACAGTTGTTCTTTGCCGAGATAGAAGAATATAAAATAAGAGAGAAAGTATAGAAGGCGTTATAGGAAAGTTGGGTCAGAGATGAAGCAAGAAAGTAACAGAGACTGAGTAGAGTGTTGAGCTGCTTCCCAACAAAGAAGAGCAAGCATTAGATGAAGGAAATAAAGCCTGATAAGCATGAAATAAGTATTGTGAAGTATGTAAAGTGTGTGTGATATATATATGTTAATGGGCTTATGTACATATGAATATGGGGTGGTGGAGAATACATGGTCAAGTGTGTGCACATGGTATGTGTGTATGTGTTTGTGTGTGTATGTGAGTGGGTGTGTGTATGTGTGTCTCTGTCTGTGTGTGAATGATATTTTAGACATAATCTGTCCGAATTTACATTATGTAATTTATCTTTCATTTTAGGATGAAATTGGAGAGAAATATGGTGGCTATCCTTAGCATTTAGAGCAAACACATAAGAGCTCTGACAGTAATGATGGTTGTGGTTAACACTGTATCAACACTGATACAAATGGCCGAAACTTAAAGGAGTTCCAACCATGACCAACTTATTTTGTTTTCTTTATATCAGACATGTCATAGCTGATGATACATTATAAAACAGTTTTTTGGTGGGTTTCACCTTTATTCTTTTCTTCCTTTCTTCTCTTAGTAATTTAGATTGAGATACCAGTTATGATGTGAGGTAGATATAACTGCTATTTCTAGGAACTCAACTGACTGTGAAGAATATTATTTGCTGGTTCAAGATGCTGTGGTAATTTCTACAGAATGGACAATTCAATTGACTGTTCACTCCTTTGTATGTATGTATGTATGTATGTATGTTTTCTCTTAATTTCGAGTATATTTTTTTGACCGGCCACCTTCCTGGTGGCAAGGTTGTAAAAGAAAAGAAATTGTCATCCCTTGAATCGCAAGAATGTATGTATGTATGTATGTATGTATGTATGTATGTATGTATGTATGTATGTATGTATGTATGTATGGTCCTGTAACTCCTGATAGAGTTGTAGAGGCACCGTATTGACATACTGCAGAGCCCATCCCTCCCAAGCCTGGGTACAGCAGACTTTTTCCAAAGAAAAATAGAAAGTGAGACAGAGGAAATGAGAAAGATATATAGAAGAAGAATTGACCCCAGTACTAAACTAGTACTTTTTTTATCGACCTTGAAAGGATGAAAGGCAAAGTTGACCTCGGTTGGATATGAACTCAGAGAGCAGAGAGCCGGGACGAATGCCATAAAGTATTCTACCCAACGTTCTAATGACTCTACCAATTTGCCGCCTTTTGTTCACTCCTTTACATTCTTCAAATGGCAGTTCGCCAAAGAAAGGAATTATCATTTTCCGTATTATCTCACAGCAATTACTGAAACGTATTTGTCAAATAGACCATAAATATTTTAAAACAATGGTGTATTACTACCTGTCTATGTGTTCGCTAATTATGTTCTATATTTCATTAAACTTCTAATTAGCCCAGGGTGGATACATTTCTCATTTAGAAACAAGTGTAGCGAGAGGAATTTCAATAAGTTTTTACATCAATATTATAATGTTATTGTAGTGCCCAATGAATGGCATTTCCATCTGGATTCATTAGTATTGTCTAGCTTACTAACTAATAACCTGGAAATGTTTATAAGAGACGTGATATTATATATAACTGCCCAATATGAGACTAGCTTAGGTTATCAACAGATATTTCATTTAAATACAAATATCCATATGTTAAGTAAATATAGTCACGGCTGTATGGTTAAGAAATTCCCAACAGAAAAAACCATGTTTTAAGATTCTATTCCACAGTGCGGCATATTGGGCAGTTGTTTTCTACCGTGGCTCCGATTTGACCAATACCGCGTGAGTGATTAAGTGGAATTTGTTAGACGGAACCGTACTTCACATAACTAGCCAGGAATATTTATGGGGGAAATCAATATTAGTCATTTAATTACTTCAGCAACTATGGGAGATAACACCAGACATGTTTCAGTGATATGATGACATCATCAGTGAAGTATAGAGTTCACTGTGCTTACCGAAGTTTTGATGGAAGAATCCTGAAGTAAATGTATAATAATAGACACTGGCTGGTGTATAGGAATATTGTTGTTCATAGCATATATTACTCTGAGGCTCCATTTGCATAAGAAAACAACAGTTAAGTTGGTGTTGACGTATTTAATGCAGCAGGCTAAACAGAAATAATTATTTGATACCACACCGCATATCATCACTAATACTGAAATAAAAATATCTCTCCCTTTCTCTCATTCTTTCTTCCTTTCTCTTATTCTCTCTCTCCTTTTCTCTCTCTTTCTCTATCTCTCCTTCTCTCCTCCTCTCTCCCTCTCTCTCCTTCTGACTCTCTTGACTTCTTCGGTGTGTGTGTGCATGTGTATATGCCAGTGTGCAAGCGAGCATGTATAGCCAGTTATTTAAGCATGTTTGTATTGTGCAATACAGAAAACTAAAGCTATTTATGCTGAAGAATGAAGTATAACATTTCCTTGTATTTTTAAATAGACTGCACAATTTATAGTCCAAGCATAGCTATTGTCTGTGCTATTACAATCTATGAGGAAATGTGTAGAATCTTTCTTCGTCTGGGTTTCTTATAGCATTTTAGGCTAACATAAAGAATAAATGGACTGATTACAAACTTAGCAGTCTTGATTGACTCAACGTTTTCTTCCTTGGCTTTCTCCTTCTGGTTGTCTAAGTTATATATATATATACATACACACATACACACATACACACATACACATATATACATTATATATATATATGTATGTGTGTGTATATATATATATATGTGTATATGTGTGTGTGTATGTATATATATATATATATATAGTTAATAAATGAAACAAACAGAACACAGGAGGCAATTTTACAGTTATATCATGTTCAGTAGTGTGAGAAGATATATATGTACATATATACGTATATATATATTCTCCTTCCACACACTAATGAAAAACATATCAAAGGAAATTTTGAAAAATAATTCATCAAATATTCTAGCAAAATGTATTTTCAACTCAGAACATATAGGGACATAAACTATATTCCGCAAAGCATGTGGTCCCCCGCTCTACCAATACTGCAAATCCACTACCCTTTATAATAACCTTATAGTAATGAACAAAACACCCTAAGCAATAAGCCCGAATAAGCAGAGAAGAATTGCACTTTTAAATCACACAATACATTCAATATTTCATGATGTTTTACATTGTTCTGTTTTGACTAGAAACTCCAGCAATTGGTATAAAGAAGTTAAACATGAACTCATGCTGGCTGGATGAGACAATGAAGTTAAACAAGCTGGAAAAGACGCTTGCTGAGAGAGCTAACTGAGCATCAATGGATGTAGTCAGCCATTTATATATATATATATATATATATATATATATATATATATATATATATATATATATATATATATATATATATATATATATATATTATATATATTCATATATATAATATATATATATATATATATATATATATATATATATATATATATATATATATATATATATATACATATATACATATATATGTATATATACATATATGTGTGTATGTGTATGTGTATGTATGTATGCATGTACATATATGTGTGTGTATATGTATATATATATATATATATATATATATATATATATATATATATATATATATATATATATATATATACATATATATATACATATACATATATATATATATACAGATATATACCATACTCCATTTTCTTCTTCTTTATATATAGGACTGGTTACTATTCAAAATATCTTTCATAGAGTCGCTGGTAACAAATTAACAGTAACAACAACAGCAACAATAACACCATCAATAACAGTAATATCGTATACTATATATACTCCCATAAGAGAATCCTTAATACAAGAACATTACGGCCATTTTTTTCTTGTATATGTTTTTACGTTTTTCCCTTTTGACTGCTGGTTTTAGCCATTAGCTACCAGCTTTGCTGGTGTTCCATTCATATAATCTTTCTGGTAAGTACATATATATATAAATATATATATATATATATATATATATATGTATGTGTGTGTGTGTGTGTGTGTGTGTGTGTGTGTGTGTGTGTGTGTGTGTGTGTGTATACTTATATAAATTAAAGGTATAGAAAATATTGTAGCAAAAAGCCAACAGTATTCCATAATATATATATATATATATGTGTGTGTGTGTGTGTATGTATATATACATATCTATATATATATATATATATATGTGTGTGTGTATATATATATATATATATGTGTGTGTATATATATTCTATCTCTCTCAGACAAAGTCAAACTCAAACAATAACCATGCTGTTCTTTTGTCATATCACTAATATTTTCATTCTTACTCATAACAATGATGATGATGATGATAATGATGATAATGATGATGATGATGATGATGATGATGATGATGGTGATGATGCGAATGATGATGATGATAACAAATAGCAATAATGATTTCTAACTTAAGCACATGGCCTACAACATGTGAGGAGGGGGGTAAGTTATTGATATTTTATTTCATTGCCCCTGTAGGGATTAAAGGCAAGACTAACCTTGTAGTGATTTCAACTCAGAACGTAAAGGGTTGTAACTCTATGACGCAAAGCATAATATCCGAGGCTAATAATAATAATTGTTTCTACTTTTGGCACAAGGCCAGCAATTACCCAGTACATTACTGGTACTGTATTTTATCGACCCCGTAAGGATGAAAGGCAAAGTTAACTTCGGCGGGATTTGAACTCAGAATGGAAAGGGCCGTAACTCTATGCTGCAAAGTATGGCGTCAGACCCTCTAACGATTCTGCCAAGTCACCGCCCTCAATATAATAATTGTTTCTACTTTTGGCACAAGGCCAGCAATTACTCCAGTGTATTACTGGTACTTTATTTTATCGACACCGTAAGGTTGAAAGGCAAAGTTAACCTCGGCGGGATTTGAACTCAGATCATAAAGGGACGTAACTCTATGCTTCAAAGCATGGTTGATTTTTAGCATAGGTACAAGGCCAGTAATTTGGGGGGAAGGGAAAGTCGATTAAATTGACCCCAGTACATTACTGGTGCTTTATTTTATCGACCCTGTAAGGATGAAAGGCAAAGCTTAACCTCGGCGGGATTTGAACTAAGACCGTAAGGGGCCGTAACTCTATGCTGTAAAGCATGGTGTCCGACTCTCTATCGATACTGCCAATCCACCGCCCTTAATAATAATAATAATAATAATAATAATAATAATAATAATAAGAAGAAGAAGAAGAAGAAGAAGAAGAAGAAGAAGAAGAAGAAGAAGAAGAAGAAGAAGAAGAAGAGTAACAACAACAGCATTAACAACAAATATATATGTAAATAGATAGATATAACAAAGGAATAACTACGAGAATTCTAAGAAAAAATTCTATAAATATGTATTGATAATTATTCTTCCGTATCTTGCCATTATTTCCCTTCCTTTTTGTCTCCCCTGCTATTATTGTTGTTGTTGTTGGTGGTGGTGGCGGTGGTGGCAGTGGTGGTGGTGGTCGTGGTGGCAGTGGTGATGCAATACAAAACATGTCTACTACATATAAATAGATACTGGAGACCAATAATGAGCAGCAATCACTACTATTATATTGATGTCTGTTTTATTGTAGCTTTCAATGCCGTAGAGGCTGGTATTGTTGTTATTTAGCCCTAACCCAGCCATGATCAAGTAGACTCTATGATCAAAAGGATTCCAGCTCTGGCCATCCCGATGTGTTTTCTTTTTTCCATATATTCAAAGAGGAACTGAAGTCCATGTCCTCCAATGTATCTTTCTCTAAGATAGTTGGTATATGGTTTGAAAGAGGTTTTAGCTGCTATTTTCAGTAAGGGAAGTTCATCCCTATAAAGGCTTCTTCATTGGCTGTGATCTTTGTTTATGTTTAACAGAGCAATGAGTGAAATGACTCCTGATAATTAGCTATGGAGCATAATTGTTATCTACTTTGTCATTTACCTTTATCAATAATTTAAGAGCCTTTTATTTTGTTATCTGCTATATATAAACATATCTTGTCAACTATATTTTTTGTTATCTGTTATATATAAACATATTATGTCGACTATATTTTGTTATCTGTTATATATAAACATATTATGTCGACTATATTTTGTTATCTGTTATATATAAACATATTATGTCGACTATATTTTATTATCTGTTATATATAAACATATTATGTCAACTATATTTTGTTATATATAAACATATGTCGACCATATTTTGTTATCTGTTATATATAAACATATCATGTCAACTATATTTTTTGTTATCTGTTATATATAAACATATTATGTCGACTATATTTTGTTATCTGTTATATATAAACATATTATGTCGACTATATTTTGTTATCTGTTATATATAAACATATCATGTCAACTATATTTTTTGTTATCTGTTATATATAAACATATTATGTCGACTATATTTTATTATCTGTTATATATAAACATATTATGTCAACTATATTTTGTTATCTGTTATATAAAACATATTATGTCAACTATATTTTATTATCTGTTATATATAAACATATCATGTCAACTATATTTTTTGTTATATGTTATATATAAACATATTATGTCGACTATATTTTGTTATCTGTTATATATAAACGTATTATGTCGTCTATATTTTATTATCTGTTATATATAAACATATTATGTCGACTATATTTTATTATCTGTTATATATAAACATATTATGACGACTATATTTTGTTATCTGTTATATATAAACATATTATGTCGACTATATTTTGTTATCTGTTATATATATAAACATATTATGTCGACTATATTTAGTTATCTGTTATATATAAACATATTATGTCAACTATATCTTTATTAGTTATCTGTTATATATTCACTTTAATATTCCTTTACATTATTATTGGCAGGTGGATTGGCAGTATCGGTAGAGGGTCGGACGCCATGCTTTCCAGCATAGTTACGTCCCTTTACGATCTGAGTTCAAATCCCGCCGAGGTTGACTTTGCCTTTCATCCTTACGGGGTCGATAAAATAAAGTACCAGTAATGCACTCGATAATTGCTGGCCTTGTGCCTAAAGTCGAAACAATTATTATTGGCAGTATCGGTAGAGGGTCGGCCGCCATGCTTTGATGTATAGTTACGGCCCTTGTCATTCTGAGTTCAAATCCAGCCGAGGTTAACTTTGCCTTTCATCCTTACGGGGTCGATAAAATAAAGTACCAGTAATGCACTGGGTTATTGCTGGCCTTGTGCCAAAAGTCGAAACAATTATTTCTTCTGGCTGTTTATGTTTCCAGTTCAATTCCCGCTGAAATCAACTTTGCTGTTCATCCAACCGAGGTCATTAACATAGACATAATTCTATGTTGCAAAGCATATTGTCTGACATTCTACTGGTACTGCCAGTAGCAGTAGAATGTCAGACAATATGCTTTGCAACATAGAATTATGTCTATGTTAATGACCTCGGTTGGATGAACAGCATCGTATATTTATATATATCGTATATTTATATATATATATATATATATATATATCTGACTGATGTTTCTCCATATGTCAGATGGTCAAAAACATACACTTATTTGTATAAATATTTGATTGGCTATTACAGACATACACTCTCTCACACACACACTCACACACACAAACACACATACATAAGTACACATGCATACACACATGTCAGCATAGGCATACAGACATTTAGCCATCATTTAGTAGAGAAGAAACCGTATGAGGAAATGGAAGGTGAAATAGTGTAGCATGATTAGTAGGTAACTGGCAGAGGAGCAGCGAAATGGTGAGACTCTCACTGTGATGTCAAGAGCCATGCCAAAATCAAGATTAAAGTCATAGCTACATATATATATATATATATGTAAATATGATAATAATGGAGCTGCGGCGCTGCAAATGGGTTACATATGAAAAAGTTTGTCCTCATCAGTGGCCTTCCAACCGTCGTAGGCATTTCGTCGCATATATATATTTTCCATCTCTCTATTGTGTTGCATGCATTTCTTCTTTTTCTTCTTTTTCTTCGTTTTCTTTCTTTCCTTTCTTTCTTTCCTTCTTTCTCTCTTTCTTTCTTTCTGTTTACAATTTTTTCACTGCCAAATCAACTTTTTCAAATACAAGTCGATGTTGAACGGTATGTCAAATCTATTTATCTATAAAACTGTCTATATTGTATGTTGTCTGAGGAAGGCATAACATATTGTTAATATGATATCCCTGAAATATATATAATGAAATAAATATGGTTTTATAAATATAGTTTCCATTTATTTAATATCGTATATTTATATATATATATATATATAAATATATATATATATATATATATATATATATACATGTCTGTTTGTGGGTATGTATGTATTATGTATCCAGGATTCAATCACGGGTAACCACAGTAAGTAGGGCACTCAATACATAGCAGAGTATAAAATATTTAATGTAGAAATAGCTTCTACGGGACGAGAACTGTAGAAGCCATTTATATATATATATATATATATATATTACTTATTTATGTTTATATATTTACCTTTTACATTATATATATATATATATATATATATATATATATATATATATATATATATATATATATATATTAGTTAACATATGTTGATGCCCTAAGGACAGACACTGGTCTGTTGGAGATGCAGGATATGGCAGCGATAATGAGGGACAGAGACCGCTGGAGAGAACTCGTCCATGGATCTCGGGAATTTTACCCGCCTTAGATATATATATATATATATATATATATATATATATATATATATATATATATATATATACAGTTTATATATATACATACATATATATATTCTTAACCCCTCTATCAGGCTAAATAATTTCTTTAATTTCTTTAGTCAAAATAGTTTACATTTATAATTTCAAACTCGCTCGCTGTTTCGAAAATATTCTTACTTGACATTACAGTTGCTAAGATTATAGCTTCTAATTTGAATGGAAGAAGACGGGTGATGTGTTGGTGTAATGGTAGTACAGTGGTCTGGATAAACAAAGGTGCGGGTTCGACTCCCATGTACGTCAATACTCATCTTTTTCCATTTCTCCGAGGGTTCTTAACCCCACTATCAGGGTAAATAATTGCTTTAGTCAAAATACGGCGATAGCTTATATTTATAATATATATATATATATTCAAATATGTGATTGGGAATATAAGAACACATGAATATTAGTATGTAGATGTGTGTCTACATATATATGTGACTATGTCGGTAACATTCAAAGGAGAATTTGCATTTTTTTGTTATCTCTTCCTAATTGGTCAGATAAACTTTCAATGTTTCCCAAATCCACTGATTGAGAGACAAAGTTCCACTTTAAAGAAATGACAAGTAGTAGTAGTAGTAGTAGTACTAGTAGTAGTAGTAGTGGGGCTTGGGTATGGATAAATAAATGATAGACATCTATTGTTAATTTCATGTCTCTATCACAAGAGATGTGGGCTCTAATATATGTTTATATATACATGTGTATGTATGTATATATGTATGTATATATGTATGTATATATGTATGCATATATGTATATGTGTGTGTAATGTACGTGAACATATATGTGAGTATATATGTGTGTGAATATATATGTATGTGACAGAAAACGAGAAAAAGTAAATATTCGTTTTTGATGTACATATGTGTGTGTGTATATATATATATATAAATATATGTGTGTGTATGTGTGTTTGTGAGTGTGTGTGTGTACCTGAGTGTGTATGGCTGTGTGCGTGGCTGTGTACGTGTGTATGTGTGTGTGTATCTATGTGAAAGTGTGCAGCAGTGTGCATGAGTGTGTGATTGTGCATGTGTATGTTGAGCATGTGCATGTATGTGTATGTGTATGTGTGTGTGTGTGAATGTGTGTGTGTGTGTGCGAGTGTGCGTGTATTTGTGTGGCTGTTTGCGTATTTTCATCTGTGTTTTTATATCCTTTGTTTCTTCGTTAGAACTTGTTACAAGAGCAAATGCCATTAACTTTCTGAACTGAAGATTTAGCCTTGAAATCAGATGGCTTCTGCAACTAATTTACGTTGGACAGATTGAAAATCTGTCATTTTGCTGTCGTTTGTTTGTATTTTTCATATTTATGGAAAGCTGAGATTTTTCTCTAACAGACAACCTTCCAGTGACAGACAGATTAATATGTCACCTTTTAGTTCCCTTTAGGTAATACAGGCTGTATTATATTTCTTTTTTGTCATTAGAGTAAATGTTGTTGATGTAGAAATGCGTTGTTGTTATGGTAATTGTTGTTGATGTAGAAATGCGTTGTTGTTATGCTAATTGTTGTTATGGTAATTGTTGTTGATGTAGAAATTCATTGTTGTTATGGTGATTTTTGCTGTTATATATAAATATATATATATTTACATTCATTTAAATTATTGACGTATTGTTTTATTGATATTTTTTATATGTTTGGCCCGAATCTTCCTTTATCGATTTTAAATCGTATGGTTGATTGTAGACTTGTTCTATATGTGACGGTATTTTAACGATAGTTATAGCTCTGATTCATCTGAATTATTGAGCCCTCTGCCGCTCATATCGAATTTCGTTTTTCGTGAACTCGTGCGCCGATTTTTCGATACTCGATCTTTCTAATATATATATATATATATAAAATATTATAAAAAGGAATAATAGATACAATATACCTATTTTATCTTTAGTCCCGACTGTACAGTTTCGCTGGTTACTATGCAAAAATGTTATATCATAGATATGTAACATTGTTGTGTGTGTGTGTGTGTGTGCGTGTGTATATGTGCGTATGTGCCTAAGTATACGTGTAGCATCATATATATATATATGTGTGTGTGTGTATGCCTAAGTATATGTGTATCATTATATATATATATATGTGTGTGTGTGTGTGTATGTGTGTATGCCTAAGTATACGTGTAGCATCATATATATATATGTGTGTGTCTGTGTGTATGCCTAAGTATATGTGTATCATTATATATATATGTGTGTGTGTGAGTGTGTGTGTATGCCTAAGTATACGTGTAGCATCATATATATATGTGTGTGTGTGTGTGTATGCCTAAGTATACGTGTAGCCTCATATATATATATGTGTGTGTGTGTGTATGCCTAAGTATACGTGTAGCATCATATATATATATGTGTGTGTGTGCGTATGCCTAAGTATACGTGTAGCATCATATATATATGTGTGTGTGTGTGTGTGTGTGTGTGTGTGTATGCCTAAGTATACGTGTCGCATCATATATATATATGTGTGTGTGTGTGTATGCCTAAGTATATGTGTATCTTTATATATATATATATGTGTGTGTGTGTGTGTGTGTATGCCTAAGTATACGTGTAGCATCATATATATATGTGTGTGTGTGTGTGTATGCCTAAGTATATGTGTATCATTATATATATATATATGTGTATGTGTGTATGTGTGTATGCCTAAGTATACGTGTAGCATCATATATATATATGTGTGTGTGTGTGTGTATGCCTAAGTATATGTGTATCATTATATATATATGTGTGTGTGTGTGTGTGTATATATTTAAAATAGATCTCTCAGGAATACTGCTGGAAGCACAACGGGAGCAATGCTCTACATACTTACAGTGGTTAATAACAAACAGAAAACTCATTTCTAGCTAATCATCTTTATGATGACATCTTTGCCAACATTTCACTATAACATTCTAAGTGTTTAAAAAAAAAAAAAAACATTTTAATACAAGCAATAATCTGTGCTGGCTATTGTTGTTGTTGTTGTTGTTGTTGTTGTTGCTCTTGTTGTTGTTGTTGTTGTTGCTCTTGGTGTTGTTGTTGTTGCTCTTGTTGTTGTTGTTGTAGCTCTTATTGTTGTTGTTGTTGTTGTTGGCGTTCTTGTTGTTGTTGTTGTTGTTGTTGTTGTTGTTGTTGTTGTTGCTCTTGTTGTTGGTGTTGATCTTGTTGTTGTTGTTGTTGTTGTTGTTGCTCTTGTTGTTGTTGTTGTTGTTGTTGTTGTTGTTGCTCTTGGTGTTGTTGTTGTTGCTCTTGTTGTTGTTGTTGTTGCTCTTGTTGTTGTTGTTGTTGTTGTTGTTGTTGTTGTCGTCGTCGTTGTTCTTGTTGTTGTTGTTGCTCTTGTTGTTGGTGTTGATCTTGTTGTTGTTGTTGTTGTTGCTCTTGTTGTTGCTCTTGTTGTTGTTGCTCTTGTTGTTGTTGTTGCTCTTGTTGTTGTTGCTCTTGTTGTTGTTGTTGCTCTTGTTGTTGTTGCTCTTGTTGTTGTTGCTCTGTTGTTGTTGTTGCTCTTGTTGTTGTTGTTGCTCTTGTTGTTGGTGTTGCTCTTGTTGTTGTTGCTCTTGTTGTTGTTGTTGTTGTTGTTGTTGTTGTTACTGTTGTTGTTGCTCTTCTTGTTGTTGTTGTTGTTGTTGTTGTTGTTGTTGTTGTTGTTGCTCTTGTTGTTGCTCTTGTTGTTGTTGTTGTTGTTGTTGTTGTTGTTGTTACTGTTGTTGTTGCTCTTGTTGTTGCTCTTGGTGTTGTTGTTGCTCTTGTTGTTGCTGTTGCTCTTGTTGTTGTTGTTGCTTTTATTGTTGTTGTTGTTGCTCTTGTTGTTGCTGTTGCTGTTGTTGTTGTTGCTCTTGTTGTTGTTGTTGCTCTTGTTGTTGTTGCTGTTGTTGTTGTTGCTCTTGTTGTTGTTGTTGCTCTTGTTGTTGTTGCTCTTGTTGTTGTTGCTCTTGTTGTTGTTGTTGCTCTTGTTGTTGTTGCTCTTGTTGTTGTTGTTGCTCTTGTTGTTGTTGTTGTTGTTGTTGTTGCTCTTGTTGTTGTTGTCGTTGTTGTTGTTGCTTTTATTGTTGTTGCTCTTGCTCTTGTTGTTGTTGTTGCTCTTGTTTTTGTTGCTGTTGCTCTTGTTGTTGTTGTTGTTGTTGTTGTTGTTGTTGTTGTTGTTGTTGTTGTTGTTGTTGTTGTTGTTGTTGTTGTTGTTGTTGTTGTTGTTGTTGTTGTTGTTGTTGTCGTCGTCGTTGTTGTTGTTTCCTGTTGTTGCTGGTGCTGCTGTTGTTGGTGTAAATTTTGTTTTTAATGTCATAGTTATTGTTACTGTTGTTTTGTTGTTGTTGCTGTTGTTGTTGCTGTTGTTATTGGTGGTGGTGGTGGTGGTGGTGGTGTTATTACAGCTTGTATTTGTGTTACTGTGTTTGTTGTTGTTCTTCACGTTACTGTTAATATTGGTGTAACTGTCATGGCAGCTGTTGTTGTTATTGTTATTATTGTTGTTATTGTTGTTGTTGTTACTGAGATTGTTCTTGTCTCTCATATTATTATTCATGATGTTTCTGTTAATATTAGTCTAACAGTCATAGTAGTTATTGTTGTTGCTCTTGTAGTTGCAGCTGCTGCTACTGCTGCTATTGTTGTTGTTATTGTTGTTATTTTTGCTGTACATTAATGTTGTTGATGCTAGTCATACAGCGGATTAGCTAGAAGCAAAACAAACTATCATGTGTCAACAGAGAATGATTATCAGTGACTGTGATAACTAAGTCGTGTTTTACAGGTAACACTTCAACAGTGTCACTTTATCTTGAAGACCTGTTGAGGATCCAATGAAATACAATATAGAAAACAATAGCTATAGCAGCAACAACAACAACAACAACAACAATAACAGCAGCAACAACAATGACAGCAACATCAGCTAGAACAACGACAGCAACAAAAATATATAACAACCACAACAAAATAACAACAAAAACAACAATAGCAACAACAACAGCAACAACAACAACAACAAGAATAGCATCAACAACAACAACATCAACAACAACAACAGCAACAACAACAACAGCAACAACAACAACAGCAGCAACAACAACAACAACAACAACAACAACAGCAACAACAACAACAACAATAGCATCAACAACAACAACAACATCAACAACAACAACAACAACAACAACAACAACAACAACAACAACAACAACAACAACATCAACAACAACAGCAACAACAACAGCAACAACAACAACAACAATAGCATCAACGACAACAACAACAACATCAACAACATCATCAACAACAACAGCAACAACAACAACAGCAACAACAACAACAACAACAACATCAACAACATCATCAACAACAACAGCAACAACAACAACAGCAACAACAACAACAACAACAACATCAACAACAACAGCAACAACAACAGCAACAACAACAACAACAATAGCATCAACAACAACAACAACAACATCAACAACATCATCAACAACAACAGCAACAACAACAACAGCAACAACAACAACAACAACAACAACAACAACAACAACAACAACAACAGCATCAACAACAACAGCAACAACAACAACAGCATCAACAACAACAACAAGTGTTGCAACTGCTGCACCGACATCCAATAACAATGGAGAACAGGAAATAAATGATGTTAAAAGCCTTCCTACATCAAGAAGATGTGGTGTCTTTGAGGTCCCTCACCCACATCTAGAAGAGGCGGTCCCTCTGTAGTGCCCTCACCCACATCTAGAAGGGGGGGGGGTGTTTCTGTAGTACCATCACCCACATCTAGAAGGGGGGGGGGGTGTTTCTGTAGTACCATCACCCACATCTAGAGGGTGTGGTGTCTGTAGTGCCTTCACCCACATCTAGAGGGTGTGGTGTCTGTAGTGCCCTCATCCACATCTAGAGGGTGTGGTGTCTGTAGTGCCCTCATCCACATCTAGAGGGTGTGGTGTCTGTAGTGCCCTCATCCACATCTAGAGGGCGTGGTGTCTGTAGTGCCCTCACCCACATCTAGAGGGGGGTGTCTTTGAGGTCCCTCACCCACATCTAGAAGGGGGTAGTGTTTCTGTAGTACCCTCACCCACATCTAGAGGGTGTGGTGTCTGTAGTGCCTTCACCCACATCTAGAGGGTGTGGTGTCTGTAGTGCCCTCACCCACATCTAGAGGGTGTGGTGTCTGTAGTGCCCTCATCCACATCTAGAGGGTGTGGTGTCTGTAGTGCCCTCATCCACATCTAGAGGGTGTGGTGTCTGTAGTGCCTTCACCCACATCTAGAGGGTGTGGTGTCTGTAGTGCCTTCACCCACATCTAGAGGGTGTGGTGTCTGTAGTGCCCTCATCCACATCTAGAGGGTGTGGTGTCTGTAGTGCCCTCACCCACATCTAGAGGGTATGGTGTCTGTAGTGCCCTCATCCACATCTAGAGGGCGTGGTGTCTGTAGTGCCCTCACCCACATCTAGAGGGGGGTGCCTTTGAGGTCCCTCACCCACATCTAGAAGGGGGTAGTGTTTCTGTAGTACCCTCACCCACATCTAGAGGGTGTGGTGTCTGTAGTGCCTTCACCCACATCTAGAGGGTGTGGTGTCTGTAGTGCCTTCACCCACATCTAGAGGGTGTGGTGTCTGTAGTGCCCTCATCCACATCTAGAGGGTGTGGTGTCTGTAGTGCCCTCACCCACATCTAGAGGGTATGGTGTCTGTAGTGCCCTCATCCACATCTAGAGGGCGTGGTGTCTGTAGTGCCCTCACCCACATCTAGAGGGGGGTGTCTTTGAGGTCCCTCACCCACATCTAGAAGGGGGTAGTGTTTCTGTAGTACCCTCACCCACATCTAGAAGGGGGTGGTATATCTGTAGTGCCCTCACCCACATCTAGAGGGTGTGGTGTATGTAGTGCCCTCATCCACATCTAGAGGGTGTGGTGTCTGTAGTGCTCTCATCCACATCTAGAGGGTGTGGTGTCTCTGTAGTGCCCTCACCCACATCTAGAGCGTGTGGTGTCTCTGTAGTGCCCTCACCCACATCTAGAGGGGGTGGTGTCTCTGAGGTACCTCACCCACATCTAGAGGGGGTGTCGCTGTGTGCTCTGTCACACACATCTAACACCAAGACTACTACTACCACCCACCTTTCAACAAATTTACTGGGGGCAGCACTTCTCTCTCCACCCTCACCTTCGTTTCCAAGTGAAACTTGAAAAAGTTGATGAGGGATTGGCCGAATAGAAAAGTGTCTGTCTTCAGTCCTTTCAACCTCGTCCACCATACAACCTCTTTCGCTACTGCCACCAGACAGATGAAAATGTCCTGCCCTTCCTGGCTAAAAGAAGGCGGGGGGTCGATCTTCACTATGGACTCGGCCGATAGTCGGATCCGTTCTACACGCGACAACAGCTGTTCGACATAACTCCACAAGTCAGTAATGCAGGTCCGTCTGACAGCACTTCCGTGCCTGTAGAGTTTATCTTGAACCGGCAGTGCCCCCCAGTAGCACTGCCAAGCGAGGGATTTTTGGAAATTATCCATCGTCCCCGGCTCGAAAGTCCTCCAGAACAGACTGGTTAGTTCGACTTCGTCGACTCCCAGAGCCTCTCCAAGTGCGTCGTCGCACTTGCCCACCACTAATCCCCTATAGAACTCGAGAGTGGAATTTCCACTGACCGCATTGCCCGCCTGGTAGAGGGCAGTGAGTGCCTGGCAACATTCCAGATGCCAGTCACCCAGTTTCGGTCTCTTCTTGACCCAGGACTGCAGCTCAGTCAAAGAAACGAGCTGCAGAAAGGCCCGTCTGATAAACGGCGACCACACCTTTTCACCGTTTAGGCAGAATATCTGGAGATGCCGCAGCCTCAGCGCGTGTCTGCGCATCATTAGCCACGGCATGCTCAGCCCTCCACGCAGAGGGTGCTAGCAGCAGATGGACCGCCTTACCAGCGGAACCTGACCCCTCCACAAGAATTTGAAGAGGAGCCGCTCCAAGTTGGCGAGGCGCGAACGGGGGAAAAGGACGACAGTCAGACGGTAGTAGATGAGGGACGCGATGTACGCGTTCGCCACCTCCGCCCGACCTTTCAGTGATAGCTTTCTCGCAGCCCATTTCTGGGTGAGACTGGCTACCCTGCCCGTCACCTCGTCCCAGTTCTTATCCACCTGGAGGTCTTCCCGAACCAAACCCCGAGCAACTTTACCGGTCCGTCCGTCCAGCGCCTAACGACGCTGTTGGACGACATGGACTTGCCTCTCCAGGTGCCGAGTTACAAGCCCACCGACTTTTCCGGGTTAAGTTTTGCTCCCGTCAACCTTTCATATTCCTCCAATAAGTTGCCGACCACCTCGATTTCTGAGGTGTCCGTCACCATCACGGTGATGTCGTCTGCATAAGCCTACACAGCGTTTCCGCGTCCCGATTCGAGCGGGATGCTCTGCAACAGCTCCAGCTTCCGCAGTAAAGGTTCGAGAGTCAATACGTACAGAAGGGAGGAGAGAGGACACCCTTGACGGACCGATCGGGAGACCTGAAACGGTTCCGAGAGGTGACCATTAATTTTGACCACCGAGCAGGTGCTGCTGTGCATTGCAGTGATCCAGCTTCTGAAGAGCCGCTTTGAGGACAGCCTCCAGGTACCGATGGTCGACCTTATCGAATGCTTTCGATTGATCTAAATTGATCAGAGCCCCACCGAAGCCAGGTTTACACCCTACCCTCTCTATGATGTATCGCATCTGGTAGAGGTTGTCGTGTATGGGATTGCGCAAGTTTGCACCTCCCCAACCAAATCCCCGACGACAAGCGCCAACCTCTTAGCTAACACCCTGGTCAAAATCTTAAACTTTGTGTTGAGCAGAATTATGGGCCTGAAATTGTCTAATGTGTCTCTCTTGTTCTCGTCTTTCCTTATCAGCGTCACTACGCCCCGGCTCACAGAACTGGGAATACTCCCGTTCTGCTGCCAGTTGCAGTACTACTACTAATAATAATAATACTAAAACTACTACTACTACTACTACTACTACTACTAAGACTAGAAGTACTACTACTACTATTACTACTACTACTAAGACTACTGCTACTAAGACTAGAAGTACTACTACTACTACTTCTAAGACTACTACTACTACAACAACAACAACTACTACTACTACTACAACTACTACTACTACTACTACTACTACTATTACTACTATTACTACTACTGCAACTACTACTACTACTACTACAACTACTACTGCAACTACTACTACTACTACTACTACAACTACTACTACTGCTACTACAACTGCTACTACTACTACAACTACTACTACTACTACTACTACAACTACTACTACTACTACAACTACAACTACTACTACTACTACTACTTCTAAGACTACTACTACTACTACTACTTCTAAGACTACTACTACTACTACAACTACTACTACAACTACTACTACAACTACTACTACTACCACTACTACTACTACAACTACTACTGCTACTACTACTAAGACTGCTACTACTACTACTACTACTACTACTACTACTACTACTTCAATGGCAACCTGTAGTATTTAAAAGTGTGAAACTATCAACGTGAGAAATATGGTTGTTGATATAATCTTGAATATAACAAAATATAAAGATTCTTATTCTCACCTTACAATGTCATTGTAAGTCATTGTAAGATGTGAGAAAACACAACGTCATTCTCGATATCTTGTGATAGAATACTCCCACGTTAATTAGCTCAGTGACGTTTGAAAAAAACAATATAACGGAAATTAAAATAAATATAAGAAACGAGGTGATAATGATTCAAAATGGCTGCCGCACATCTCCTTAGCATGTTTATTTAAATGCATTTGTTGGTGTTCGTTGTGATGTTGTTGTTGTTATGTTTTGTGTGTTTGGATTTTTTTCTTTGGGTTTTTTTGTTGTTGTTTTTTGTTTTTTTTAGTTTTAGTTTTTTTTTTGTTGGTGATGATGATGCTCCTGTTGTTGTTTTTGTTGATGATGATGATAATGATGATGATGATGATGATGCTGATGATGATGATGTTGTTTATGACAAACACTCAGCTCGCTACTTTGTCATTTCATGTCAAGCAGTAGGTGTTTTTTTAGAGTAAAGATAACTATATTTTCTTCTTTAGTGTACCATATGTAACCATGAAACTGCCTCAAGTTCTACAATACAAAACTGATTATTTTAAAGTGTTTATATTTATCTAAAAATCTTCGTTGTCGTTTTATGTAAGAAGCTTTATTATAGTGCTTTCTTCATTTTGTCTGTTTGCACCTCGAAATAGCTTCCACTTAATGTTTTGCACACCAGATAATGTTAGCTTACATTGTCCATATGGCTTGCTTCATTGGGTTAACAATGGTATAGAATGTTGATTTTTAAAATATCTGTTGACACACACACACACAGACACACACAGAGGCACACTTACACACAAACACTTTCTCATAAGGCATAGACTTGAATATAAACTATAGAAAGATTTCAGTAAAGAATAATCAATCCCAATCTATAAACAGTTGTGTGCCAAACACCAGAGTAATCAAGGGTTTGTCTTTTATTATTGTCTAGCTAGCTACAGAGCGGTAGATTGGCAGAATATGTAGAGCCTCAGACACCATGCTTAGCAGCATAGAGTTACGGCCCTCTACATTCTGAGTTCAAATCCCACCAAGGTTAGCTTTGCCTTTCATCCATTACAGAGTCGATAAAATAAAGCACCAGTAATGCACTGAGATCGATTTAATCGACTTTCCCCACTTCTAAAATTGCTGGCCTTGTGTCTAAAGTAGAAACAGTTATTGTGTAGCTTCAGGGCGATGGATTGGCATAATCGGTAGAGCGTCGGAGACCATGCTTTGCAGATAGACTTACGGTTCTTTACGTTCTGAGTTCAAATCCCACTGAGGTTAGCGTTGCCTTTCATCCTTACAGGGGTTGATAAAATAAAGTAATATTAATACACTGGAATCAATTTAGTAGACTTTCCTCTCCCCTTGAAATTTCTGAATCAAAAGCCATTATTGTGTAGCTATTATTATGAGTTATTTGGTAGTATGTGCTTTCAATGTTGAATATCATCCATGTGAAAGTTTGTTGTCATGTTAGCCGAATTATATGTTGTACAAGGTATGTAAAATATCTGTTCTGTGTCTATTTTTTGGTTTTGTTTTCTCTGTTTAAATTCAAAATGTCTTCCATGGGATGAATGCTGTGCCTTGTTGAGCAAGTGTTATATAATATATCAAATTGTAAACCCTGATAGTGGTTGTATTTTGTTTTCCTTCTTGTTCTATCTCATAAATTGTTGTTCCATTGTTAATATCATTATTCTATTCATATTCCTACATCATCTTTATTTCCATTTCTAGGCATATGTATGTATGTATATATATATATATGTGTGTGTGTATGTATGTGAGTTAGTGTGTGGGTGAGTGTGTGTGTATGTGTGTGTGTGCATGTGTGGGTGTCTGAATGTTTAAGTATATATATATGTGCACATATGTGTGTATATGTATGTGTATATATATATATATATATATACATATAAATTTACATGCATATATATATATAAAGTTTATCTCTCCACCTATCAAACTCGTTTATATATATATATATATATATATATATATATATATATATATATATATATATATATATATATATATATATATATAATTAAAAACATGAATATATCATGCATGTACAGTGTCAAGTATTGTGTGATATTGTTATTGCCTCAAAAGATAAATCAGAAATGCTTGCCAGGCCATGTATATAGAATAACTAAAAGTTTAGTGACACCGCAATATAAAATATGTCAACTCTACATTACAACACATACTGTTCGCTTGAAATATACCTACATTGTTAGTTTATATCAATGGGTACATATGTATAGGGCTGCAAATTAGCAGTGTTGTTAGGGTGTAGGATTAAAACAAAGACTGTGGCCTGAGTTCAAATCTGCTTTAATCATTTCAAACTCAATAAATACACTACCAGCCCAGTACTAGGGTCGATTCTGTCCTCTCTCTGTTTCTCTGGCAGAAATCAGCTCCTTTCTGGCCTGGTGAGAGATGGGCTCTATTAGGTTTTAAATGCCCACAGTGTGTGTTTGTATAAAGCCCCTATGATTCCGTCAGAATTTGAAAACCATTTACCTTTTTTTACATATGTATATAAGTGTGCATGTATGCATACATATGTATGTATTTGTGAGTATGTTCGTGAAATCTATATTGATTCTCTAATTAGTAAAAGTGTTTGTTTAATTATATTTGTAAACGTGAGTGCGTGCCTGTTACCAGTAGGGCTTTGTTTTGAGACAATTCAATGACAATTCAATGATAAAATGAAAGAATATGTTACAGCTGGCACAGGGGATTAATTATGTGAGAGAAGTTTACGTCATACATTCAATGTTGTATTAGATCTATATTAAAAATATACAACTGCAAATATATCAACATATGTCATACCAAACTATTTGGCAGCACATTGGTAATAAATCATGCAGCACTGGACAAACGTCTCTACAGAAGATAACTTCCATTCACCACAAAATAGATTAAAATCCTGCTTTTTATGGCTCCATTAATAAAGTAAATATTGCACACATGAGTGTATGATGTTTATTAAAATGACCATAGGTAGGACTGTACAGTTAAAAGATCTGCTTCAGAATCACATCTTTTTGTATTGGATTCTGACTGTTTCAGAATCATGTTTTCAATTGGATTCTATTAAACAGTAACATAAGGATGGATCTTTTTTCATAACCTTAAGTCAACCAATGAAACAAAGGATAGGCAAACTGTATAGGAAGCTTGTTGGGTGGTGTGAAATAATACCATGCTCTTGATAATCCTGGGATGCAATATTAATCTCCAGACTCATTCAATATTGATTCAATAATTTCTACATTAACCATTGCTTGGTATTGAAGAAAACTGTAGTATTGAATTGATCTTTCTCACTACATGTACATTATTTTAGATAGCAAGAACTATTGATATATAGCTGGAAGCACACTACACATAACTATACACATATAGTTATATATATATATATATATATATATATATATATATATATATATATATATATATATATATATATATATATACATATATATATATATATATATATATATATATATATATATATACATATATATATATATATATATATATATATATATATATATATATATATATATATATATATATATATATATATATATATATATATATATATATATATGTATATATATATATATATATATATATATATATACATATATATACAATATATATACAATATATTAATAAATGGAAACTATATTTATAAAACCATATTTATTTTATTATATATATTTCAAGGGCAACCAAGGCAAATTATGGTGCACTTTCATCAGATAAAAATACAGATTTGTTTTATAAATAAATATTGACATACCCGGAAAAAAAGACAACCTTAACGGTTGGAGCTTCCTGGATATATATATACATATATATATATGTGTGTGTGTGTGTGTGTGTGTGTGTGTGTGTGTGTGTATGTGTGTGTGTGTGAGTGTGTGTGTGTGTGTGTGTGTGTGTGTGTGTGTGTGTGTGTGTGTGTGTGTGTCTGGTGGTAGCTAAGATGCTTCCATAGGCGGTATGCCGGTTGAGCACTCTATGTTTATATATATATATATATATACTTATATATAGGTATAGATACATATATATATATATATATATATATATATATATATATATATATATATATATATATATAACATTCATACATATATACATAAATTCTCAAGGATACATATATATATACACTCTTACTGCATATATAACTATAGATTAATACTGTACAGATGTATATCTTCTTTGAACAAATAATAAAATCTTCTTTAATTTATGTCTACTTTAAATTTACAGCAGCTCGTAAACTGTGAACTTCCTTGTATTAGTTTCAGCTCCAACTGAATTATTTAAATTGTTTTTATAGGTTTCTTTACATATATCATTGGAATACTATATATTACTGTCAGTAATGTTAGATAGATAGATAGATAGATAGATAGATAGATAGATAGATAGATAGATAGATAGATAGATAGATAGATAGATAGATAGTGAGCTGAATGGGTGTCTCAACGTTAGGCTAACTGAATGGAGTGAAAGACAAAAGTATATATATATACATATATACATATATATACATATATATATATATATATATATATATATATATATATATATATATATATATATATATATATATATATATATATATATATATATATATATATATATATATATATATATGTATATATGTATGTATATATATATACATATATATATACTTCCATATATATATATATAGCAGGTGAGTTTTATTGTAGTACAATAAAGCAATGCAGATATCGGATAAGAAGCACTCTACAGTTTGTAGGACTGGAGTATACATAATATAATATATATTTTATCTGATGAAAACACAAATGTTATTGCATGATGATATTTGTTTTTGAAATGCGCATAATAAAATACATGGAACTCATTTAACCATCTTTTGATCTTATATATATATATATATATATATATATATATATATATATATATATATATATATATGGAGAAAAAATTTACGAAATGGAAATGCGGGTATATAGAATTTATTAGGTAACAATTGTTTCTATAGTGTATGAGTTACCTATACCTCGCTACTTGAATAATACACAAATATTATCAAAAACCGAAAGTACACTGTAAGCCAACACACCATGTCATCAGACCTTTGTATTAGAATGATATGAAAATATTTTATACACTAGATAAAAGATAAAGAAGGAGGTAGGAAGAGAAGGGGAAGAGGGAAGTGAGTAAGGTGGAGGGAGTCTTAGGGTTTAAGACTGTCAGACTAGTAGAGATTGTGAAGAGAGAATGTTTTGGCAGCTTAATGAGGCGTGCAAAGGTTGGCTGGGAAGTAGATTCTTCTAGTGGTGTTGTTCGGACAAAATTTAGTTAGAGGGGTCAAAGTAGTACAGTGTCACAGACAAGTTATTAGGGCTATTATAGTAGCAGGTTATTTCTAAAGGGGTCCAGAAAAACAGTGTTTAGTACTATTATTATAGAAAGCCATATCTAGTGTATAAACATATAAGACAGAAATTTGCAAACGTTGGTGTAAAAAGGTAACATTATATGCATTTAAAAAAAGAAAAAGTCGTTTTCAAACGATGGTTACAATATAGAGAACGTTCAATTTTGCTGTTCAAAAGTTTGTTTACCGACGTTAAAATGCAGTATATCTCTAAATTGCATAACTTGCAGAATCGATGATTTTGCTGATATGCAGGCGCAGCTGCAATAATTTGCCAATCAAGGGAGAACGCTTGATTGTTCCTCCGAAGCTGCCAGGCTTTATCGGCGAGAGTTGTTACGGAGCGCATTTTCTCGTGCCTGATCGAAGATCGATGTTGGTATAGGCGAGCCTTGAAAGAAGTTGCGGTACATCCTACGTAATACCATTTGTTGGTCCCGGAATTTATTGTACACCGGTAGACAATATTGCGTGCTAGGCACTGGTTATTCAGTGGGCACATACCTGGTTTGGTGCAGTTACAACTATTTTTATGTTTTGCAGTAGAATCCTGTAGCGAGGTATAGGTAACTCATACACTATAGAAACAATTGTTACCTAATAAATTCTATATACCCGCATTTCCATTTCATAAATTTTTTCTCCATATTTTCTCCGGATTTTAAAACACACTTTATTATACGTTGAGCAATCTCTGACGTCAGTTGACTCCATCCAATGCAACTACTTAGTAACATTGGAATACAAATTAACGAATTCTATATATATATATATATATATATATATATATATATATATATATATATATATATATATATATATATATATATATATATATATATATATACATATATACTTCCATATATATATATATATACATATATATATATATACTTCCATATATATATATGCATATAACATCATGATCATCAGCGTTTAATATGTTACATGCTGGTATGAGGCTAGAGAAGTGTCCACGGCTTACTCATATATATATGTTTGGCTTGGTTTTCTATGGTGGATGTTGTAGATATTCTGTTTGAATGTAATTTTGGATATGCTTTTGAGCATGGTAGATTTTTGGCTAAAATCTGATGAATATGCTTCAATTTTCGTTTAAGGCTGTTTTCAGTTAAAAGTAATGGATATATTCCAGAGACTGATAATATATGGCCTGGTACATAAGGTATTAACTGATGCTATTTGTATAAACTATAAACAGTCAGAGTAATGACATCATGGTGGATCATGAATTGGCTTTGTTGGCTCAAGTATCACTACTCAAGATGCTCGACATTAATGCTAGAATTCGTATTGACTTTCTGATCTTCCTCATTGCCTTTCTGCTGGCTACTTCATTTGCTTCTTATTGATATTGATAAATGTTACATTGGGAAAACGTGAGTAAAAAATCGAGTTATAGATTAAGCTAGGCATCTAACATTCAAATGTCAGATGTAGTCATATGACGCTCTTGTATGTTGTGGCCAAGGGATTTAACTCTGGTTTGCTTATCATACATCTGTCTGTAAATAAATATAATAATTAAATGGTAATGTATTTTTGATAACATAGAATGTTCTTCTCACATGATCCATCCTTAGTTATAGCCAGAGGAACTCATATATCTCATATATTTCTAAATTAGATACAATTTATCCACCAGAGATATCTCTCCCTGTCGTGAATACTAATCTCTCTCTCTCTCCCTCTCTCTCTCTATCTATCTATCTATCTCTATCTCTATCTCTCTCTCTATATATATATATATTTCTCTTTCTCTCTTACTCTCTCTATATTTATTACCTATGTTATGACATAGCAGTATCTCTACCCCATTTTCACCCTTTAGATAGATAGCTATAAATCAAACGGTTTATATACGTAGATATATATATATATATATATATATATATATATATATATATATATATATATATATATATATATATATATATATATATATATATATATATATATATATATATATATATATATATATATGTATATATATATATATATATATATATGTATATATATATATATGCCTATCTATCTATATATCTATATATCTCTCACTCTGCTGATATTTGAATGTATAATCATTCTTCTGAAATCAATATATAATCTCACAATCAACGCACTACTCTACAATAGAGGAATATATAAAAATGGTCAGATACATACGTAAAAGCAAGGCCAGGAATTACCAGACAAAAGCGTTCTTAGCCATCAGTTGTCAACA
>OZ024751.1:50263010-50265510 GCA_964016885.1 Eledone cirrhosa
TGTGTGTGTGTGTGTGTGTGTGTGTGTGTGTGTGTGTGTGTGTGTGTGTGTGTGTGTGTGTGTGTGTGTGTGTGTATACATATACATATATATATATACATTTATATATATGTATATATATAATAAGTCACATGAATACATGAATTTCACAGTTAAAGGACTAACATATATATATATACAATTAAGTTAAAAATGTACATCCATATATGTATACTGAAATACTAGTATGCATATGAATACACACATGTATACATATGTAGATGTACCAAGTCTTTCACTGGTTACTTTACTGTGAGTATCCAGCTATTCTGTATGTAAACACACAGACAAACCAGTTTTTAGAGTCATACTGGTTTTTGAGGAAACACCTTTCCTCTATTCTCCAGAAAGCCAGACAAGGAATATTGAACTAGTTTCGTTGTTGTTACAACTCATCAGCAATATTTACTTATCTACCGGCCTTTCTGGAGAATCGTAAAAGCACATATCGTTATATGCTTTTTCTATGAAAATTAGTAGTGGGCAGACTAATTTGCATAGAGTGTGAGTACGAAGGCCGGTAGATAGGTAAATATTGCTGATGAGTTGTAACAACAACGAAACTAGTTCAATATTCCTTGTCTGGCTTTCTGGAGAATAGAGGAAAGGTGTTTCCTCAAAAACCAGTATGACTCTAAAAACCGGTTTGTCTGTGTGTTTACATACAGAATAGCTGGATACTCACAGTAAAGTAACCAGTGAAAGACTTGGTACATCTACATATGTATACGTGTGTGTATTCATATGCATACTAGTATTTCAGTATACATATATGAATGCACATTTTTAACTTAATTGTTTAAGCGTCAGTCATACAAAAGTGAGTTACAAACGAAACGAAATTTAATTTCGTTTCGTTATTTGTTTTTATCGTCTCCGTTGAACCGGTACGTACTCACACTCTATGCAAATTAGTCTGCCCACTACTAATTTTCATAGAAAAAGCATATAACGATATGTGCTTTTACGATTCTCCAGAAAGGCCGGTAGATAGGTAAATATTGCTGATGAGTTGTAACAACAACGAAACTAGTTCAATATTCCTTGTCTGGCTTTCTGGAGAATAGAGGAAAGGTGTTTCCTCAAAAACCAGTATGACTCTAAAAACCGGTTTGTCTGTGTGTTTACATACAGAATAGCTGGATACTCACAGTAAAGTAACCAGTGAAAGACTTGGTACATCTACATATGTATACGTGTGTGTATTCATATGCATACTAGTATTTCAGTATACATATATGGATGTACATTTTTAACTTAATTGTTTAAGCGTCAGTCATACAAAAGTGAGTTACAAACGAAACGAAATTTAATTTCGTTTCGTTATTTGTTTTTATATATATACAATATATTAACAAATGGAAACTATATTTATAAAACCATATTTATTTTATTATACATATTTCAAGGACCACCAAGGCAAATTATGGTGCGCTTTCATCAGTTAAAATACAATACAGATTTGTTTTATAAATAAATATTGACATACCCTGAAAAAAGACAACCTTAACGGTTGGAGCTTCCTGGATAGGATAGCTATTCAGGAAGCTCCAACCGTTAACGTTGTCTTTTCAGAGTATGTCAATATTTATTTATAAAACAAATCTGTATTGTATTTTATCTGATGAAAGCGCACCATAATTTGCTTTGGTAGTCCTTGAAATATGTATAATAAAATAAATATGGTTTTATAAATATAGTTTCCATTTGTTAATATATTGTATATTTACTCCACTAAACTGTTGAGTGCTTTATATCAGTTATAAAAATGTTTAAGCTTGTTGAATCCCAACAAATTAAATATAACCTCTGCATATATATATATATATATATATATATATATATATATATATATATATATATATATATATATATATATATATATATATAGTAATAATAATAAATTTGAAGACTAAAATCCAAAGAAGATGCCGTTAAGGGTGAAAGCAGCGATTCTTTGCTTAAGCTTTAATCTGTTATTTTAATAAATATATATATATATATATATATATATGAATAAAGTTAGTCCTTCATCAGTGATCTTCCAACCATCATTGGTATTTCATCGCTTTAAAGACCATATACCTCCGATTGGTGCGTGCAACGGCTAAAAAAATTCGTTGGGACACGTAAATAAAGGGGACACGAGTGTAAACAAACAAAAATGGTGAAGCAACGAAAAGTGAGGAAGAAGGAGTCAAGTCCCATATTTCTATGAATTTAAATTCGGTGAAATCGTGACCGAGAGAGAATAAAGACCATCAAACCTGGTTGAAATGTGAGCAAGGAAGGAATTTCGCACAGGTCTAACGGGAGGAAGAAGGGGTCTAGTCTGTGAATTCGGTAAACATATGTTCTGTGAAATCGTAGATGAGAGAGAGAAAAAATGCCGACCGGCCTGGCCAAGCGTGCGAAAGAAAAGAATTACGCACAGGTCAAACGGGAAGAAGGAGGATGAGGA
>OZ024751.1:50268010-50283010 GCA_964016885.1 Eledone cirrhosa
AAAGATGTTCAATCTAATGTAGACATATATTTATATAATATCTTATATATGCCTGTGGCTTACATTCAATACACTTCTCAAAAGACGACAGAAGGTGATGTAGAAATAGACACCATTTCAGAAAGAATCTTATTATTTAACTCAATTTCATTCAAATTCCCTCAGCTTTTGTAATTACTAATGTCTATAATTAACATATTGATAGATTTTCCTTTCAATTGGTTCGACATGATGTTTTAACAATCTTTAGAGGAGGTGATGGTGAGGATAATTATAGTGATGATGATGTTTTAACAATCTTCAGCGGAGATAATGATGATAGGTTAACAATCTTCAGCGGAGATAATGATGATATTTTAACAATCTTCAGCGGAGATAATGATGATGTTTTAACAATCTTCAGCGGAGATAACGATGATATTTTAACAATCTTCAGCGGAGATAATGATGATATTTTAACAATCTTCAGCGGAGATAATGGTGATGTTTTAACAATCTTCAGCGGAGATAACGATGATATTTTAACAATCTTCAGCGGAGATAATGATGATATTTTAACAATCTTCAGCAGAGATAATGATGATATTTTAACCATCTTCAGCGGAGATAATGATGATAGTTTAACAATCTTCAGCGGAGATAATGATGATATTTTAACAATCTTCAGCGGAGATAATGATGATGTTTTAACAATCTTCAGCGGAGATAACGATGATATTTTAACAATCTTCAGCGGAGATAATGATGATATTTTAACAATCTTCAGCGGAGATAATGATGATAGTTTAACAATCTTCAGCGGAGATAATGATGATAGTTTAACCATCTTCAGCGGAGATAATGATGATATTTTAACCATCTTCAGTGGAGATAGTGATGATAGTTTAACAATCTTCAGCGGAGATAGTGATGACAGTGATGATGATATTTTAACAATCTTCGGCAGAGACAATAATGATGATAATGATACTGATGATGATGATAGTGATTATAGTGATGATGATGTTTTAAAAATCAGACACCATAGGTAGATTTTAAAAGTTCTTCTCTTTATTATTTTTTTATCTTTGTCTTTTATTTTATATTGAACCAAATTCAAGGAATAAATGCAGTGGCGAAGGGTAACCTGGAAAGCAGGGCATGCAGTCCAATCGCCATGGCGGAAAGAGGTGCTGTGCAGCCTTACCCCCTCCCCCAATTCTCTCTAAATGACCCTCCCGGTCAAAGCCGCATGTAGTGTTATCTAGTGTGTGTGTTTGTGTTTGTGTGTTATCTTTTTATGTGTCTACGATTTAGTAAACAGCCAAAGTTCTGCTTGCTTCAACCAATGCAATTGATCAACTCAAGATTCTATAACGCATGCACTGCATCCGTTGCATACACGCACCCTTCGCCCCTGAATATATGTCCAATTATGTGCATAGCTATGAGTAAAATGTTCTTCCAAATCAATTTTGTCGACTAACATTGGAAAATGTTCTTCCCACTTGTGCACACAAACATATATATGAGTATGTGGGTGTATGATGGCATTATGTATGTATGTATATATATATGTATGTATGTATATATATACTTCAGAATCTTTCCCCTCTACAAATTTAAAGATAATGCCACCCACACCCAGCGCATCAGCAAGGAATCTTACTTCATTAACAAATACGGACCCCGTCTAAACACTTCTCCCTAAGACGAACCCACAACATACACACGTCAACATACATACCTACATCAGCACACATCTCTACCCACATATAAACACAATGACACACGTAAACACACATGCTCTATGGTGCAATACAAAAAAATATATGTGCATATATATGTATGTATATATGTATATATATATATATATGTAGTGAATATATGTATGTGTATATATATATATAGTGAATATCATTTCACACCTTTTATTGTTAAGATTTTTGATGTTCTATTAAGAGAACCGATTTTACTGAAAAAATCGAATAATGTACACCATTTTACCAGGGGGAAAAATATACTGGTCCACCCACACACACACACACACATATACACAAACACATACACACGCGTACATCAACATACAAAGAGACTTATACACACACACACACACACACACACGCACTTCTCCGTATAAGACAAAAGCTGAAAAATATCTTTTGACATGCTAAAATACCCCCCATTGCTTTCAGACACATTCTTACTGACCATCGAATTACTCTGCTATACACACACACACACACACACACACACACACACACACACACACACACACACACACACACACACACACACACACACACACACACGCGCGCGCGCGCGCACACTTATCTTAATAGCCATTTGACACACATCGCTGCTGGCCATTGTCGCAGCATCGAACACCTTACTACTACTACTACACACACACACACACACACACATACACACACACACACACACACACACACACACACACACACATACACACACACACACACACACACATATTTGTTGTGAAAGAGTCATTTCTCAATCTTGGCGCAAAACCAATTTTTTATCCACATGACCTCTACCGACCAATCAAAATTGTTTTGACCAAGAATTTTTGCTGGAGCCACTTTTTTAACATAAAAACAGTCTTGGCGCAAAATCAACTTTTTACATTCACATGACCTCTACCGACCAATCAAAATTGTTTTGACCACAAGCATTTTTGCAACACAAAAATAACGCTGGAGCCACTTTTTTAACATAAAAACAGGTAGAATTCCCAAAACTAATCAGATCAGAGCAAACAGCACGGACACTCTATCTCAAAATTATTTTTGAAAAGCATTTAGAAATGCCCAACCGGTAAAAACTTAAAAACTTAAAACCACAACTGAATACTAACCCATACAATCACTAATACTCTTTTATTCCTAATTAAACCATTTTTCAACTGTGAACAATTTGTCAGCATTTTCTATTCCGTTTACCAATATATATATATATATATATGTGTGTGTGTGTGTGTGTGTGTATATGTGTGTGTGTGTATGTGTATGTGTGTGTGTGTGTGTGTGTGTGTGTGTGTGTGTGTAGATCCCGAGTGAAATCGGAGGTAACCAGAGTAAATAAGGTACTCAGTACATTAGTAGAATGAGAACAACGAAATCTAATATAAAAATGGCTTCTACGGGACTAGAACTGTTTCATTCATATGAAATCATCAGGAATGCTAATTTCTGATGATTTCATACATTCATTTGCTGTCCTTGAATATATAGGCAAGCATAGGGATGAAAAAACTTTACTGACAACCCGGAGAAACGCCTTATGTATTCTGTCCGCCGGGGCCATGGGGCAGCCAGCACGTGGACCACTATTTGCGCTCATAATTGTTTCTACTTTTGGCACAAAGCCAGCAATTATCCCAGTGTATTACTGATACTTTATTCTATCGACCCCGTAAGGATGAAAGGCAAAGTTAACCTCGGCCGGATTTGAACTCAGTCCGTAAAGGGACGTAACTGAGCTGCAAAGCATGGCGTCCGACCCTCTACCGATACTGCAAATCCACTATGTCTAGGGCGGGTAAAATTCCCGAGATCCATGGACGAGTTCTCTCCTGCGGTCTCTGTCCCTCCTTATCGTTGCCCTGTCCTGCGTCTCCTGGAGACCAGTGTCTGTCCTTAGGACATCAATATATGTTAACCTCGGTTTTCCTCTTCCAGTGTGTCCATGCAGGGGCTGCCACAGGAGCACTGAGTGCAGTGTCAACTCAGTATGTCGGTGAGCATGTCCAGCTAACCTCAATCTCCTCTGTACTACTCTCGAGCTGACTTTTGGGAGGCTCCCGTACAGCTCTTCATCCACTATTTGTGCTCATAATAGGGTGAGATTGGGAGAGCAGAAGAGACGGAGGCAGTGATAGTGGGAGTTTGATTCCTTTGTGTTCAGAGCTGGTGTATATGTATATGTTTCACAGACATAGAAAGACAGAAAGACTGAACTTAATATCAGTAGAAGTATTGTTTTACTACGAGCTATTTGTAAACACTACGAGGGATGTTACCAATCATTGCAATGTACTGTAGCTATTTTTTTTTTTAGATGATAAATAAAGTTATAGTTTACTGATAATTGATTTACGAGAGAAATTGTATCTTTTTATGTTACTGAAGTTTTAGATAAGTTACAATACGATCAAATATTAATAGGCATAAATTAGAAATATATACTTAATGATAAAGAATTAGAAGTTGAAGAAAATTTAACAATATAAAAATAAATATTCGAAATAAACAATATGAAATATTAATAAACAAAATTAATGATATTTTAAGAAGATAAAACAGCCATTATCTATAATCACGTTTCAAGTTTCAAGATAAAAATAAAATAATTTTTTTTAATTAATAATAAAAAAGAAATGATTCTTAATGAGAAGTTATTAATTAAATTACAGTCCTTAACCTATAATAAGAAATTAAATATAAAAATATATAATTATGGTTATATCAATTAATGTTATGTTTAATTAGGTAATTCAAAGGATAACCATAGCCTTCATTATATTAAAACAAAGGATGTAACAATTGTTAAAGTACTCTAAGGGTCAAATTACAGACTTCAAGATGGTGGAGGAAGACCAGATCTTCTCTGATGTATATTGACTATCCACCACGTGATATTTCTCTCCTGTCAGTACAAAATACAACACACTCACGCATACACGCACACATGCACAAACACACACACACACACAACACACACACACACACACACACACACACACACACACACACACACACACACACACACACACACACACACACACACACACACACACACACACACTTCGTGACGCTATGATATTTCCTCAGTCTAAAGACTGCTGGAATTTCAAATTTGGCGGTCATTCGATGCGTGAAGGGATGACTTAGCGGACACGAAAAATAACTGCGGTAAGAAATTTTTTCTTATATCAAAGTTTAATGGGCATCCACTGATGATTTATAAGTGCCCACCTACATATATTCTTACAGGAAAATATGTTAGGCTTCTACATAAACTGGAAACATTCTCCTAACTTGTAGAAAACTTATAATGAAACAATTGTTTGGAAAGAGAGATATATTTTAATTTTAATTATATCTCATATAAAATAATACAACTGGCTTTCCACAAAATACATATAGTTAGCACCCAAACACAAAATTGGGATTATACTAACGTATATTCTAATGTTTGTTGAGTGAGATGGTTACCAGTCGGAGTTTAGCTTAAAGCTTTCTCTGTTATTGTATTAAATATATATATATATATATATATATTTATATATATACATATATATATATATATAAATATATATATATAGATAAATCTACCAAAATATACGGTAGTGTCCAATCCGTATGAAGAACTCAATGTTAGATATATATATATATATATATATATATATATATATATATATATATATATATATATATATATATATATATATATAGTAATAATAATAAATTTGAAGACTAAAATCCAAAGAGGGCTCGATAAGGATAAATATATATCAGATATATACGAACTGTAGAGCAAATATTTATTAAAATAACAGATTAAAGTTTAAGCAAAGAATCGCTGCTTTCACCCTTAACGGGATCTTTTCGTTTTTGAATTTGTTTTGCGAGATTTCTTATCTGAAAACGTGTGTTGAAGCAGATATTGTTATACTTTGGGAAATTTATAATAAATTGAAGTGTGTGTTTTATTGGCTACATGACGCTCCGAATACTGAGTTCTGATCTAGCTGTCGAAACGGCCGGAGCTCAGCCATCAGGGTCGTGACTCTTTTCCTATTACCCATTCTGTAGTTTTCTTTTTGTAGTTTTCTTTTTATGGTGGGCATTTATGTTTGGGGTGGTGTTGGTGTTTGTTTTGTTGGTAGGGGTGGGGTTTGATTGTAGTGGTGTTTGTGTTGTTGTTTGTGCTCGTGGTTGTGTGTTGGTGTTGGTGATTGTTGTTTTTGTGGCTTTGCGGTGTCTCTTTTTTTGTTTTGTTTTTATTTACGAGACCCTCCTTCATCTTCACTTGGTGATGAATCGTCATCAGGGGCGTGTGGGAGGGGTATGTTGTTTGATGATGGTGTGTTTGTGTGTGTGATTGTGGTAGTGATTGATGGAGTTGGATGGGGTGGGACTGTTTTTTTTCAGGAGAATTGTTTGTGTTTTTTCTGTTGTTTGTGGTTGAACAGTTGTTTGTTTTTGTCTGTTTGCTTGTTTTATGTGTTGTTGTTGTTTTGGAGTTGGTGTTGGTAAAAGTACTTGGGGGGGGGGGGCGGTGCTGTTTGTTCGTAAGAGGGGACAGGAGGCCTTTAAATGCGATGTGCTTGCACATTTAAAACTATGTGGCCTCCCTCCTTCTGCCGAAATGGATTGATAAATGCATGGATGGGTGGATAGATAGATGGTTGTAAATGATATGCACAGACAGCTGAGAGTAAATCCTAGTCTTAGAGACGAATTTCTAAAGCCTTAGCAGCCATTTGAAGAATGGTGACAGTTTTATCCAATTATTCCACTAATATAGATACGTTAACATTCTCAGACTTCTCAAACCACTTAATTCTGATGTTTACTGGAAATTCTGCACACAGCAAAATATTACAAGAAAATAGAACTCTAGTTCTTTTTCTTTTCTTTTTTTCTTTTTCTTTTTTTTTTCTTTTTTTTTTTTTTTTTTTTCCTGTGTGCGTGTATTTAGTTTTCATTCGTAGTATAACTATAATTAATGAAATGACCGTATGATAATTAACACATTACAGTATTGATTGAATGGTGTCACAAGAGAAACTAAATAGCATATTAGTTTCTTTAACAAGGTGACAGCTGTAGCAGTAATAAGAATAAGACAGAATTAATGGTAAGAATCAGTTAGATGTTAGACTCAGTCTTGTGTTGCTGTACTTGCTTTTCTTGTTGTTGTTGTTGTTATTTTCGATTTTGCTGCGAATATTTCAGTCATTGCGATTACTGTTTAATTGTGACAGAGTTATTGCATCTTGGTTCTCTTAAATCCAACAAGCTAACCATTGCCAGTCTATGGTGGCAAAATCTCAGAAAACAAGACATTATTCACCCCTGACGGAATCTCCTATTTAAACATAGTCTTGCCATCTCATTCCACATATTTATTGATGTTGTATCAATACTAGAACAAAGTTTAAAGCGGGAAATAATTATTTCTAATTAAGGCAGAAGGGCAGAAATTTGGTAAAGGGGTTTAGTCAATTATACCTACACCAATACTCGACTAGTACTTTATTTATCGACCACATATATATTCCACACTGGAAGAGGAAGGCCAAGGCTAACGTATGTTGATGCCCTAAGGACAGACACTGGTCTGTTGGTGGCGCAGAACATGGCAGCGATAATGAGGGACAGAGACCGCAGGAGAGAACTCGTCCATGGATCTCGGGAATTTTTCCCGCCCTAGATAGATTAACATCATATCAATACTAGAACAAAGTTTAAAGCGGAAAACAATTATTTCTAATTAAGGCAGAAGGGCAGAAATTTGATAAAGGGGTCAATTATATCTACACCAATACTCGACTAGTACTTTATTTATCGACCTCGGAAGGAAGAAAGGCAAAGTTGATCTCGGTGGGATGTAAACTCAGAACGTAAAAGTATGAATACTTTCAAAGATTTTATTGTTTTGTAATTGAAAATAAGAGCACAAAGTAGTCGTAGGCATATGACAAACGTACCAGACTTTAGGTTGGTGCCAGAATATAGATTTCTAGATTTATTTCGCTCGATATATATTGTTTAGCCATATTTTGTCTGTTTTACTATTTCAAGTGAGCCTATGAAAACATAGTCAGATTATAAATATTGTAAATATACACTCCTTAAATATGATTAATACCATTGAAAATTATAATCTTGATAATAACAACTCAACACAGACATTTAAGCATTTACTGAAGATAATCATTAGATTTATTTCTGGATGGTGACAATTATCATTGTTCAATCTATCTGTAGATATTGTTCAATAAATACTATGTGGGCAAACGATAACAAAGGTTGAAGACCACCATGTCACTTGAAACGCCAGCAAGCTAGAGTCACGTAGATTTTTGTTATAATGACTTGTTCGTAATCCGTCCATACATATTTTGTGATAAATATTTAAGTAGGTGTTCTCTGTGTTAGTTACACATTTATTTTGAAACGTGCCTCCTCATTTAACCAAACGCAGTTAGGTAATATATTCATGGTGACAATATCAAAAACATAATATAAAGCTATAAAAATAACAGGATAACAGCTTGCTACGTTCATATCTAATCTTAAGTGGCTCATAATGATATGTTTTTAATGTCATTTTACAAACTTTGTGCCAGGTTTCCAGGAAGATATATTAATTTTATTGAAGCAAAAGACAAATAATATATTGCCACATATTGCATTTCTCTGTTATGTGACGTTAAATATACGAATATATCAATAATACCGTCAGCATGAAGGTGACAACGGCGATAAAAGAACAATGATAAAACTGATGGTGGTCGTGTTGATGACGATGATGGTGCTAGTGATGATGATGATGATGATGATGGTGTTGCCAATAGAGATGTTATTGCTTAGCTTCAGGTCAGTTTGATCCAACTAATTTATTACCAAACACTTTACAGCTACACACCAAACAATCCATTTTTTCACACATAGTATATCCAAAAGTACATTATCAAATGTATTCTTTAGGTTTTCAAGACGATAAGATATGATTTGAGAGACATATAGCAGCAGCTACTTCTAACAGATCAGACTGTTCCTGTTGTTATTGTTTAGTCACAGATATGTTTTGATGAAGCAGACCAGCAATGGCCCTCAACCATGTAGTCCTCTTTCCTTATCAAATTTGTCGTTTCTTATGAGGGGCAGTGAAGTGTGATATGAGAGAAATATGGTGGTTATATGTATCAGGTCAAACTGATGTTGTTGTTAGTAATAGTCATGTAATTTTCATTAACACCTAGTAAGCCATAAATAAAAAAACTTTATTGAATTTATAGCATTTGTAACAAATTACTTATAATATTTTTGCTTTTTCCGAACATCCTCTAACTAATCGTCGCAGCGTGACGGAATGGTAAAGAAGTTCATTTACTAAACCTGATTCCGGGTTTGGTCCTACTGTGAAGTATCTTAAGCATGTGTCCTTTACCATAGACCCATGACGATCCAAGTAATATGGATGAAAATATGTAGGTAGAAATTGCTTTCGAATGAAATATTGCAATCGAAGGGCGAATGAACCATGTCAGTAATACCACAGGATCAGTATTATCCCAAACTATAACATTGAATTTCCCTCACAAAAGTCACACATCTTGGAGAATACTCAATCATATGCAACTTAATATAATTACTAGACCGTTCCATTCACTGACCAACTATAACAATTTTGTTTGTATTTCAATTTTTAAAAATAATTTTTTAAGGTTTTTCTCTTTAAAAAATTGTCTTTCGTTCATTTTCTTAAGGTTATATATATATATATATATATATATATATATATATATATATATATATATATATATATATATATATATATATATATATTTAGGAATGAAAGGCGCAAGGTGCCGTGTGGTTGTGTGGTTACTAATAAAGAGTGTTCAGAAATGTAAGGAAAACACAAACAAACGACAATTCCTCTCTTCAGTTGTCTGCTGTAGGTCTCGGATGTTTCGACGCATCAATATATACATATATATATATATATATATATATATATATATATATATATATATATATATATATATATATATATATAAACTCTACCCACCCACACGAAATCGTTCTCTCATTATTTAACGTATTAGTGTACACTCTGCTTTCCTTTATGGTAAGTGTCTTAATGATGGTGGCTTAATTAAGACATTGAGTGAATGAGAAAACGGTCAGAGATACATTGGTTCTTCCGATGACTTCGTTTCAATATTATATATACATACATATATTTATACATACATATATATATATACATATACATATATATATATATATATATATATATATATATATATATATGTATATATATATATATATATATATGTATATATATATATATATATATATATATATATATATATATATATATATATATATATATATATATATATATATATATATATATATATACATACATATATATATACATATATATATATATATATATATATATATATATATATATATATATATATATATATATATATATATATATATATATACATATATATATACATACATATATATATATATATATATATATATATATATATATATATATATATATATATATATATATATATATATATATATGAAAACAGGGAGAAAGAGACGATTATTAGGAAGAAAAATATATTTTTTTCCGTTTTTGTTTCTCTCTCTCTTTTTTCTGGGTTAGAAAATGATTAAAACAAAATGTTTTATTATTATTATTATTATATATATGTATATATATGTATATATATGGTATCCCTGAAATATGTATAATGAAATAAATATGGTTTTATAAATATAGTTTCCATTTATTAATATCGTATATATATATATATAAAATAAAATAAAATAAATAAGTCAAATGTTTAAAATTTGGCTTCGTTTATTACTGCTATATATATTTCGGTGACAGCCATCTTTGGCTGTGACCTCTTCAGGCAGTCCGAATTAGTGTGGTAGAGACGTGTACACATGTTGTTGAAGTGTATAACTTTATCAATACACTGATATACCCAGTTCCTGGTTGGGTTGTTATTTCACTGAGGAACTGGAATTAACCTGCGCACTTCGTCGAGTGCTCCAATCTGCATACAGAGGTGTTGGTATACAACCAACATATACTCAAAATTTATATATATATATTCATGCACACTTTTATATACGCGCACATATATATATACAGAAAGAGAGAAATAGAGAGAGAGAGAAAGAGAGAGAGAGAGTGAGAGAGAGAGAGAAAGAGAGAGAGAGAGAGAGAGAGAGAGAGAGAGAGAGAGAGAGAGAGAGAGAGACACGTGTGTGTTTGTATTTGTTTTGTGTGTGTGAAACATTGCATACTTTCCTCTATTCATTTCAGGCACATGTATATATGTGTGGAATATAATTGTGTAGAATTTACATGTATCTTCAGTATGAATACAATTCTGCTAGTTTTACGAGTGATGGTTAAAAACCGGAAGTCGTACATTTTCTGACGTCATCCGGCATTGCGTATCTTTCCTTGTGTCATGCAATTGATGAGACGTCAATTGTCAAGTGATTGTTATTACAAGTAAATGTCCTTGACCTTTATAGAATATGATGGATTAATTCCAATCCCATTTAGCTATCTGCTTTCCTCTTATCATATACACTTCTCTACCCCCCTCCCCTCTCTCTCTCTCTCTCTCTCTCTGTATATATATATATGTCTGTGTGTATATATATATATATAGATATATATATACATATACATATATATGTACATATACATATATATATATATATATGTATGTATGTATGTATGTATGTATGTATGTATGTATGTATGTATGTATGTATGTGAGAACAGACTGTGCGATAGAGAGGGGGAGATAGATAGAGCAGGAGAAAGGAGAGAGGGGAGACGGGAAGACAGAACAGGTGATAGGAAGAGAGAGAGAAAGGGAAAAAAGGAAGAGAGAGATGGAGAGTGGGTGAAATGCCATTTCTGTTCCATTTCCTACAAGTATGATTTAATTTCACAAGTGACTCGTGCTTACGTGAGGCAGAAGCCGGATAAAAAGAAGAAAAATATGGATACAAAACCCCAAACAAAAAACTTTAAACCAAAATATCCACCACCATCATCATTACTACTGCCAGCCAAACAAATGACTTTCTTTCTACCAAATGGGAGAATAACTCTGAGATAAAATTGTTTCATTCGGCACTCATCAGAACTTAATTGCCCTCATAATTATCACCTGATCAAATATTGTATCCAGTTACCTCTCAGAGCATCACCTACTCAAAAATTATTTTATCGATCAGCTTTGGCAAGACTTGAACACAGAACCTAAAAGGCAGTAACTAAGTATTGATTTCCAATTTAGGTACAAATGCTGCACGTTTGAGGGTGGTTAATGCTGATAAAAGAAGTCCCAGTGCTTGACTGGTACTTTATTTTATCGACCACTGAAAGATTAAAGGCAAAGCTGACCACAGTGGTGAGATTTGAACAAAACATAAAGGGCCATAACTGAATATTAAAAGTTATTTTGTCTGACATTATAAAGATTCAGTCAGTTCAGAACAATATTGATTTTCTAACATAGCTAGGAGAAGAATCGATTATATTGATCCTAGACCTTCTATTATACTTCATTTTCTCGACACCAGACAGATGGAAGGTTAAGTTGCTCTAAGTATAATTACACACCAGAAACACAAATGGTTATATAAGGAAACACAACAAGGTATTTAGTACGGCACCTTTAACAATTCAACCTTCCACCACACTACACATAACAACAAGAAGAAAAACAAGAAAAACAACAATAAAATTGACTTCTAATTTAGACACAAAGCTAGTAAATTTAAATGAAGGGGTGCAAAGTTAATTAAATCAGCCCCAGTTTTTAACTGGTATATTATTTCATCGATCCCGGAAGGATTAAAATCAAAGTTGACCTGGCCGGGATTTGAACTCGGGATCTTAAGAAGAGTAAAACAAAATCCGTTATGACATTTTGTTCGACGCTCTACCAATTCGACCAGTCCACTACCCTAAAAAGGACCATAACTCTATGCTGCAAAATATGATGTCTGATGCTCTACCGATTCTGCCAAACCACTTAAGATATTAATAATACCCTAACCTATTAATTAAAACAGGAATCAATACAGGCGTCATATAATTATATCTTTCTGGTAATGTTATATACACTTATTGTGTAAGATAATGTCATTATTTCATAATTGAAAGGGCGGTGAATTGACAGTATCGGTAGAGGGTTGGACGCCATGCTTTCCAGCACAGTTACGTCAAATCCCGTCGAGGTTAACTTTGCCTTTCATCCTTACGGGGTCGATAAAATAAAGTACCAGTAATGTACTGGGTAATTGTTAGCCTTGTGCCAAAAGTAGAAACAATTATTTCATAATTGTTATTTTTCTTCTCCGGTTTAGCAATTAAAGCAGTTATAATTGATTTGTCAATGTTGTTGTTGTTGTTGTTGTTGTGGTCGCCATTTACTTTTTATGTTTCTGATTTGTTTGGTTTGGGGAGGGGGGGGTCTTATTGATATTTTAAAATCTTTTTTTGTGTGCATGTCGTTTCTATTCTTGTGAATAATATTAGAAAATAATAGCTTGTGGAATATTGTGATATAAATACCTAGAGATATTCTTGAAAAATCTTACAACAGTACACATTTTTGTGTGTCTGTGTATGAGTCTATATATGAGTACGTGTTTACATGCACAGACCATATATATATATATATATATAGGGCGGAAGAACTCATAAGAGTCAACGGCCATCCAAAAGTGTGTAAATATGTATATACACATGTACCGCGCGGTTAAACTACTGGGTGTGAAGGACCCCTAGCCTTTGTCAGGGCATTCTTCTAGGAGAAGGCAACTCAGGAAACTGGGATAACTCCGATATAAAACCTGCGGCTCAGTAGTTACCAATGATGTTGATCTTTTCTTCTTTTCGGGTTATAGCTACTGTCGCTCAGACAGTGGGATTGGCTCAGTGTACAGGCTTTCCTCACTTTAAAAATTATCTTCACGCACAGCCATTGCACGATAGAATTAGTTAATAATTATTAATAATGGTATATCGTGCAATGGCCATATTCGATAACGAGGAGGCAGCCATCATCATATATATATATATAGGAAAATGTATGACCCCCCGACGGCAGAGCTCAAGCCGTTGCGACGGCTATTTCAGTCCAGAAATAGCCGTCGAAACGGATTGAGTTCTGCCGTCGGGGTCATACATTTTCCTATTGCCCACTCTACTACCCTAACTATTGAGTACTCTGGTGCTTTATATATATATATACGAGGGGGCATTCGAGTAGTTTTGAGCCGTCTCTAAGTTATTATAATTTTTACTATATCATTACTATACATCCAATAAGCTGACCTGCCAACCTTTGTTATTCTAGATTGAAAATATATATATATATATATATATATATATATATATATATATATATATATATATATATATATATATATATGTATGTATGTATGTATGTATGTATGTATATTTACGTCAGGTCACCAGTTGGTGCTACTGGTAACATGTATCCCAGTTCAACCTGTCTCATAGTCGGGTCGTTGGCGACTAAACTGGCAACCCCACCAAGGTTTCTTAGTGAGGAGGGGGTCTTTGGACATCCTGCAGGACTAAAAACAAAACCTGTCCAAGGGCAAAGGAGGTCTTAGGAGTCAATGGCCATCCAAAATCACCGGGAGAGATGACCCCTTAGCCTTTGTCAAGGCAAAATTCTAGGAGAAGGAAAACTCTGATATAACACCTGCAACCCTAATGGTATCCAATGATGTTGACTTGTTCTTCTTTTTGGTAAATATCATCTTGGTTAAGAGAGTGGGACTAGCTTTGTGCAGTGCCTTTGCTCACTATAAAAGCTTCACAGCACAGGCATTGCTTTATATCTGGAGATCTCTCTACACTTGTCATCACATGGTACCATGGGCCCAGCACTATGTGTCAATAATTGTCACAAGTGTAGTGTTTGTACCAGAGTTTTCAAGTCGCTGGCTGGACTAAAAAGTCACACTCGTTCAGCGCATCGGTACGGGTTCTCCTACATGGATATAAAGTAGTGGCCGTACTTGAAAACGAGTTGGCAGCCACCATGTATGTATGTATGTATATATATATATATATATATATATATATATATATATAGAAGTGGTTACACAACAGTTAGTTCACCATACCGAGAACAATTGTTTCACCTTAGCGGAT
>OZ024751.1:50293010-50298010 GCA_964016885.1 Eledone cirrhosa
TCTAATTGTTTTGGTATTAAGTATACTACTATATTTATGTGAATTTGGAAAGTGTTTTTTTATAATTTTATAGAATGTGGAAGGTAAGTTAGAGCTAATAGAAGAGTTAAAAATAGGATTATACCAAATGTAAGATCTACTCCGTGTTCTGTTTTGCTTTGATGTTGCTGTTGTATTTGTGGTGTGGTTAGTATTAGGGGGTCTAGGTGCGTGTGTGCGGGTGTTTGTGCGGCGTTTGGCGTGTCTGTGGTTATGTGTTTTATGGTTGTGTGGGTCCATGTATTCTAGTTTGTCGGTGTGGCCAGCCCGTTCTAATGCAGTGTTGTAGTATTCAGCGTGTTGATCGAATATTTGTTGGTTAGATGAGAGGCGGGATATTCTAAGTGATATACTATGTGGCACGGACCTTATAATAGATAGTGGGTGGTTAGAGCTAGTGTGGATGTAGGTGAGGTTCTCATTGTTTTTTGTGAAAGGGTGTGATAATTTGGGTGTTGAGGTTGAAGGTGGCATCTAGGAAGTTAACTACTTTGGTACTATATTCGTAGGTGATTTTAAGGCCAAGGCTATCTAGGGTTCTTCTAATGCTCTTACGGGTTCGTTCTGTTTTGTTTATTCATGTTTTTAACTAATAGGAGAGCGTCATCTCTATATATTCCGCCTTGAAGGTAACTAACTTTATTATGTAAGGTGTGGGCTATGTATATACCAACAATATCCGTAACTTGTGCTGAGTCATTAGCACCCATAGTTATGTCAAAGTTATCTATTCTATCCTTACGTATCCAAAAGTTATTTTCAAATTTAATTATCGTCTTTCTAGCTGCTAGGATAATGTTTATTTCGTCGTCGGTTAAGTCAGAGTTGGCTTTCGCAAATTCTAGTGCCTTGTTTAGAGTATCGGGTGATATGGAGGAGTAATAGTCATCAATGTCGAATTGTATAAAGTTAGAGGTATTTTTGTTATCTATACTATTAAACCATTTAATTGTGTCGCTAGTATTGTCCCAAAGTTTAATAACTAGTTTATTCCTTAATTGTATTATTATTCTATCTAAAATATGCTTGCTAATTTTACCTATGTCTGACTTAGATGGGCATATTAATCTAATAGTGGGTTTATCTAGGAAATCTAATTTGTGTCCTTAAGATTAAAGGTGGGGATCCATACCGGAGTGGGATGAAAACGTGCCCGTTGTGTAATAATGAGCTCTTCCATATTCTAAGCTCAAGCCACCAACTACTCAACAACAAAATTGAAAGGTCAATTTTTTGCCAGCATAAACTGAAAGCGAAATTCTCACACTTCAAACCTTCAACCAAATCCTAACACTACCTATCTTTCTACCCTAAATAACAATTCTACACCCCTAAAAATAGACTATATATGAAATTTAATACTTTCTTCCTTCATCTGTTCTCTGGTAAGACTTTCGCCTGTCCACTTCCAAATGCCTCTTAAAATTCTATCTTCCTTCTCTCTCCCTCTACTCATCACAACTTTTAGCACACATCCCTCCTCCCCCTCCCTATACAAATCCTCTCACACCACACTATCTCTTTCTCTCCCTTCTTCTATCCCTTTTCTCTCTCTCTCTCTCTCTCCCTCTCTTTTGCCCCTCTCTCTCTCTCTGTTCCTCTATCTTACACTACTACCCCTTATTTCATTTCCTAAGGTCATTCCAACTTTGTATTTTGAAAATTCGGATGCCACAGTATCTTTCTTGATTGCCTATTATAACATAGTGTAGCAATAATGGACTGAAATTCTGATGAAACAATTGTAAATACGTGGATTAAATTCTTTTGTAATTGTTTACCTTCGTCCTATTTCTCTTCTTTGATTACACTCCTCGTTTGTTCGTGTTTCCACTACAGAATCCCTACCAACCTGTCGAGTCACCTTAACGTATGTTGAGAACTTTCCTCACAACTTGTTCTACCAAGCTTTGGAATACTCCTAATAACTGAAGTATATATATATATATATATATATATATATATATATATATATATATATATATATATATATATATACACACAGTTCAAGAGTAACCAATCTTAAAGAGAGAGATGGAGATAGTAAAGGAGATATGAGAGGAGAGATTGGTGAGTTAGTTAGAAGCCAAAGCGTAAAGGCATGTGCTCAATGTGCAATATGCAGTGGAAGGCAGGTGGCTGGGTTCATGCAGAAGTTAGGTGCGCAGAGCTGGAAATATTCATTAGTTAAGCAAAACAAGACCACAAACTTCACAAGGAAGGCATTATTAAAAGATTGTCAACATATTTAGTTTGATGTAAGGAATACAGAGAATAATAATTATAATATTAATAATAATAATGTCCATTTACAATTGTTTCGCTACTCCATATAATATTTCTGGATCAGATGACTATATATCATAATTGATCTGGTTCAGTTGAAAATAATTAACATATTTAAAAAAACTGAGTGGCTCATCGGAACTCAAAGGAATATAAGTTAAAATAATTGTTTCTACTTTAGGCACAAGGCCAGCAATTACCCAGTGCATTACTGGTACTTTTATTTTATCCACCCCGTAAGGATGAAAAGAAAAGTCAACCTCGGCGGGATTTGAACTCAGATCGTAAAGGGACGTAACTATGCTGGAAAGCATGGCGTCCGACCCTCTACCGATACTGCCATAAAATTACCATTACTATGGTGTCTTGGTTGCATCAGCTGTCAGCCATAATCAAGCAGTATTCATCTGTCGAGGCTGCATTGTGTGAGATCTGCCTATGGGTAACAAGATGGCTGCCAAAGGGCATATTTACCTTACTAATTAGAGGGTGGTTTCAGGGGAAGAAACTTCTCGAGAGATTAGAGATTGTGAGTATTTATAGTTAAGTGCTAGTTTTTAAATTTTTTAATTGAGAGACAATGTATGGGAGGTAACTTATAATTATCGAGTTGTTCATAGCAATTTAACTTATTAGCTACAAGTAGAAATGGGGCTACATGACTAAGTTGGGTCAAAAACTCTATTGGCGAAGGTATTAGCCCTTCGATGTTGACAGCTAATGGTTACCTGCGTTCTATCGTTAATGGGTAGAGGTCGTGATAGAGTTATGTAATATGCTTCCGTAACACAGAGATCACAAGATTTTCTTCGTCCATTGAACGGTTGGGCCCTAGCTACGATATCCCATTTTAGTGAGTGTTGAACGTTGTTTAATTTAAGGTTTTTAATGAGCCTAGCTAGCGATGTCGAACATCTGTTGCTAGGGTCTCGGAAGGAAAAAGAGTGCGCGTTATACCGTACCTTAAAAGGGTTAGAGGTAGACCCGATATAAGAGCTGGTATTCGAAGCAGTCTCAACCGTGCACCTATAGACTATGTTGGGTGTCAGGCAGTGTCCATTTAATGGGCATGCATTGGGGTAACGGCAGTTGCAGTTGCTTCTGCGGTTAGTGAGAGTAGGGTTGTTTAACCTAAGCGGTTGGTCCGTGTTAGAAGGATTAGATGGGGGAGGTGTGCTACTAGAGTAATTATTGGTGTAGTGCGCGTGGAGTATTTGATAGGGGTGGAGGTACCGCGGTGTGGGAGTTATACTGTCTTAGCTTATGATGGTTGCTGAACGCGATGTGGCTAGCTAGGTTAGGTGTTGTGGAGAATGAGATTTTAATGTTATTTTTATTAAAGAGTTTGTAATATCTATGGTTGGGGGTGGGGGTGGATAGGATAGAGAAGAAGCGTTTGGGGATATTAGTGGCTAGATTAGATGAGAATGGTGGGTTGAGCCAGGTGATATTTCTAGGTCTATTCCTTCTAGGGGTTCTAGTGGAGTTGGTAGGGGCCTTCCAAGCGTTATTATTACCTGGGGGTTTGTTATTTGTCATCCCATTTCTCATTCCTATTCTAGGGTTGATTCTTAGTTTGCTACTAGGAGTGGGGAGCAGGCCACTGCCACCATTAAAGTTCCCTGTATAGGTGCTGTTACTGCTAAAATTCCGGCAAATCTGGCTATATGCTAAGGTATTTCTAGTTCTAGTGTTAAGTTTATTATGGTGAGTTGCTGTGTTTTGGCATTTAGGTATGTAATAAATTGATTGTTTATAACCAGATTCAGAGAGAGCCTTATTATAATATTGTGCGTGGTTTATAAATATCTCTTCATTTGCTGATAGCATTGAGATCCTATAGGAGATAGATTTGATTACTGCTCTGATGACTGCCGGTGGGTGGTTAGAGTGTGGGCTAATATATGTGAGTATTTCACTTGGTTTATGGTAAGGCTTATAAAGGTTATTGTTGAGATCAAGGGTGACGTCTAGGAAGTTTACTACTTTATGGTTCAGCTCGATGGTGATAGAGAGACCGTTATTTTTGAAGAATCTATGAAATTGTTTCTTTAGCAAATCGATTCCCCGATTAGTGCAATTGTGGACCGCAAATAGGGCGTCGTCCCTGTATATTCCGCCTTGAATCGGTTGGATTTCGGCTCTGATGTTACGTAATAGGTAAATCCCAACTAAATCGGTGATTTGCGCGGAGTCACTTGAGCCCATCGTAATGTCAAAGTTGTCTGTTCTATCTTTTCTAGTCCAGAGTGCTCCGTTGAATTCAATGATAGTCTGCCTAGCCATGAGTATGATGTTAATCTCATTATTGGTTATGTCCGAGTTGGTGGTGGCTAGGGCTAGTGCTTTGTTGAGCAGTTCCGGGGTTATTGACGCGTAATAGCTGTCTATATCAAATTGGATGAACCTCATAGATTGCTTGGACCTTAGATCGGAGAACCATCTGATGACTTGGCCGGTGTTGGACCACAACTTGTAGGTGGTATCATCCCGTAGCCCAGAGATTATCCTATCAAGGATGTTCTTACTGATGCGGCCCAGGTCAGATGTGGTTGGGCTTATGAGTCTAATGGATGGGTTCTCTATAAATTTTGGCTTGTGATCCTTGAGAGAGAACCTTGGGGTTGTTGGTACATAAGGGTGGGTAAATCTATCAAAATGCAAGTCCTTAACCA
>OZ024751.1:50300510-50310510 GCA_964016885.1 Eledone cirrhosa
TATATATATTTATATTCATATATATATATATATATTCATTAGTTATGCAAAACAAGACCACAAATTTCACAAGGAAGAGATTATTAAAAGATTGTCAACATATTTAGTTTGATGTAAGGAATGTAGAGAATAATAATAATAATAATATTAATAATAATAATGCCCGTTTACAATTGTTTCGCTACTCCGTATAATATTTCTGGATCAGATGACTATGTATCATAATTGATCTGGTTCAGTTGAAAATAATTAACATATTTCAAAAAAAACAGAGTGGCTCATCGGAACTCAAAGGAATATAAATTAAAATAATGTTACATAATATAATGTTCCATATATTAGTTTTTACTGTGGTGCCTTTGTTTCATCAGCTGTCAGCCATAATCAAGCAGTACTCATCTGTCGAGGCTGCATTGTGTCGGATCTGCCTATGGGTAACAAGATGGCTGCCAAAGGGCATATTTACCTTACTAATTAGAGGGTGGTTTCAGGGGAAGTAACTTCTCGAGAGATTAGAGATTGTGTGTATTTTATAGTTATGTGCTAGTATTTAAATTATTTAATTGAGAGACAATGTAGGGGAGGTAACTTATAATAATCGAGTTGTTCATAGCAATTTAACTTATTAGCTACAATTAGAAATGGGGCTACATGACTAAGTTGGGTCAAAAACTCTATTGGCGAAGGAATTAGCCCTTCGATGTTGACAGCTATGGACCATCTAAATCAGAGCGACTTGTTTTTACTCTCAATCACTGAACGTCCATAAAACAGGGATAAACTCTAAGCTCCGTCCAACTTGTGCAAGCAAACAAAAACAGTGTAAAATCGATATCTCTTGAATTTATATATGAATGAAAATGGGATAGTTATTGTTGGACTGATTTTGAATATAGATTTGTAAAACAAGAACGACAACAACAGCATCAAATACTGAATACTTCATATGGTATATACCAGGCATGTCAAACTGAGGGTACCCCGAGGGCTACATGGATCACATGTGTGTTGTCTGAGGGCCATACACTATAACTATGTACATTACAACACAGTTTTTTTTATTTTATATTACGAAGATAAATCTTGCTCGCGCTGTAAAAGCCTTTGTGCGGGCCGCAGGTGTACTTGTAAAGGGCCGCATGTTTGACATGCCTGGTATATACTATAGGAGTGACGAATCGTTTTAGTTAAATACATTCCAGTCATATCAGATCCGTTCATTTAGTGATCTCTATGACTATGGTAGGGCAGGAGGAAGGAGCAGTGCCCATGGCTTTCACAGACTCAAAGAGATAGACGCCACTGGGGTTCTGTTTATATTATTACAGATACACTTCTTGGGAAAAGATATGAACAGAGAAGGAGTTCCAGCTGGCTTACGTTCGGTGGAGGAAGGACTGGGCGAGGTGTAGAGCTTTAGACACTGCATTAGTGATGAGAAGATGGCAGAGTAAGTGAGATTGGATTTGAAGCAAGTATAGCTACTATTTTCTAGAGGACAAATGGCAGCATCAAGGCTTCCTCATTGGCTCACTTAAAGGAATATATGGCTTGCTGGTCTTGATAATAGGATAGATGAGCTTTAACGTTGAGCTAACAATTAGAGTTAACGAAAGCATAAAGAATGCCAAACATTAAGATAGATAGCTTATTAACGGGCAGAAAGGCAACTAACAAATTAGGACTAATGTTATGAAGGAAACAGAATTGAAGAAAAGGATTGCTATCTAATATATCAGTTCCTGCTGAATATAGAATGATCAAACGAAGCTCTAATTAAACAGTAGCTACACGTCTTAAACAAAAAACACATTGATAATCAAGCCATAATAATACGTATCCCTGAATGTGTAGAAAGCCATGTATACTGGTATATAGAGGTAGGCGGAGACTTTGATGTAGTCAGAATAGAAGGAATACGACAGTGAAATTGTGAGCCATTACTAATTTAATGTTTAGTTTTGGAAAAGTCTGAATATAGTTCTTCCTTGGCAGATATTGATTCGTTAATGATATCACACCCAACGAGATTATATATATATAGTTATAGTTCTGAAAATGTGCACTGCTTGTCTTAAAACTATTCATTAAAGACATTACAGATAATTACAGGGTGAAGAAAAAAGCGGAGCTGAAAATATAAACATCATATATAGATTGTATATATATATATATGTGTGGAAAAGGTAAACAGAAATAACAATACAATCGGTACAGTATATGGAAGGAATATATTAGGTTAACGCTTGAAATAGCAGGAAGAGGGTTTTTACGTTTCGGACGCTAGTCCTTCATCAGAAGAAAGAATGAGAAATAAGATAGATTGAAGGGAGGGGCGGGGTGGAATTGGAAAAAATGTCTTTAGATAAAAATAGCAGGTCGATTCATGTTGACATATATATATATGTATATATATATATATATATATTGTTATACTTTGGGAGGGTCATGTTGCCAATAAGAAACACACGCACCAGTTGCTTTCACTTCAATTTAATTTATTATATATTTATAAATTTACAAATTTATAAATTTCTGGTTGGTTGGTTGGTTCCACAACCAGATAGTTGTTTATATATATATAGTCATAGTTCTTTCGTCACACACTCTGTGACCTCTTCAGTGACTGGGGATTTCTTTCTTCGTTTCTGTGCCTTTCCTGTCTTCTATCCTACGCCATTTTGTTTGTGTCAAACAAAATGGCGTAGGATAGAAGAAAGGAAAGGCACAGAAACGAAGAAAGAAATCCCCAGTCACTGAAGAGGTCACAGAGTGTGTGACGAAAGAACTATGACTATATATATATAAACAACTATCTGGAAACAAAATGGCGTAGGATAGAAGAAAGGAAAGGCACAGAAACGAAGAAAGAAATCCCCAGTCACTGAAGAGGTCACAGAGTGTGTGACGAAAGAACTATGACTATATATATATAAACAACTATCTGGTTGTGGAACCAACCAACCAACCAGAAACTTATAAATTTGTAAATTTATAAATATATAATAAATTAAATTGAAGTGAAAGCAACTGGTGCGTGTGTTTCTTATTGGCAACATGACCCTCCCAAAGTATAACAATATCGGTTTCAACACACGATTTCAGATAAAGAATCTTGCTAAACAAATTCAGAAACGAAATATATATATATATATATATATATATATATATATATATATATATATATATATATAACTTTGAATAACTTTGAAATGTTTAGGCCAGTATTGGCCCAGGCCATGCCTAACTTAATAGCACCACCTGGCGAAGTCTTTCAATTCAGGATTTGGGCACCATGGCCCATTCGAGAAGAGAATTACTGTTTGCGGAGACATATCCGGGTGTGGGTGGTTTGTCCGGGATTACTTGGAGGAATTTGTCCAAAGACTTCTTGAATTTTGTGTGGTCAGTTTCTGTTTTGACGTGTCCTGGTGTGATGTTGAAGAGAGCAGGGCCAATTGAGGTGAAATAATTGTGCCGTATTGTTGTTATGAGTTGCGATTTAGATTTTTGTTTGGGACGGATAGCACGGGGCCCAAGCCTTGGGTGTATTTTGAAGGTGATGCCAACATCATTTGGGCAGTGCTGATGAAACATTTTCCACATCATGCAGATAATATAACGCTCACGGCGACGTTGGAGTGAGTAAAGTTTCAGCTTTTCTAGTCGACCCCAGTAGTCAAGGTCTGACATGCCATCTATCTTTTTCGTGATTGCCCTTTTGGGAGCTTCAAGTTTCATGATACTTTGTTTCGTGTAGGGAGACCACAGTGGACAACAGTATTCAAGGTGTGGTCGGGCAAAAGTGGAGAAGAGAAGGATAATGGGGTGGGAATCTCTCGACTGGAAGGTTCTGAGGATCCAGGAACACATTCTGCCGGCCATGTCAACTTTGCTGCTTATATGCGTGGCCCAGCTTATGTTGCTGTCCACGGTTACTCCCAAGTCTCTGATGTTGTTAGATGCCACGAGAGTTTCACCGGAGGGAAGGGAGTACGGGAGTTTCAGAGCATCCTCTTTTCCAAAGTGGATCAGTTCGAATTTGTCTTCGTTCAGTAACATGTTGTTCTTTTCCGCCCATTGGGTAACAGCCAGTAGGTCTGACTGAAGGCTTATCCGATCATCCACGCCATTGATGACCTTTTGGAGCTTGGAATCATCAGCGAAAATTCTAATGTTGCTGTGTTTGATGATGTCAGTGATGTCATTAATATAGATGATGAAGAGAAGTGGGCCCAACACAGTGCCTTGTGGGACCTCACTACTGACTTTGGCTGGGCTGGATTTGACTCCTTCGACTACATGTTGGGTTCTGTTTGACAGGAAGCACTTGATCCACTGCAGCAGCTTTCCAGTGACACCAATGTTGGACAGCTTTCTCAGTAGAATATTGTGATCAACCCTGTCAAAGGCCTTGCTGAAATCAAGGTAGATAACATCCGTGTTGGAACCCTCTCCCAAGGTTCTCAAAATGTCATCAAAGTGATGCAGTAGCTGCGTCAGGCAATCCCTTCCATTACGGAATCCATGCTGGTTGGAGTTCAGCATATTGTTACTCTCAAGGAAGTGGGTCATTGGCGATCTCACCACTCTCTCAAATACCTTAATGATATGAGAGGTGAGTGAGATTGGACGGTAATTCACGGCAAGGGATTTGTTTCCTTTTTTGAAAACTGGGACAACAGACTGGGATAGAAGGTTTTCTGGCACATATCCAGCATCCAGTGAGTTCCGCCACAGATTGGCAAGAGGAGATGCAAGTTGGTATTGACACGCCCTCAAGACACAAGCAGGGAACCTATCGGGACCTACTGCTGAATTATGCTTGATTTCCTTTATTGCCGCTAAGACATCAGGGGCGCCAAACGTTATGTCCGATAAGGTGTAATGGGGAGTAACATCGCCGATAGAGCCCAGATCGGCCATATCGGGATTGCTGAAAACAGAGTAGTATTGTTTCTGCAGTATTTCACCCATGGTTTTAGCATTGTCTTGAAGAGTGCCATTTTCATCAATTAGAGGGCCAACAGTAGAGCCAGTGGTTTTTTGGTTTTTTTTGCAAAGGAAAAGAACACTTTGGGATTGAGTTTGATCTTCTCAATGGCCCAGGCCTCTTCAGCTCTTCTCTGATTGTTGATGATAGACATCATATTGTTTTGGAGGTTATGTTTTTTAATCTCTAGTGATGAAATGGTAGTCAAGTTGATGTGTTGCTGCTGACAGTATTTCAGCTTGTTGGTTTTTTTGTTTGTTCTCTTAATTTTTCTGATGAGCGTTTTTCTATTTCTAGGGATTCTGCTCTTAGATTTGTTTATAGTTCTTAATGGGGTGTGTTTAGCACATATGTTTGTAACAGTGTCCACAAATGTCTGCCAGGACTTTTTGATGTTAGTGGGTGTATGAGTGTGCGTGAAGGACCAGTCGACATGTGCAAGATCATGACTGATCGCTTCCCAGTTTGCATTGTGGAAATCCATAGCGTCAAACGGATGGACAGGAGAGATGACATTGGGTTTGTATATTGGACGGTGGAATCTCAGATCACAGAGAACCATGTCATGATCAGAGAGTAGAGTTTTCTCCACTGCAATATTGTGGATATTGTCAGTGTGATTGCTGAAAATTAAGTCTAGGACGTTTTTGTGGCACCTCGTTGGTTCGAGCACCAGTTGTGATAGGAAGAAATCATCCATGAAGTCAAGAAGCGATTCCACAGCTTCCCTGTCAGAGGTTGAGGCAGAAGAACCTGGTGGCAGGCTGTTTGTGGACCAGTCAACTCCGGGGAGGTTGAAGTCCCCCATCATTAAGATGTTGTCAGGGTGACACTCTTGGATGAAACACTTTATGCTGTTGAGGCATTCCTTGAAGCATGGTAGAGGCGTTTGGGGTGGCCTATAGAGCCCAACTACTATTAGGCTGTTGGTTTGTTATATATATATGTCAACATATATATATATATATATAGATAGATATATTCATACAAACATATATAAGTGTGTTTGTGCATATATATATATATATATATATCATATTCATTATCATCACTGTTTAACGTCTATTTTCCATGCTTATATGGACTATAAGGTATTTGGGCTAGACACGTCAAGTGACTACGTCCTGCTCGAACGCCCCATATTCGTCTTGGTTTCTGCGGCTGAATGCCCTTCCTAATGCTAACCATTTTATAGCATGTGTTCTTAGAATTGTATCGATTAGTCAATATATCAATTATTTAGGTGGGGGGTATTTTGTCCTTTGAAACGATCGTAAAACAATGTTTTAATTAACCACTAAATATTGCGTCATTTGTTTTGATTATTTAACATTCTACACACATAGATTTATATCAATATATATGTGTGTGTGTGTATGTATATATATATATGTGTGTGTGTGTGTGTGTGTTTGTGTTTGTGTGTTTGTGTGTATATATATATACAGTGTATATATATATATATATATATATACATATACATATATATATATATATATATTATATATATAACAAAGGAATTGTGGTAAGGAACCAGATGGACCATAACGCACCAGAGTACTCAATACTTAGGGTAGTAGAGTGGGAAATAGGAAAAAGTATGACCCCGACGGCAGAGCTCAAGCCGTTTCGACAGCTATTTCTGGACTCAGCTCTGCCGTCGGGGTCATACTTTTTCCTATTATATATATATATATATATATATATATATATATATATATATATATATATATATATATACGTTTATAAGTATAGATATATGTATATGTATATATACATGTGTGCGTATATATTCCACAAATTTCAGTTCTTGAAATGTGTTCCATATTTCCAATTCGTTGGATAAACTATTTTTGTTTGGCGTTCTAATGAAGAACGCTATGGTACGACCGTATTACGATGTATTGTAGTGTGTTGGGTCTAAATTAATGGCGCATTCTGCAATTACCAAACGATAATGCACAATTACTCACTGATTTGTTAAGTTCGTGTTTTTAATATAGATAAAATTATATTTTTCAAGGAGAAAAATTTATATATGTGTGTATATATATGATATATATTTATATATATATTATATGTTATATAATATGTATGAAGGCGGTCTTGGTGGTTAGAGCATTAAGCTTGCAATTGAGTGGTTGTGAGTTCGATTCTCGGGCCGGGTGATGTGTTGTGTCCTTGGACAAGACACTATATTTCATCTTGATCCCGTTCACTCAGTTGTAGAAATGAGTTGCGACGTTACTGGTGCCAAGCTCTATTGGCCATTTCCTTCCTCTTGGGCAACATGGGTGGCGTGGAGAGGGAAGACTGGTATGCATGGGTGACTGCTGGTCTTCCACAAACTAACCTCGCCCAGGCTTGTACCTTGGGAGGAAACTTTCTAGGTGCAATCCATGGTCATTAGTGACCGATGGGGGCCGCGCTAAAAAATAATATGTATTTACATTATATATTATATATCTGTCGTACATTATATTATATCATTCATAATGCTTTTTAAGTGAAAGCTCATTCCCTTCCTCATAAATTGACAATGGGCTGTGAAACATGTAAACATAATAGTTGTATTTTTCTGTTTCCGTTCAGAGCTCATATTGATATATTTCTTTCCGTTGCACCTTCATAGAACATGTAGCACCTGTGATCTTTATGTAGGTGATCCGTGACGCCTGACAGTGATAAACTCCGTGATTCAAACTGGAAACGTCGTTCTTGTGAAATCAACAGAGAACACTGCTCAAGGCTCTCAAGTGGGCTTTCGTAGGACTTGAAATCAGAACGCACACAGTAGGAACAAATATTCAACACTAACAACTCTACAAAATTGGTCAACCATGAATATATGTGTATGTGTATACGTGCGTGCGTGTATGCCTCCGTGCGTCCGTGTGTGCGTCTATGCGTGTATGCATCTGTGCGTCTATGCGTGTATGCCTCCGTGCATCTATGCGTCTGTGTGTCGGAGTGTGCGCGTCACAGAAACACAATTAATTATTAGAATTGTTTAGTTTTCATGTGATACATCCAACATCATGCTTCATCTCTCTGATTCATCTCTTTCTATATACTCTATAAGTCCACGTGGAACTGCATGTTTATGTCCATATACATTTGATTCACTATGATTATATGTGTTCATCCATGCGTGTGAAGTTTGAATCGTGCGATAATTACGTCGAATTAACAGAACATATAAAGATTTGCATCTCATAGATGGGAGAATTTAATATTAATGTTTTGACAGAAATTATTGGTGAGAATGAAGAAATTGATATATTGGGTCGTCAAGTATGACATTTGTAGAAATTTGTAGAAACAAAAACAAACTTCTACAAATTTCATACTTGACGATCCAATAGAATCATACTTGACGATCCAATAGAATCAATGAAAGTTACGGTAACTTGTGCAGCCAGTCGTTGGGGTTCCATTCTAGACGTTTTACCGAGTGTACTTCATTGCATTTCAGTGATCCTTACTTAGAAATGCTTGGCGGTGTTCATCACCTCACCAAGCATCCTGTCCCTCACTAAGAATCAGTTAGTGGGATATGGCTAAAAAAATTGCCCTGAAACCAGAGGTGAGAACCAGGTAAGAACTTGAGGATCTGTCCATCTCTTAGGATGCTGCTGCTGTTTAACATCAACATTTTCTTTTTACCCAAAGAACCCAGTTTTGGGAATGTTTCTTTAAATCCCAGATAACGATACAACAGGTATTGCAATAATGTGTCTCCAAATCCCTTCTCTTTTGATAAATAGAATGAAGAATGTTTAGGATGATTCTATAGAATCAGACACTAACAACAACGTTTATGGAGCTTCGTGCCGGGACACTGAATATATTTAGTAGGAAGATGTAAATAAAGTGAAATTCCTTTGTTGTGAGAATGTTGAACTACCTCTAGAAGCCTCAGGCCCCGCATACTGTGAGCTAGAGAGATTCAGTAACGTGCCTGATGAGGAGGAAGGAGGGCATGTAGGCGGCACTTTTGGGGCTGTTAAATATATTCCAGTATGTGGAGATGGTAGGGGCAGCAAACTCAAAGGCTGTCCCTGGCGGCACACACATACACACACACACACTAGCTACGCCACAGGAGAGATTACAAAAAGCATTCACAAACATGTAAGCAAAAGTCTGTGTTTTTTTCTACCTCTGTTAAGACCTTGCGTCTGTTAAGACCTTAGCTGTAATTTCTAGCTGATTGAGTGATTACATAAAGGCTCACTTGTTAATTCACCAAGAAGTTATATTTACTCTCGTAAGTTGTATCAGTCCTAAGTATTTCTCCGTTCGATTCCCTTACAGCATTTATTAACCATGCTGAAGGGTGTAAATCCAATTACCATTCCTACTACAGATAACATATCGTGAGAGATTTATGAAATAATTGTAATTATGTTCTGAATCATACTACATCAAAGTCATGAAGGTTGAGTGAATTATCTTTAGCTGTTTCCATTTCCCTTATGATCAAGTAATCTTATTTCTTCGCTTCACTTTAGAAACATGAAAATTGGATTGCTTAACGTTCATGTATCCATACATATCATATATTTCCGCATCCTTGTGTCTTTGAAAGACTACATATAAGAAGGAATATTCTGTGGGAAGAAGCCGTGGTGCAGAAAATAGGGGCGGGGATCGATAAATTCGTTACAACATCAGATGCAATACTTTACAGTAACTATTCCTGACTGTATGAGTTTAAATTCTCCAGAGATTAAATTTAATGTCCGTCTTTTCTATGTCGATAAATAAAGTACAGTACTAGTAAAAATCGGTGGTTTACTGCAATTGTTTGGGAATATGTTAAAGTATTTAGTTTAAGCCATGTTGCGTCTAAAGCTTAGATTCCAGAATTTTACAAGTTATGTATATATATGTAACATGTGATGCAGTAAATGAATATAGGTCCGAACACAAAGGAACTAAACTTCCACTGCCACTGCCTCCGTCTCTTCCACTCTCTCCATCTTTCACTATTGTGAGCAAATG
>OZ024751.1:50315510-50318010 GCA_964016885.1 Eledone cirrhosa
TGAGACTAGTGTCAAGCAATACCATTCCTTGGCTTACATTTAAACAACATTGGTGAGACATGGAAAGAAAAGACTTGCAAAACATGGACAACTGCCGACCTGACTTTAAAAATGATTGTCTCAGGATCTTTCCAGGTATACATTGATTGTCTCAGGAGACTTACAGAGTTTGTTTGTTTTGTTTTTCTCAAGATTTATCCATTTTTTCTCAATATTTATCCATTGAAAGATGAAATATTTGTTTCTACTACTTACCCACAGTTCCAGTTAGACGATTGGGACGTAATCCTTTAGCTTGCTCAACTGTAGCGTTTATTCTATTCTCCCAAGGCTGGAAAAGAATTGTGGTTTGTATGCATCCAAGGTCCTGGGAACGAGAGATAATAGAAAACAGAAGCAAGATTATAATATTTGGGGGTATTAATCTTAACTTTAGTGTGTGTATTTACAATATTTATATCTATATAACATTTCAAACAATATAATCTGCGATCATTATCATATATATTATTCCTAGATATGTTTATTGTGGTCCCCGATTGGCTTTAAACAAGTTACATTTATTTTTTAACATAAGGTATCTTAAAGCATAGGGCAAGGTTCATGCTCCATTGGTCTTATATATCAGGACATGGCTGTCTTTAGATTACAAATTAAGTTTAGAAGTTTGAAACCAATCAGGTTTCAAGTACATATCCAAAGATTTGACACCTGTTAGTCACAAGAGATGAGAACAAGCGAAATACGAGTAGAATAATATATTCGGATTATACAGTCTAAAGATATGGTTATTAGTTCCGAAAATTGGAATCTTATTAAAATAGACACACTTAGACATTGATGTTAAATCAATGGACACATGTTAGTCAACAGCAGTTTTATTTCGCAATAAAGTATATTTATCATTCTTCTTTAAAAATAACTTTTATAAGGAAAGATAAGAATGTCTATGCTTATATCTCTGGAGGTGGATAATGGTAAGTTGACTGAAGTAGAATATTACTGAAATGACATTGAAATATGTGAAATTAACATAGATTGGGAATAATGTTTCTACAGCCAAGGAAATTAACACATCACTTTGTACCTATTTACAGCTAGAGTGAGTGAGCCAGCGAATGTTACAAATACTATGGAAGCCAGAACCAGAGCCAGATCCCAACAGCAGTGAAAGGATATGAGTTAAAGAAATCTTCAAATCAGATTGGTGGTGCCAGTTGACATCTCTCATTCGCAAAGCCGTCTTCATAATCTGGCAGAAAAAAACTCTGTTGTTAACCCACGAGCCCCAGCTGGAAGTATGGAGGCTTCGTAAGGAATCAGCAGAATTTATTTACCAGGAATACGACACAGTCTTCAGCAAAATTATACAATTTATATTAATAATAAATATTAATAACAAGGATTTATTAAACCTTTGAACAACTTGGCTTGCTACCACTGCAAATATACCTGTGAAGAAGGAAAATAAACTGTGTAATTGATAATTAGTTGCTGTTGAGATATTAAATGTTACATCTTTGTATAATATTGGACATTGTTGTATGATTTAGAAGTTTACTTTATAACCATGGAGCTTCAGGTTCATCTCTGTGTGCGTATGTATGAATATATGTATATAAATATATTTTTATATATAAATTTATATAAATTACACAATAATCAAAGCTATGTTCAAATCATTTTATTGCTGGCAATCGTTTCTTCCAAACTTTCGTTTGGAATCATCGGAGTACTAGCAATGTTTGTACATATAATTAACCTCCTATTCAACTGAACAATCATATAGATACATGGATATTAATGTTGTCAACAACAGTTTCGTATTTACAGAGTGGAATGGATGCGACATAGATTACAAGAGAATTGTACAATAATAAAAATTAAAATTTAAAAATTAAAAAGCATAGAGTGGAATGCATGTGACAGAGATTACAAGGGAATAGTATAAGAATTAAAGAGGTAGTACCATTGCTTGTTTTCTTCCTGTATTTGCCTAACGCATTTGCACTCTCTATACGCTTGCATATGTACTGCTAGTGTCCTCGTTTAACGAGTAACTTTCTAACTTAATGCCTCTTTAATTATTATACTATTCCATTGTAATCTCTGTCGCAAGCATTCCACTCTGTGCCTTTTTAATTTTTAATTTTTAATTTTAATTATTGTACAATTCTCTTGTAATCTATGTCGCATCCATTCCACTCTGTAAATACGAAACTGTTGTTGACAACATTAATATCCATGTATCTATATGATTGTTCAGTTGAATAGGAGGTTAATTATATGTACAAATATTGCTAGTGCTCCGATGATTCCATACGAAAGTTTGGAAGAAACGATTGTCAGCAATAAAATGATTTGAATATAGCTTTAATGTTTGTGTAATTTATATTCCTGCTCTGTAAAACATCTGATGTATTTACATTGAGCTATTTTTCTTACTGGTAATAAGGTAGTAATAAATTACTGACCTTTCCTGTTTATAGTTGTATATAGT
>OZ024751.1:50332223-50337223 GCA_964016885.1 Eledone cirrhosa
TCTGTCTGTGTGAGTGTGTGTGTCTGTGTCGGTCTGTGTGTGTGTGTCTGTGTATGTCTGTCTGTCTGTGTGTGTGAATGTGTGTGTGTCTGTGTCTGTCTGTGTGTGTGTGTGTGTCTGTCCGTGGTTAGGTTTGTTTAAGGTCGCCTCAATGTTGTTTATCATACAAGAGTATTAGTACAGCAGAATTCTCTGATTGGCTGATGTTGGCGTTTAGCGTCTCATCACTAACGTACCTCACAGTTGTTAGTATTTAGCGTCTCATCACTGACCTACTGTACCAATGTTGGTGTTCAGCGTCTCATCACTGATCTACTGTACCAATAGTGGTGTTTAGCGTCTCATCGCTGACCTACTCTACCAATGTTGGTGTTTAGCGTCTCATCACTGACCTACTGTACCAATGGTGGTGTTCAGCGTCTCATCACTGATCTACTGTACCAATAGTGGTGTTCAGCGTCTCATCACTGATCTACTGTACCAATAGTGGTGTTTAGCGTCTCATCGCTGACCTACTCTACCAATCGTGGTGTTTAGCGTCTCATCGCTGACCAACTCTACCAATGTTGGTGTTCAGCGTCTCATCACTGACCTACTCTACCAATGGTGGTGTTTAGCGTCTCATCGCTGACCTACTCTACCAATGGTGGTGTTTAGCGTCTCATCGCTGACCTACTGTACCAATGGTGGTGTTTAGCGTCTCATCGCTGACCTACTCTACCAATGGTGGTGTTTAGTGCCTCATCGCTGACCTACTGTACCAATGTTGGTGTTTAGCGTCTCATCGCTGACCAACTCTACCAATGGTGGTGTTTAGCGTCTCATCGCTGACCTACTGTACCAATGTTGGTGTTTAGCGTCTCATCACTGACCTACTGTACCAATGTTGGTGTTTAGCGTCTCATCGCTGACCAACTCTACCAATGGTGGTGTTTAGCGTCTCATCGCTGACCTACTCTACCAATGTTGGTGTTCAGCGTCTCATCGCTGACCAACTCTACCAATGGTGGTGTTTAGCGTCTCATCGCTAACCTACTGTACCAATGTTGGTGTTTAGCGTCTCATCGCTGACCAACTCTACCAATGGTGGTGTTTAGCGTCTCATCGCTGACCTACTCTACCAATGTTGGTGTTCAGCGTCTCATCGCTGACCTACTCTACCAATGTTGGTGTTCAGCGTCTCATCGCTGACCAACTCTACCAATGGTGGTGTTTAGCGTCTCATCGCTGACCTACTGTACCAATGTTGGTGTTTAGCGTCTCATCGCTGACCAACTCTACCAATGGTGGTGTTTAGCGTCTCATCGCTGACCTACTCTACCAATGTTGGTGTTCAGCGTCTCATCGCTGACCTACTCTACCAATGTTGGTGTTTAGCGTCTCATCGCTGACCTACTGTACCAATGTTGGTGTTCAGCGCCTCATCGCTGACCTACTCTACCAATGGTGGTGTTTAGCGTCTTATCGCTGACCTACTGTACCAATGTTGGTGTTCAGCGTCTCATCGCTGACCTACTCTACCAATGTTGGTGTTTAGCGTCTCATCACTGACCTACTGTACCAATGTTGGTGTTTAGCGTCTCATCACTGACCTACTGTACCAATGTTGGTGTTCAGCGTCTCATCGCTGACCTACTCTACCAATGTTGGTGTTTAGCGTCTCATCGCTGACCTACTCTACCAATGTTGGTGTTCAGCGTCTCATCGCTGACCAACTCTACCAATGGTGGTGTTTAGCGTCTCATCGCTGACCTACTGTACCACTGGTGGTGTTTAGCGTCTCATCGCTGACCTACTCTACCAATGGTGGTGTTTAGCGTCTCATCGCTGACCTACTCTACCAATAGTGGTGTTTAGCGTCTCATCGCTGACCTACTCTACCAATAGTGGTGTTTAGCGTCTCATCGCTGACCTACTTGCTCACTTGTGGTGTTTAGCGTCTTATCACTGACCTACTCCACCAATATTGGCGTTTAGCGTCTCATCACTGACCTACCTTGCCAATGTTGGGGTTTAGCGTCTTATCACTGACCTACTTGACCAATAATAGTGTTTACAGTCTCATCACTGACCTACTCTGCCAATGTTGGTGTTTAGCCTCTCATCATTGACCTCATTGACCAATAATAGTTTTTACAGTCTCATCATTGACTTACTCTACCAATGTTGGTGTTTAGCATCTGATCACGGACCTACCTTCAAGACATTAACTTTAATCTGAAGGAAGAGTGGTGAAGATCGTGGAATGAGTCCAAATTTACCAAGCGGCCAGGGCCCCATATCTAAACCAGTCGGCTATGACCTTCCTAGCAAGCGATGGTTGTCCCTTAATCGGATCCGCACAACACATTCCAGGACAGCCTATAATCTCTATCAAGAGAAAATGAAGGACTGCCTTGCATGTGACTGTAGGGACTCTGACCAAACCGTATATATAAATACAGATACATATGTACAAGCATGTATACAAGTTATAAAATGGCTGTTAACTCTTAAGAGTTCTTTTACATTTTATCAAGTTTGTTTAGTTTTTCATCCCACAGGGTGTCAACAGATCTCCTTCCTCACTAAGTAGGCGAACTGGGGTTGCTGGTTTTGTCGCCAAAAGACCGACCACGCAAGAGTAAACGAAAACAATAACATATATATATATATATATTAGTTAAAAAGGAAAAGAAAATGCTGACAAATTTTTCCCAGTGAAAAATAATTTAATTAGGAATAAGTATAAATTAGTAATAAGTATTAGTTAGTATTCAGTTTTAGTTTTAAGTTTTTACCGGTTGCGCATTTCTTATGCTTTTCAAAAATAATTTTGAGATAGAGCGTGTGATTTTTGCTCTAATCTGATCAGTTTTGAAAATTCTTCCTGTTTTATGTGAAAAAAGTGGCTTGGGAGGTATTAAGATTTGGTTGGTTGTTGAATGTCACGTGAATAACCACAATAAATTTCGCGCCAATTCGTGTTGCAAAAATTCTTGTAGTCAAAACAATTTTGATTGGTCGGTAGAAGTCACGTGAATGTTTAATTTGATTTTAGCGCGAACTGGTTTCGCGCCAAATGTAGGTTAGAACCGCGAAACCTTAAAGGAACCAAATAAATATATATATTTTTTTTTAAATAATTGACAGATTTAATTGGTATCTTTATTTTGAACTCTTTGAATCGGAAAATTCCTCAATTTCGCGGTGGAATTTATCGTGACGATGGACTCTTTACTATCTTAAATTGCAACATAGTTAACCTTAATATTATTAAGAACAATATACGTAATTTCTTTAACCAACATAACTTAAAAATTGAATTTGATAACTGCATCAAACTAGCTAATTTCTTGGATGTATCTCTTAATCTTGACACTGGCCTATATTACCCTTACCATAAAATCAATGAGAACCTAAATTATGTTAATTTTAAATCTAACCAGCCCACTAATATTAAGAATGCTATAGTTAGTAATATTGGAAAAAAAATATCCAACCTATCTTCTAATAAAAACATATTTGATGCTAACGCCAATTACTATAATAACGCGCTTTCTAAAGCCGGTTATCCTGATAAAATCAAATATAGTAAAGAAACAAATTCTAGAAGATCTTACAGTAAAATAATTAATAATAATCATTCCAATAACTTTAATAAAAGACCTAGATACAAAAACATAATCTGGTATAATGCTCCTTTCTCCATCTCTATTAATAATAATATTCCTAAATTATTCTTTAGTGTCTTAAATAAATGCTTCCCTCCCTCACATATCTATAGTAAAATATTTAACAAACACACTATAAAATTTTCCTATTCAACCTCCTCCAACATTATCTCTAAACACAACAATAAAATACTAAATACTAAATCTCTTCCTTCCAACACTGAATATCATAATAATAGTAATAGTATTCCCGACGTCATTGTTAACTCTAGGCTAATTTCTGCAAACCCAAATACAACGTCAAACGCAACTTCGTTAAATGTTCTTAATCCCATTCTAAATCAAGAAACTATTATTCCTATCGTAAATAACTTCTCCAATCCAATTCCTTCTATAGATAACACTAGGTCACTTGTTAATAACTCTGTTAATTTCTCTAATCGCAACTGTAATTGCCCTGTTAAAAATAAATGTCCTCTCAACAACCATTGTCTTGAAAAAAGCTTAATCTACGAATGTAAAGTTATAACTGACACCAATTCCTTTACCTATGTTGGCTCCACTTCCACCTCCTTTAAAGCTCTTCTTTATAATCATCATTCGTCTTTTAAATACCAACTTAAAAGAACCAACACAGCACTCTCAGAACTCATATGGTCCTTGAAAGACAAAAATATTAACTATAACATCTCTTGGAAGAAGGTTTGTTCTGCTTCTCCATACTTGAATGGTTCTCTATCCAAGACATGCAATCTCTGTTTATGTGAAAAATTTACCATTATATCTAATTTAGATTCTATAATAAATAGACGCACTGACTTGTTTTCTCTCTGCTTGCATAAATTCCACAGAACATTCCATAAAGTATACAGCTAATATCTAATACTTTACCAATTTAAAATCCTTTTCTCAAAGGCACATATATATATACATATATATTTCTTTAAAAATATACCCATCTTTCTACCTTATTTCAATGTTATTTATTATACATTATATAATACTAGTTACTCATTCTATATCACTCCTATTTATCACTTCCCTTTCTTTCTTTTTTCCTTTTTTCTTTTCTTTTTTTCTTTTTCTTTTAATTTCTAACCTCTAATCTGTACCTTTTCTTCCTAGATACTTCTCAATTCTCATTATTACTCAGCACAATATATCCTTACTTCATAATATCACCTTGAAAAAATCCTTCGTAAACATAAACATTTTTTTGACGTTAGATTATTCATCCTCAATTCATTCTTTTTTTCTCCCTTTCATGCTCATCTAACTTATACATATTACACTTATTCATCCACTCTTCTACTTCTTTTCACAATATATCCTTAATTACATTACTAT
>OZ024751.1:50342223-50362223 GCA_964016885.1 Eledone cirrhosa
AAAAATATAGTGTACATAGGTGAGACAGCTCGTAGTATAGGGGAACGAATAAATGAACACTGGCGAGACCTCCAAGATAATAAAGAATCATCTGTGCTCTACCAACATGCTAAGATAGAACACAGGGGTAGATTAGAGAGCATAGAAATAAAAATAGAATCCACGCACAGAAAAGACGCAATGTTTAGGCAAATTACAGAGGCAGTAAGCATAAAAGAATTAAAACCAAAATTAAATAGAAAATATGAGTGGAACAGCAACATCACAACTTACAATTAAGGACAAAATGAAAACACACACACACATAGAACAAACAACTTACAATTGAAAACACACACAAAATGAAAACACACACAGGACAAAATGAAAACACACACACACATAGAACAAACAACCAACCAACAATAAATAAATAAACAAATAGAAAAATGAACACAAACACACACAGACACCCGGATGTGGCACATGCGCAAACTGAGCACACAACACACACACAGAAACAAAATGGCGTAGGATAGAAGAAAGAAAAGGCACAGAAACGAAGAAAGGAATCCCCAGTCACTGAAGAGGTCACAGAGTGTGTGACGAAAGGACTATGACTATATATATAAACAACTATCTGGTTGTGGAACCAACCAACCAACCAGAAATTTATAATTTATAAGTTTGTAGATTTGTAAATTTATGAATTTATAAATATATAATAAATTGAAGTGAAAGCAACTGGTGCGTGTGTTTCTTATTGGCAACATGACCCTCCCAAAGTATAACAATATATATATATATATATATATATATATATATATATATATATATATATATATATATATATATATATATATATATATATATATATATATATACATATATATATTAAAGGGTTAAACAAGATTCAATGAGTATATCAAAGAATGAGTTTTACAGTAGATTGGAAGCACTTTATGGAAAATAATTTTGCAGTGTTATTAATATTAAAATACAAATATTAATAAAATAGATGTTCTTTTGATCAATTACATTTTATTATACATATTTCGGATGTACAACAGTACGTCCTCATCAGACAAAATATAATGATACATGACATATCCTGAGGTGTTAAATGGTTAAGATTTAATCATGGTAGTATCATGTATCATTATATTTAGTCTGATGAGGACGTACTGTTGTACATCCGAAATATGTATAATAAAATGTAATTGATCAAAAGAACATCTATTTTATTAATATTTGTATTTTAATATATATATATATATATAATATATACGTAGGTCCCGGGTTGAGTCGGGGATAACCACAGTAAGTAAGGTACTCAATACATGGCAGAGTAAAATTTTTTTATTTTATAGAAGGAGCTTCTACAGGACTAGTACTGTTTCATTCAGATGAAATCTTCAGGAACTGAAGATTTCATCTGAATGAAACAGTACTAGTCCTGTAGAAGCTCCTTCTATAAAATATATAATATATATATATATATATATATATATATATATATATATATATATATATATATATATATATATATATATATATATATATATATATATATATTATGAAGTCTCCGTACAATAGCATATTTTCAGTGTTTATATATTTAGCTCTGCGTGTATTAAAATCGTTCTATCAAGAATGTTTAGAAAACAGGTGCATATAGTTAAACACTATTCGTAATTCATAAAATGATTTATAACAATATTTACTTAAACAAAATAGTTACTCCACCTTTCTTGTGTGGAAACATCTAAATATTACTGGGGTTTTTTTTAAACTAAACCTGATTCTATAGAAAACTTAGAGTTGAAGATATAGGTTAGGTGAGGTATAGTTCTTGTGGAATATGGAAACATCTAAATATTACTTTTATTTAATTAAAACTTATTCTGTAGATGACTTACAGTTGAAGTTAGACGTTAGGTGGAAATATCTAAATATTAATGTTTATTTAACTAAATCAGATTCCATAGATTTGTTGAAGATAGACGTTAGATGAGGTGTAGTTTTTGTGGAATTTGGCTATTAGAAATAGCAGGATGAACTGACAGGTAGTGACTCCATTGTCGAAGGAATATTACGTGTATTTTGATAAACCAAGATATTCAGGATGAATAACTATTTCCAATCCAGGGAGTGTTTGATGAGATAAGATTTTCATTTCATATCATGATTGATAACCAACGAAAATTCTACATACATATAAAATGTTCAAACTGACATGGTAACCACACACACAAACACACACAAATATTCACATAGTCTCGTACACACATACACCTATCAATGTCTCCCTAAAAACTGGTGTCACAATAAAAATGCACAGTAAAGCAGTAATGATGGTGCCACAAAAGCACCCAGTCTTCCTTGCAAAGTGGTAGAACCAAAGTAACGATAATATGCTCCCAGTTTACACTATAAAAGAAGGATCGATCGCCTTTTTTCAAATCGGACCGAGGAAACAATGTTTCCGCTGGTCTTTCCAGTGACTAGTACAATCTATCGGTCGCAACTACAGGTAGAAAGAGCAACGTGAAATATAGTGTCTCGCCCAGTCCAGGAATCGAACTCACAACCTCAAGTTTGTGAATCCAATTCTCTAACCACTCAGCCACACACCTTCACTAGTAAGTAGTTGATATTAGGAAGGGTTATTCTTCATTTCACGAACCAAACCCAAACCGCCATTGATTCCATAGAAGTCGTCACGGTGTTGTCTAACATGTCCTTCAGCATCACCAACAGTGATGTATTTCAAATACCATAGAACTCAAAACATTCAACCATTAACTGAATAAGCACTCAATACTTGTGGGTAGAGTGTACATTTTATTTTCAAAGCAATGTGGCAGTGACGTCGAAGTATCAGCTTGATTGCTTTATACTCACACACACACACTCCCTCTCTCTCTCACACACACAGACACACTCTCTCTCACACACACATACCCTCTCTCTCTCATACACACATACCCTCTCTCTCTCTCTCACACACACACACTCTCTCTCTTTCGCTCTCTCGCTCTCACGCATACACACTCTCTTTCTCCCTCTCTCTTTCTCACACACACACACACAGAAACACTCTCTCTCTCTCTCTCTCACACACACACACAGATGTATATATATATATATATATATATATATATATAATTAGAAGCTGAAAGTATCTGGAATTGTAATTTTTTTCCTAATTTAAAAGAAATATTTGAACAATCGAGAACTTGAATTTGATACTTTTCTCTAAAATCGTTTCCAGAAATTTTAGGCTTCCAATAATAATAACAATAATAATAATAACAATGATAATGATTTCTACAATAAGCACAAGGCCAGAAATTTGGTGGAATGGAAAAGTCGATTAAATCTACCCTAACGCGTGACTGGTACTTTATTTTATCGACCCCGTAAGGATGAAAGGCAAAGCTAACCTCGGCGAGATTTTTAAAATAATAGTAATTATATATATATATATATATCTTCACTATCGCTTCTTTCCCTTGTGGCTTTTTGATAGATAAAAGGCTATGGGCACGCTACGGATAGATATACTGTTTATAATGCGCCGAATATAATGCTGTTTATAATGCGCCGAATGACGAAGGGGAACTGTCCATCTCTTGTTTGTGTCGCCTTACCTTCTAACACTATATATATAGTAATTATATATATATATATATATATATATATATAGATATATATATATATAGATAGATAGATAGATAGATAGATATATTTCTTTATTAGTCACAGGGGCACAAAAGAAGGGGACAAATACAAAGGGGGAAGTTTACATACAATAAAAACGTGTAAAATGTTATCACAGATGGAATTTAAAAGTTAGTCGATTTTCCCCAATAGAGGGAGACAGTTTATATGGGTAACACATACCCCCGAAAAAAAATGTGCAACCCTCATCTCCAGGAGTACGAAGTGCTTGTACTCCTTTCCTCTCCTCCTCCTTTTCCTCAACCTACAGGCTGATATAGAGAGAAGGCCCATTCACTCGGGCCATTCTCGCCACTTTCACCCACCTTTCATAAAACTTGCTGGGGTACAGCACCTCTCTCTCCATCCTGATTCTTCTTCCAAAGTGGTATTTGAAAAAAAGAATCAGTTGTTGGCCGGAGAGAAAGGTGTCTGACCTCAGCCCTTTCAACCATGTCCACCATACAACCTCTTTCGCCATAGCTATCACACAAAGGAAAACCGCCTCTCCTTCGTTTTTGAAGGAGGGTGGCGGTTTGATCATGACAATGGACTCGGTGGTCAACTGGATTGGTCCCACCCGCGACAATAGTCGTTTTACATAGCCCTACAGGTCAGTGACGCCCGGGCAGTGTATGAATGCGTGCGCGACGGTTTCTTCGTCTCGCACGCACCTCGGACAGATTTTTTTTGCAGGGTCCCTGCCCGGGCGCCCATGTCTGTAGAGCTTGTCTCGAACTGGTAGAGCTCCTCGGTAGCACTGCCAGGCCAGGGACTTTTGGAAGTTGTCCATCGGTCCCGGGCGGAAGGTCCTACCGAACAGACTGGCCAGTTCATCTTCCTCTACGCCTAGAGTTTCACCGAGCGCGTCGTCGCACTTGCTGCGGACCAACCCTCTATAGAATGATGAAGTGGAGTCTCCACTGATCGCCGGGTCCGCCTGCCAGAGGGCTGTGAGCGCCTGAGCACATTCGATGTGCCAGTCGCCCATTTTCCTCGGTCTCTGCTTGACCCAGGACTGCAGCTCGGTCAGCGAGACGAGTCGTGGGAAGGCTCGCCTCACGAACGGGGCCCACACCGGTTGTCCGGTGAGAAATACGTAGAGATGCCGCAGCCTGAGCGCGTGTTTGCGCATCGTCAACCACGGCAACCCCAGCCCTCCGTTAGAAGGGTGTTGGAAGCAGATGGACCTTCTCACCAAAGGAGCCCGCCTCTTCCAAAGGAATTCGAAGAGCGCGCGTTCCATTTTGGCGAGCGTTTTGGCTGGACAAGGCACGACGGTCAAGCGGTAGTAGATGGCGGACGCTATAAAAGTGTTCGCCACCTCCGCTCGACCTTTCAAGGATAGTTTGCACTCGGCCCACTTCTGGGTGAGTGCAAACACCTTGGCCGTCACTTCGTTCCAGTTCTTCTCCAGAAGGACTTGTCCCGGTTCAGCTTCGTTCCTGTGAAACTTTCGTATTCCTTCAGTAAGGTGCCGATAGATAGATAGATAGATAGATAGATAGATAGATAGATAGATAGATAGATAGATTTCTTTATTTACCATAAAGGCATAAAAAGAAGGGACAAATACAAAGGGGGAGTTTACATAAAACCAAGTAAAAAGGGTATAAAATGAAAATAATCGAAAACAACCTCAAAAGGGAGGGGACGTGATGGGGTTTGCACACACCCCCGAAAAAGTGTGCAATCCTTTGCCCGGGGAGCACATGGAGAAGGTGCTCCCCTCTCCTTCACTTCTTTACTCACAGGATGGTATACAGAGAAGGCCCATTTACACGAGCCATTCTCGCCACTATCACCCACCTTTCATAAAACTGCCTTTGGCCAAGCACCTCTCTCTCCATTCTTATCCTTCTTCCGAAGTGTAATCGGAAGAAGTAGACCAGACTATGGCCAGAGAGGAAGTTGCCTGACCTCAGACCTTTCAATCGTGTCCACCAAACAACCTCTTTCAACATGGCTATTACGCACAGAAAAACCGCCTTTGCTTCCTTTGTGAAGAGGGGAGGCGGCTTGATTGTCATCACGGACTTGGCGGTCAATCGAATCGGCGCCACCCGCGACAGCAGTCGTTCTGCGTAGCCCCACAGATCAGCCACGCCCGGACATTGCACCAATGCGTGCGCAACGGTTTCTTCGTGACGCACGCATCTAGGGCAAATATTTTTCGAGGGATCCCTGCCCGGGCGCCCGTGTCTGTAGAGCCTCTCTCAAACGGGTAGAGACCCCCGGTAGCACTGCCAGGCCAGTGACTTCTGGAAGTTGTCCATTGGTCCCGGGCCGAAAGTCCTACCGAACAGGCTGGCCAGTTCGTCCTCTTCCATGTCCAGCGACTCTCCAAGGGTGTCATCGCCCCTGCTAGCCACCATCCCTCTATAGAATGATGAGGTGGATTCTCCACCGATGGCCGGGCCCGCTTGCCAGAGAGCCCTGAGCGCCTTGGCACACTCAGTGTGCCAGTCTCCCAGTTTTCCGGATCTTTGCTTGACCCAGGACTGCAGCTCGGTGAGCGAGACGAGTCTCGGAAAGGCTCGTTTCACGAACGGAGCCCACACCGGTTGACCAGTGAGGAATACCTGTAGGTGCCGTAGCCTTAATGCGTGCCTACGCATCATCAACCACGGCATCCCCAGCACACCTTTCGAAGGTTGTTGGAAGCAGATGGATCTTCTCACCATAGGAGGGCGCTTCTTCCAAAGAAATTGGAAGAGCATGCGTTCCATGGTGGTGAGTGTTTCCTTAGGGCAAGGCACGACAGTCAGGCGGTAGTAAGTGACGGACGCTATGTAAATGTTCGCCACCTCCGCCCGACCTTTTAGAGACAGCTTACACTTGGCCCATTTCTGGGTTAGTGCAAACACCTTGTTCGTAATCTCGTCCCAGTTCTTTTCCACCTGGAGGTCCGGTCCAAACCAGACCCCAAGCAACTTCACCGGGCCCTCCGTCCAGTGTCCGACGACACCGTCGGGAGGCATCGGTCTGCCTCTCCACGTTCCGAGTTGCAGCCCGATGGATTTTTCCCGGTTCAGTTTCGCTCCTGACAACCTTTCGTAATCCTCCAGTAAGGTACCGATCGCCTCGATCTCCGAGTCGGTCGATACCATTACTGTTACGTCATCGGCGTAGGCCGACACCGCTTTGCTCAATCCTGGTTCCAGGGGGATACCCTGCAACAACTCCAACTTCCTCAGTAAAGGCTCGAGAGTCAATACGTACAGAAGGGAGGAGAGAGGGCACCCCTGTCGAATGGATCGTGTGATTTCGAACGGCTTCGAAAGGTAGCCGTTCACCTTGATCCTAGAACAGATGTGGTTGCTATGTAAGGCAGTGATCCAGCCTCTGAAAACAGGACCAAACCCAGCCGCCGCTAGCACCGCATCCAGGTAAACATGGTCGACCCTATCGAATGCCTTAGACTGATCCAAGTTGATCAGGGCCCCACCGAAGCCGGGTTTGTTGCCAACCCTCTCTATGATGTATCGCATGAGGTGGAGGTTATCGTGAATGGACCCTGGATGGGATAGCACATGTCTGCGCATCTCCCACCAGGCCACCCACGACAAGCGCCAACCTCTTTGCTAACACCTTGGCCAAAATCTTTAACTCTGTGTTTAGCAGGGTTATGGGCCGAAAATTATTTATACTATCCCCCTTGTTCTCGTCCTTCCTCACCAGCGAGACTACGCCCTTGGCTACAGAACAAGGAATTCTCCCGTTCTGCTGCCAATTGCAGTAGACCGCTTCGAGGAGTTCGGAGAAGAAGACCGCCATTGCTAAATAAAGTTCGTAAGGTATACCATCGAGACCTGGAGATTTGCGTCTGCTGCATTGGCTCAGCGCATCCCCGATCTCATCAGCCGAGATTGGTCCCTCGCAGGACTCTACCTCTTCGCTCGAGAGACGCGGCAGGCCGTCGAGGTATGGACCGAAATCCACGTCCCCGCCCGGACCCTCGCCTCTCCCGAATAATCGGGCAAAATGCCTTTGAAAGGCCTCGCACATCTGCTTAGGCTCCCGGATTACCCGTCCATCCTCGTCTTGCAAAGACCGGATGGTGGATCGATTTCCACTCTTAGCTTCTGTCACGCGGGCCCAGCCAACGGCTTTGGCCCCCTCATTACCTAGAGCACGTATTTTACTTCGAATGACGCAGCCTTCGTGCTTTGCATCGAAAAACTGGCTCAAGGCCGTCCTCGATGCCAGCACTCTGGCCACATCTTCGCTCTTGATTGCCTCTTCTAATTTACCTGTTAATTCTTTCTCGTTTCTATTCCTATCGGCAGCTAACATCTTGCTATAACTTATTGATTCTGTTCTAATCTCTCTTTTGAGAGATGCCCACCATCGGTTGTTGACGATTGCACCCGTTAACCTCTCCTTAACTAATCTGCTAATCCGGTTTCTGTAAGTCTCTTTTGCCGGTAAAGACAAATTAAGTTTCCAGTAACCTGTTTATGTGTTTTCTCAAGATTGACTACGCAGGTCACTAATTTGTGATCCGTATAGCCAACCGTGAGCATTGCTGGACAGCTTAATATGTCCCTATCCTTACTTCTAACTAAGAATATATCTAAGTACGATCTAGATTGACCACTGTGGTTCGTCCAAGTCCAGGTTGGCACAGTTGGAAAATCTAGTCGATATCTATCGACCAAGTTAAAACGGTCGAGTAACCCCTTTCGGCTGTTACACCCCCCTCTATTAGGACATGCTCCTGCATAGTCCCAACGTGCATCTAGGGTGTCATTCCAATCCCCCGCTAGAAGCAGGGATCGCGACATTACCAGAAAAGTCTCCAGACGCTGGAAGAAGTCGGGTCGTTCAGCTCCGAAAGGGGAGTAGACGGCGACCAGTCTCAAGGCCGCACATTCACTACTGTCAACGTCTAGCACCAACAAACGACCCTCCGGGTCCGAGTGAACAACCTGTACGGCGAGACCCAGGTGTTTTTCCAGCAGTACGACAACCCCACCCCACCTCCAGGTTGACAGATAGATGCATGCACCTCAAAGTCATCGAAGGTAGGGGCCAGCTGCCGCACGACGCTGATCCGGGTCTCACAGATAACCATTACATTTATACCACGTGACCTGAGGTCATTTAGAAGCTTTGCTTGCTTCCAAGTTGAGCCTAGGCCACGTGCATTCAAACATCCTACTCTTAACGCATCCATGTGGGCGGCAAAGCCAAAGGAGAGTGTAGAGACCTACCTTTCTGCTTCCCGGGGTTCGGGTCGCACGACTTCCATGGGGTCGGGGTGTTGGGTGAAGGGGTGTCTTGTGGTGGTGTGGGGTCGTCAGTGTGTGGTGGGGTTGGGGTGTTTGGAGTTGTGTTGGGGAGGGGAAGGGGAGGGGGAAAGCTTTTTAGTAGGACCCGGTTTATGGGTTTGACAGAGGGTGGTCCTACGTCCTCCTTAAAATCCTTTTTTAGTTTTTGATAGAGGTTCATTGGGATCTTTATTAATTTTAAATGTGGGTAGTTTTCTGAAGAAACAAAGTTTACACCTTCTGTTTGTACCGAAGGGTTATTGTTTATGAGTTCATTTAATTTATTATTGTTTCTGTTGATGTAAGTATAGTGTAATGTCTTTTTTTCGGATGGTGTGAGTGTTTCGAAGAGGGGGAGGGGCAGGTTTGGTTTTATTTGTTGCTGGAGGGGTGTTTTGTGTTTTGTTGGATTGTGTTGACATTTGGGTAGGGGTTGTTTGGTCTTGTGTGTTTTGCACATGTTTTCTTTTTTTCCTTTTAATCTGTCTGAAGGACTCCGTTTCTTCCTCCGAATTCGTTGGGTTATCTTCAGTGTTGGAGGGAAGAGGTATGTTTGCTGGTAATGTTTCCGTGTTGGTTTTCTTTGTGGGGGAGATGGATGTCACTATGTTAGACTGTGTTGTGTGTTGTGGCTGCGGTGGTTGTGTTGTTTTATTGAGTGAGGGTTTGGGTGGGATTGTGTTTTGTTTTTGGGTAATGTGTTGTGACTGTTTGTGTTGTGGTGGTGGTGTAGTTTTACTGAGGGACGGGTTGGGTGGGACTGAGTTTTGTTGTTTGTTTATCTGTTGTGGTGGTGGAGCTGGTGTTGGTAGCAGGGTTTTCTTCTTGTTGAGTTGGGGACAAGCCGCCTTCAGGTGCCCTCTGCCTGCACAGATATGACAGGATGGTCTACGCGCTAATGTTTATATACCCGTGGCCCTCTAATAGGATTCTGTCGGGTATTTGGGCAATGCGTTCAGGCTTCATTTGCACTACAAGTTCTATACCTGTTCCACTGAACGCATTGCCTGTGGTTTTCCCAATCGAAATCACGTTGTCATTCGCTGGATCGATGAAGCCAGCTATGAGCCAGCAGTAGTCCACATCTGGCATCATCGCATCCAGCCATATGCGCTGAGTTCTTTTACCCATATAAGATGGATAAAAGGTAAAATTTGTCGAACGAATCGGCGACAAAGCATATTTTTTTGCCGCCGATTCGTTCTTCATAATAATCGCTAGGCTTCCATACAGTCTGTCTCTTCTTATGAAAGTGGTTTCATTAAGTACTTCTGTATGTACTGCTTTTATTTCTGTTTGTGTTGGTTGTTGAGGTTTTTTAGAAATGTTGTTGATGGTCCGGAAAACGACCGTCCGACATTCAATGTCTTTGGTGAGTTCTTGAGGCATTTTTACCGATAAAATACCATTTTCCCCTTGAGTTATGTATTGTTTGGCGTTTTTAATTCTTTGTGCCACATCTGAAATATTTTCAGGTATATATGTCAAAGATTTCTTTGTTGTTTGTGCAAATGAAATATTATTGGTGTTGACTTTGTCGTCTGCTTTGCTTTCTGTTATGATGTTGTTTTCAAATGTTATTTTTGTGTTTGTTGTGTCTTTGTTTGTGGTATTAATATTGTCATGCAATTTTTCAAATTTTTTTTTGTTGTTGGAATCAATGTCCAGATTTGTGTTTTCGTCATTTTTCTCCGCACATTCGTCTGTTTTTATTTTCTTTTTTCTTTCCTTCTCTATGACGTTAGTTGGGAAGGAAGGGGGGGGACTAAAGCGTGCGAGCTTACAACTCTTACCGCTGTCCCCCCACCACTATTTTCGTTAGCTTCGTTTAACATTTCTGTCAGACGATTGAAATTTTATGCCACAAAATTTTTAAAAACAGGTTTTTCACCCTTGGGAGGGGCGAAGATGAGCTGACCCACCGCCTGACAGTTCAGACGGGGGGTCAAGCTACACAATAGTATCAAAATTAAAATTGAACTTACAAAATTTCCGCAATAAATTGGAACAAAACTTCTGCGCGAAGTGAATTACATCTACGCTGTAGAACAGACGACAGCTAGATTAATAGATAGATAGATAGATATGTTTCTTTTATTTGCCACCAGGGCATCAAAAGTGGGACAAGTACAATGGGGGGAGTTTACAAAACAAGGCGTCCTCAATAAGGAGGAGGCAATAACAATATATAAAAATAAAATAAAATATAACAAAAAATAAAATTTATAACAAAGTCCTCAATAGAGAGGAGGCGCCTTGGGGGGTCGCATACACCCCCGAAAAAAAGTGTGCAACCCTTTTCTTCGGGAGCACAGAGAAGGGGTGCTCCCTTGGTCTTTCATCTTCCTCACCTATAGTCTGATGTAGAGTGATGGCCCATTCACACGGGCCATTCTCGTCACTTTCACCCATCTTTCATAAAAACGGCTGGGGTGCAGCACCTCTCTCTCCATCCTGATCCTTCTTCCGAAATGATATCGGAAGAAACGGACCAGTTGTTAGCCAGAGAGGAAGGTGTCTGACCTCAGTCCTTTCAGACGCGTCCACCATACAACCTCTTTCGCCATGGCTATTACGCACAGAAACACCGCCTCTTCTTCGTTTTTGAAGAGGGGAGGCGGCTTGATCGTTACAATGGACTCGGTGGTCAACCGGATCGGTCCCACCCTTGACAGCTTGTTCGACATAGCCCCACAGATCGGCAATGCTCGAGCAGTGTACCAATGCGTGTGCAACGGTTTCCTCGTCGCACACGCACCTGGGACAGATCTTTTTCGAGGGGTCCCTACCCGGGCACCCGTGTCTGTAGAGCCTTTCTCGAACGGGCAGAGCCCTTCTGTAGCATTGCCAGGTCAGGGACCTCTGGAAGTTATCCATGGGTCCCGGGCTGAATGTCCTGCCGAACAGGTTGGCCAGTTCCTCTTCCCCCATGCCTAGGGCTTCTCCGAGAGCGTCGTCGCACCTGCTAACCACCAGCCCTCTATAGAATGACGAGGTGGATTCTCCACTGACAGCCGGGTCCGCGTGCCAGAGAGCCGTGAGCGCCTGGGCACACTCGGTGTGCCAGTCTCCCAGTTTTCTCGGTCTTTGCTTGACCCAGGATTGCAGCTCGGTGAGTGAGACGAGTCTGGGAAAGGCTCGCCTCACAAACGGGGCCCACACCGGTTGACCGGAGAGGAATACCTGAAGGTGCCGTAGCCTTAATGCGTTTTTACGTATCATCAGCCACGACATCCCCAGCCCTCCTTTCGAAGGGTGTTGACAGCAGATGGATCTCCTCACCATAGGAGCCCGCTTCTTCCAAAGGAATTGGAAGAGTGCGCGCTCCATTTTGGCGAACGTTTCCCTTGGGCAAGGCACAACGGTCAGGCGGTAGTAGATGACGGACGCTATATAAGTGTTCGCCACCTCCGCCCGACCTTTCAGGGACAGTTTGCACTCGGCCCACTTCTGGCTCAGTGCAAACACCCTGTTCGTTACCTCACCCCAGTTCTTCTCCACCTGGAGGTCTGGACCGAACCAGACCCCGAGCAACTTCACCGGGCCCTCCGTCCAGCGCCCGACGACGCCATCGGAGGGCATCGATCTGCCCCTCCACGTGCCGAGTTGCAGACCGATCGACTTGTCCAGGTTCAGCTTAGCCCCTGTAAACCTTTTGTACTCCTCCAGTAAGGTGCCGATCTCCCTGTTTTCCGAGGCCGTCGACACCATTACTGTTACGTCATCGGCGTAGGCTGACACCGCTTTCCGCAATCCCGGTTCCAACGGGATGCCCTGCAACAACTCCAACTTGCGCAGCAGTGGCTCTAGAGTCATTACATACAGAAGGGAGGAGAGAGGGCACCCCTGTCGGATGGAGCGCGCGATTTCGAACGGCTCCGAGAGGTAGCCGTTCACCTTGACCCTAGAGCAGATGCGGTTGCTGTGCATGGCATTGATCCAGCCCCTGAAAACGGGTCCGAAGCCTGCCGCCGCTAGCACCGCATCCAGGTAACCATGGTCGACCCTATCGAATGCCTTAGATTGATCCAAGTTGATCAGGGCCCCACCAAAGCCGGGTTCGTTCCCAACCCTCTCTATGATGTATCGCATGAGGTGGAGGTTGTCGTGGATGGACCTGGACGGGATAGCACATGTCTGCGCATCTCCCACCAGGTTGCCCACGACAAGCGCCAACCTCTTTGCTAGCACCTTGGCCAAAATCTGTAACTCTGTATTTAGCAGAGTTATGGGCCTGAAATTATTTATATCGTCCCCCTTATTCTCGTCCTTCCTCACTAGCGTGACTACGCCCTTGGTCACAGCACAGGGAATTCTCCCGTTCTGTTGCCAGTTGCAGTAGACCGCCTCGAGGAGATCGGGGAACAAGTCCGGCATAGCTAGATATAGTTCGTATGGAAGACCATCGAGACCCGGGGATTTGCGTTTGCCGCATTGGCTCAGCACGTCCTCTATCTCAGCGGCTGAAATCGGCTCCTCGCAGGACTTCGCCTCCCCGTCCGAGAGACGCGGCAGGCCGTCGAGGTATGGACCGAAATCCACATCCCCAACCGGCTTCCCGCCCCTTCCGAACAATCCGGCAAAGTGCTTTTGAAAAGCCTCGCACATCTGCTTAGGTTCAAGGATCACCCTTCCATCCTGGTCTCGCAAAGACCGGATAGTGGATCTGCTCCCTCTTTTGGCTTCTGTCACGCGGGCCCAGCTAATAGCTTTGGTCCCCTCGTTTCCCAGAGCACGTATTTTGCTTCGGACGATGTAGCCTTCGTGTTTCGCGTCGAAGAACTGGCCCAGGGCCGTTCTCGACGCTAGCACTCTGGCCACGTCGCCGCTTCTAATTGCCTCTTCTACACTATCTACCAACGCCCTTTACTTCCTATTTCTATTTGAGGCTAACTCCTTACTAAATTCTATAGAGACTACTCTAATCTCTCTTTTGAGAGATCCCCACCACCTGCTGTTGACGATGGCGCCCGTCAACCGCTCAACTAAAGTGCTAATCCGGTCCCTGTAAGCCTTACTTGCCGGTAAGGACAAGTTGAGCTTCCAGTAACCGGGTCCCTGTCTATGAGTTCTGTCAAGGTTGACCATGCAGGTCACTAATTTGTGGTCTGAATAGCCAACCATGCGCATTTTTGGACAACTTAAAAGTCCTTATCCTTAATTCTAACTAAGAACCTATCTAGGTACGACCTAGATGATCCGCTACGATTTGCCCAAGTCCAGGTTGGTGCAGTCGGAAAATCTAGTCGATATCTATCGGCCAGGTCAAATCGACCGATTAACCCTTTGAGGCTATTACACCCCTCTCTATCGGGACAGGCCCCTACGTAGTCCCAGCGTGCATCTAGGATACCATTCCAGTCCCTACTAATAGCAAGGAGCGGGACGTCCCTAGAAAAGTCTCCAGACGATGGAAGAAGTCCGGCCGCATTGACCCGAAAGGGCCGTAGGCGGCTACCAACCTAAACGCTCCGCCTTTACCACTGCCAAGGTCCAGAACCACTAGTCGACCCTCCGGGTCCAAATGTACCATCTGTGTTGCGAGACCCAGATTTTTTTGCAGCAGAACGACAACCCCACCCCCACCTCCGGGCTGACAGAGAGATGCGTGCATCTCAAAGTCATCAAAGGTGGGGGCCAACTGTCGCACGTTGCTGATCCGGGCCTCGCAAATAACCATCACATCTATACGTTGTGACCTGAGGTCATTTAGAAGCATTGCTTGCTTCCAAGTTGAGCCCAGGCCACGCGCATTTAAACAGCCTACTCTTAGCATAGCCATGTTGGTTGTGAAGAGAAAAGGCACTTACCTCTCTGCGTCCCGGGTATCGGGCTGCACAATTCCCATTTGGGTGGGGGATGGGTTGTTGGGTGGGGTGCTGGTTTGTGGAAGTGTAGGGGCATCAGTGTGTTGTGTGGTTGGGGAGTTTGGAGTTGTGTGGGTTTTGGGGGAGGGGATGGGGTAGTTTTTTAGGAGGACGCGATTAATGGGCCCGACGCAGGGGGGACCCACGTCCTCTTTAAAGTTGTTTTTTAAAGTTTTATAGGTGTCCTGTGGGGCCTTAATCATTTTGAGGTGGGGGAAATCCCCTGCCTGGGTGAAGTTAGGCCCTTGGGTTTTTATTAGATTGTTGTTGTACACAATGTTTAACAGTTTTTTGTTTCTAGTGTTTATGTATGTGTATGCATGTTTTTGTTTTTGTGTGGTGTTTTTTTGTTTGCTGTTGTGAGCTCTTTTGTGTTGTTGTCAGTGTTATGTTTTGGGGAGGGGTTGTTTTCATTTGTGTGTCTGAGGTGTGTTTTCTTTTTTTTTCTTTTGATTGTGTGGAAGGCTCCTCCTCGTCTGACGACGAACTAGGGTCATCTTCCGCGTTGGAGGGGAGGGGTATATTTTCGGGTTGTGTTTGCGGTGCGGGTGTTTTGGAAATTGTTTTTGTTTTTTTAGTGGGGGGGGGGGACATTGTTTTGTTTTGGTTTGAGCTGTGGTGGTTGTTTTTGTAGTGGTAGTTGTGGTGATTGTGTTGGTTGTGCAGTTGTTGGTGGTGTAGGCAGGATTGGGGTTTTCTTATTAAGTTGGAGACAGACAGCCCTCAGGTGACCTCTGGTTCCGCAGATGTAACACGAGGGCCGCCTACCCTCAACGGTAATGTTGATGAAAGTTTGATCATCCAGTATGACGCGTTCAGGGATCTGGGCGATCCTTTCGGGCCTCATTTGAACTACAAGTTCGAGGCTCGTTCCACTGAACACGTCACCCGATGCCTTTCCCATGGACACCAGCGTGTCATCATCCAGGTTCAGGAAACCTGTCAAAACCCACCATATGTCCATAATCGGCAGGATGGTGTGGATTTTTATTTTTTGTGTTCTTCTACCCATGTACGTAGGGTAGAAGGTGTATGCGGTGGATGTGATTGGTTTGATGGACAGTTTCACTGCTGTGTCCCTGTCCTTCATGAGAATGGATAGACTCCCGTAAAGTCTATCCTTCTGAATGAAGGTGATGTCCTTCATGACGTCTTTTAAAACCAGCTCTATCTCACTCTGTGATGGTTGAGCTGGTTTTTTGCTTTTATTCGAGATTGTCCTAAACATGACAGTGTTTAGGAGTCTCTGGCTTTTTAGTTCCGGGGGGGAATGGATCGTGAATGAACCATTTTCCTCGTACACTATATATTTTTTGGCATCTGCCAGTAGCTCCTTCGCTTTGGTTATATCTACTGGCAGATAGTCGAGGGTTTTCCTTGCCGTCTCGGCGAAGGAGAAATTTTTTTTGTTTGTGTTGCTGTTGTAGTTGGTGGTGTTGTTGTTATCATTGTTGTTGTTATCATAGTTATTGGTCTTGTTGTTGTTGTTATTATTGGTGTTGTTTTCGTCCGTCGCATTGTTGTTGTTGTTGCTGTTGCTGGTGCCGCTGGTTCTTTGGGTTGTTGCCATGGCAACGTCAAGTTGTCGGTCAACAGGTGGAGAAAATCCTTCCTCTGGCTGACCTTTCTTTTTGACCTCTGCTACTGTGACAGTGGCAGGGGAAAGCTGTAAGCTTATCTTCCCCTTTCCTACTTCGAATTTTGGTGAAGATGCTTCAGCCATTTTTATCAAAATAGGATTTTTCGAAATTTTTCAAAAAATAAAATTTTTACAACACTATTTCGCCTAAAGGCGTAGAATATTTTGAGAGACTGACCAGATCAAAATTTGACCTGGCAGTCTCTCTACAAAATGGTACAAAAATGAAAGTTTACAGTTCACAATTTCCAGATAAATTTAAACGAAACTTACCGAGCGAGCTCAGCACATGTGTCTATCCCAAATAGATAGATAGATAGATAGATAGATAGATAGATAGATAGATAGATAGATAGATAGATAGATAGATAGATAGATAGATAGATAGATAGATAGATAGATAGATATAGATATATAAGTAGAAGGGATATTTAATATGTTGGAAATCCGACAAATATAAATATAAATGTTTATAACTGATTTAGAGCACTCAACAGAGTGCTGGAGTAAATATTCAATGATATTAAATAAATGGAAACTATATTTATAAAACCATATATATATATATATATATATTTATTCACTGTAAATTCATACATTATATATTTGAATTGTATACAAAAATCTAATACACAAAATTTAAAAAACATTAAATAAGAATAAAGATGCTCGTACAAACTTAGAAACCTGAAATCCATGTATCGATTTACAAATAGAAGTTTAATTATTTGCATCACAAACAATAAAATTAATAATCTAAATCGATTTCTTTTTCTTTCAAGTATTACTAAATATATTCCATATCTCCAAATATAATTTATTTATTTTCCATCTTCATAAATTATTACAAGACATAACGATACGCTATGGAGATTAATTTGCCTTGGTGGTCAGGGTCATTGTGGCTTTTTACTGGGCTTTCTCCACAAATGTCCCTCCGAAGTCTCCCCCCTATTGGGGAATTTTTCATTGTTATTTTCATTGGTATTTTTGTTACATCCTCTGTTTTTGTTTTTTACACGCAGAAATGCCCATTTGTACCGTCCTGCATTGTCCTGCACTGTCCTTAATGTCTACTTTATGTAAACCCTTGTGGTTAATAAAGAAATCATTATTATTGTTGTTGGTGGTGTTGTTGTTGTTGTTTGTTGTTATTATTATTATCATTATCATTATCATTATTATTATTATTATTTTGCCTTTCATCCTTACGGGGTTGATAAAATAAAGTACCTGTAATGTACTGTAAATTTGCTGGCCTTGTGCCAAAAGTAGAAACAATTATTATTATTATTATTATTATTGTTGCTGTTGTTGTTGTTGTTGTTGTTATCATTATTGTTTTTGTTTTTTTCGTTTTAGTAACTCATTAATTATATTAAAGTTTAGATTTTACGATCAGATTAATGCTATTTATGGTGATTTACAAAATTAAAATTTTCTATTAATATTTCAATCAGTGTGTGAATGTATGGGCGTGTGTGTGAGAGTGTGCGTGTGTGTCTATGAGTGTGTGTGTGAGTGTATGTGTGTGTATGTGTGTGAGAGAGAGAGTGTGTGTATGAGAAAGTGTGTGTGTGAGAGAAAGAGAGTGTGTGTGTGAGAGAGAGAGTGTGTGTGTGAGAGAGAGTGTGTGCCTGTGTGTCAGAGAGAGAGTGTGTGTGTGTGAAAGAGAGTGTGTGTAAGAGAGAGTGTGTGTATGAGAGAGAGTGTGTGTGTGAGAGAGAGAGAGTGTGTGTGTCAGAGAGAGAGTGTGTGTGTGAGAGAGAGTGTGTGCCTGTGTGTCAGAGAGAGAGTGTGTGTGTGTGAAAGAGAGTGTGTGTAAGAGAGAGTGTGTGTATGAGAGAGAGTGTGTGTGTGAGAGAGAGAGAGTATGTGTGTGAGAGAGAGAGGGCGTGTGTGTGAGAGAGAGAGTGTGTGTGTGAGAGAGAGTGTGTGTGAGAGAGAGAAAGTGTGTGCGTGTGAGAGAGAGAGTGTGTGTGTGTGTGTGTGTGTGTGTGTGTGTGTGTGTGTGTGTGTGTGTGTGTGTGTGTGTGTGTGTGTGTGTGTGTGTAGAAAAAAGAAGTTGAAAATGCAATTGGAGTCTTTAAGAAGGTTTATTTACAACAACCTATAACTTTACCGGTTTCTCAGATGCGAGTTACAAGTCAAAATAGCCTCACGTCTCTCCAACTCTTTTAACTTTGGAAAATCATGAAATTTGTAACTATTTTATTTGGTCAAAGTTACGGTGAAATCTTCTATTTTGATTTTCAAATCCCGATTTCTGAACATACTTTCTTTATGCACACACACGCACGCACACATATGTATATATATATATATATATATATATATATAAGAATTAAAATATTAGAGTGTGTTGGCGTTAAACACCCTCTTCATATTATAGAAATGACAGTAAAGATATAGCTCAATGTAATTAAACAGAGCCATATATATATATATATATATATATATATATATATATATCCAGGGAGTGACACTTCTCTCCATACCAGGGAAGGTCTATTGTCTAGTGATCCTGAACCGCATGCGTGGCATAGTAGACCGGGAACTGCGAGAACAACAGGCAGGATTCCGACCAAAACGTTCCTGTGCAGAGCAGATCTTTACGCTATCCGCATCATTGAGAGGTACAACGAATTCCAGAGGCCCCTCGCCATCATCTTCATCGATTTCTCCAAAACATTTGATAACATTCATCGACCGTCGCTCTGGAGCATCATGCATGAGTAGGGTCTGCCCCAGAAAGTCATTTCGGCAATCAAACAGATTTATGCAAACTCCAAGTCCTGCATACGGACAGAGGATGGTTACAGTGACTGGTTTGAGGTGGTGACTGGCGTGCGTCAAGCTTGCTCGCTCTCTCCAATTCTCTTTGCCATAGCCATTGACTGGGTACTAAGAAGAGCGTCTAAAGACCAGGGTTTATCTTGGGTGGGAGAGCAAAAGTTGTCTGACCTGGACTTTGCGGACGATATTGTTGCACTTGCAGAGAGCACAGCTGACCTGCAAATCATTGTGAATAATATCAATGTCGAAGCAGGAAGTTTAGGTCTCAATATCAGTGCCAAGAAGACCAAAAGCATGTTATCTGGGACACACCCACCACCAATTAGTGTCTTCATTGAACAGGGGGAGGTGGAGATAGTAGACAACTTCACCTACCTAGGAGCTCCATTAACAATGAGGGCACCATGGACAGTGAACTGCAATGTAGAATGGGAAAGGCTTCAGCAGCATTTAACCAGCTTGACAAGATCTGGAAGAGCAGGAAGTTCACCCTCAAAACAAAGATGAGATTCTACAACAGCAACGTGCTGTCTACACTCTTGTACGGAAGTGAAACATGGCACCTTAAGACCAGCCAAGAGAAGAAGTTGGACGCATTCGATTCCAGATGTCTGCGAAAGATCCTGGCGATTAAATGGAGTGATCATGTAACAAACCAGGAAGTCAGGAACCGCACCAACCCGCAGCTAGTCTCTTCTACCATCTGCAAGCGACGCCGACGCC
>OZ024751.1:50367223-50372223 GCA_964016885.1 Eledone cirrhosa
TTTTGGCCTCAGATAACTTGGGGAACAACTCAAGAGGGTACTTAAAAGCGGCTGATTCTTGGTTGCGAGCCTTCACAAACTGCTTCATCAACCCCAACTTAATGTGCAGTGGCGGCACGAGCACAATCCTGGGATCAACCAGTGGCTCCCACATGACGTTCCGGGTCCCAACTACAAATTCTGTTCGCTGCTCCCAGTTCTTTCTTTTGTAGTGGTCAGAGAGGTGGCTCTGCTGTCCCAAAGGCAGAGGAAGCATTGGAATTTGATAAAACCTTCTTGGAGTCCAAGCAGGAAAACCACCATCTTGAAGTCTCCAATGATTTCCCAATTGTACTGGTTGTATTGCAGAGCTTCCAAGAGGACTTTCACACTGTAGTAATCTTCCTTCAGGCAGACTGAATGAGCTAGGGGCAGTGTCGGGAACTTGTTTCCATTGTAGAGGAGGACAGCCTTCAAACTTGTGGTGGAGCTGTCTATAAATAGCCGCCACTCCTTGGGCACAAACGGCACCTCAATAACGTCAAACAGTCTAGGCACGTCATGGCAGAAGCAGAGGCCATCCCTAAGAGTGTAAAAGCCTGATAAAGGTTCGTGTCGACTTCTCTGACTTGTCACCTGCACTTCCTCCTTGACCAAGTTCCACTGCTTCACCCTGGAGACGAATAGCTCTACATTGGACTTGGTCAGACCCATATTCCTGACCAAGTCATTGACTTCTTTTCGGTTTGGGAAGTGAGGAACTTTTTCTGGTACCTCAGGTAGGTAATCCAAGTCCTCAGCATCCATCTCCTCCTCTTCATCAGAATACATGTCTTGGACTTCATCTGGAGCAGGTGGCACTGGCACGGGATATTTGGAGCAGTGAGGAATTGGAGAAATTGATGATGGAAGATCTGGATAATCTGGTCCCCAGATTATCCAGATCTTCCATCCCGAAGTACTTCTGGTAGGCTTCACAAACCTTCAGCGACGTTCCCAAGGAGAATTTTTTGCCTCTCTTCTTTATATACTCACCGCATATAAAACAGAAAGAGTCAGGGTGGTGCCGGCAGCCTCTTGAAGCCATTCTGAAAATATAGAAATACATGTAGTCAGAAAATATAGATCTTATAGATCTGAAAGTATAAATAATGAACATACATGTATAAAATAAGTAGGGTAATTTAGGCTAAAGTCATCAAATTTTGAAAACAAAAATTAATATTTAGCACCAAATTGCAGTGCAGTTCAATGAAAGAAATGTTTAATTACAAGTCTAATGTCATAATCGAAACCTAAAATACAAAATAAATTTGATATGCAATACAAAATAAATATTGGAAAGGGAAATACATATTTAAATAATATAAAAGAACACTAATCATACTAATGAAAATTTGTGCTTAAAACACAACTTACCCTTTATTCAGGGTGCGAAAATCCAGTATCAATAAATCTCTTTAATCCACTTTTTAACAATTTTATACTTTATTGCACATTTATAATTTTCTTTATTTTATAATTTTAATTTAACCTGAAACATATATTAAAAAAATCATTTAACATAAGCAAATTAAACTTACATACAACGTAAAATCCAGCATACAAATAATTCTAGTGAATAGCTTAGAATTTTTACAAACCCAAACTTTTAACTGTTTAATAGCACTTTTTTATTTATTTGGGACCTAAGCAACACAAAAAAAGTGATTACAAGCCAGGAACAGAGAGAAAAAATTTGGGGGGTTTCACGGTGTAATTAGAAAATTAGTTGCAGTATCGGTAGAGGGAGGGACGCCATGCTTTGCAGCATAGAGTTACTCCCCTTTATGGACTGAGTTGAAATCCTTACGGAGTCGATAAAATAAAGCACCAGTAATGAACTGAGATAATTGCTGGCCTTGTGCCAAAAGTAGAAACAATTATATATCTAAATCCCTATAAATTCTTGGTTATTTTCAAAATTATTTGATAACCATAGGCAGTATCTTTCATTAGAAATATAATAACGAAAGGGTTAATAAACGAATGGGTTCGTAGAATATCGATAAAAACCCAAATATTTCGACTTTACTTCTCGGTTTTCGTGACAATTGAATTTATAAGCCTTCTACCGACTATATAAAAGCCAATGGAGGGACACTGCAGTAGAGAAAGACCAAGAAAAACCTGGACAGTGGCTAGTTAGAGCTTATCTCAAAATGTTAAACCCTACAGAGGCGATGACAAAGGAATGCTATGCGTGAAGCTAGGCTGTGTTAAAAAGGACCCGTCCAACCCATGCGTAAAGTCATAATGATGATGATGATAATGATTGTTATATTCAATTGCATAAAGACTTAATTAGCCACAAATGTTATATTCAGTGAGAAAACGATCAAATTTTCACTGAACTCTTTCTAAGTTACTTGGCAGAAGATTGATGTGTGTAATTTGAATCCAGCCAATAATACATAAGAAAATGGATGTCACATAGCGCTGAAGATGATGAGATTTCCGTTGTAAACAAAGATGTCTGAGTAAATGAAAGAAAGCGAAACAGGAAGTCATAACTGTCAAGACAATTAGTAAAGTTTCACCTGAGAATATCCGCCATTACTGAAATATGTTTGAATGACATTTAGATATGTTTCTTTCTTTTATGTTGGGCTGGAGTGGCACTAGTTAGGTGTCGTCGTGTGATTAGCTGTTGTAGTGTGGTGTGGTGTGGTGTCGTGGTGTGGTGTCGTGGTGTGATTAGCTGTTGTAGTGTGGTGGCGTGGTGTGGTGTCGTGGTGTCGTGGTGTCGTGGTGTCGTGGCGTGGTGTGATTAGTTGTTGTAGTGTGTTGTGGTGTTGTGGTGTGGTGTGGTGTCGTGGTGTGGTGGCGTGGTGTGATTAGCTGTTGTAGTGTGGTGTGGTGTTGTGGTGTCGTGGTGTGGTGGCGTGGTGTGATTAGCTGTTGTAGTGTGGTGTGGTGTTGTGGTGTCGTGGTGTGGTGTCGTGTCGTGGTGTAGTGGCGTGGTGTCGTGGCGTGGTGGCGTGGTGTCGTGGTGTGGTGGTGTGGTGTGATTAGCTGTTGTAGTGTGGTGTTGTGGTGTCGTGGTGTGGTGTCGTGTCGTGGTGTAGTGGCGTGGTGTCGTGGTGTCGTGTCGTGGTGTGGTGTCGTGGTGTGATTAGCTGTTGTAGTGTGGTGTGGTGTTGTAGTGTCGTGGTGTGGTGTCGTGTCGTGGTGTAGTGGCGTGGTGTCGTGGTGTGGTGGCGTGGTGTCGTGGTGTGGTGACGTGGTGTGATTAGCTGTTGTAGTGTGGTGTGGTGTTGTGGTGTCGTGGTGTGGTGGCGTGTCGTGGTGTAGTGGCGTGGTGTCGTGGTGTGGTGGCGTGGTGTCGTGGTGTGGTGGCGTGGTGTGATTAGCTGTTGTAGTGTGGTGTTGTGGTGTCGTGGTGTGGTGTCGTGTCGTGGTGTAGTGGCGTGGTGTCGTGGTGTGGTGTCGTGGTGTGATTAGCTGTTGTAGTGTGGTGTGGTGGCGTGGTGTGATTAGTTGTTGTAGTGTGTTGTGGTGTTGTGGTGTGGTGTGGTGTCGTGGTGTGGTGGCGTGGTGTGATTAGCTGTTGTAGTGTGGTGTGGTGGCGTGGTGTGATTAGTTGTTGTAGTGTGTTGTGGTGTTGTGGTGTGGTGTGGTGTCGTGGTGTGGTGGCGTGGTGTGATTAGCTGTTGTAGTGTGGTGTGGTGTTGTGGTGTCGTGGTGTGGTGTCGTGTCGTGGTGTAGTGGCGTGGTGTCGTGGTGTGGTGGGGTGATTAGCTGTTGTAGTGTGGTGGTGTGGTGTCGTGGTGTGGTGTCGTGGTGTGGTGTGGTGTCGTGGTGTGGTGTGGTGTCGTGGTGTGGTGGGGTGGTGTGATTAGCTGTTGTAGTGTGGTGGTGTGGTGTGGTGTGGTGTCGTGGTGTGGTGTCGTGGTGTGGGGTGGTGGCGTGGTGTGGTGGCGTGGTGGTGTGGTGCGGTTTCGTGGTGTGATTAGCTGTTGTAGTGTGGTGTGGTGGTGTGTGATGTGGTGTGGTGGCGTGGTGGTGTGGTGTGATTAGCTGTTGTAGTGTGGTGGTGTGGTGTGGTGTCGTGGTGTGGTGGCGTGGTGATGTGGTGCGGTGATTAGTTGTTGTAGTGTGATTATCTGGTGTGGTGGTGTGGCGTCGTGATGAGGTAAGGTGTCGTGGTGTGAAGTGGTGAGGTGTTGCAGTATGGAGTGGTGAGGTGTCTTGGTGTGGTTAGGTGCCATGTTGTGTTGAAGGAGTAGCTATAAAAATAGAAGAATATTTAAGATTTTGACAATGTCAATAAATTTCATGAAGATGGTCAGCTGACAGTTTCTATGGTAATGTTCATTTCTTTTTCATTTCAGTGTTAAACTAATAACTGTTTCTACTTTAGGCACAAGGCCAGCAATTACCCAGTGCATTACTGGTACTTTATTTTATCGACCCCGTAAGGATGAAAGGCAAAGTCAACCTCGGCGGGATTTGAACTCAGACCGTAAAGGGACGTAACTATGCTGGAAAGCATGGCGTTCGATTCTCTACCGATACTGCCGCCAATCCACCTTTCGCCATTCTGTGTTCTCTGTCTTTGTTTTATGCTTGATATTGCACTATATATATATATATACTAGCAGTAAAGCCCGGCGTTGCTCGGGGTCGCTCAGTAGCTGTGTTAAAGTTACAATGTTAAGTTTCTTTCTTGGCTTAAAAACTGTAGTGTCTACTGTGCAGACTTGCATGTGGTGTTTTTGATTAATATTCCCTCAACCAACAATATGCCTTATGAAGTTAAGAAAACATAACGATAACCCGAATGTTATAACAAAAGAGGATGCTGGGGATAGAAACTGCACTGGTTATTTATTAACAAAGATCGAAAATGTAAACACTGCAACGCAGAGAAAAACATTAGCGTAACCAAATTATCAGTTATGTCTGTCTGCACGCCTATATCACCTCTCTGCACGACTATCTGTCTGCACGCCTATATCACCTCTCTGCACGACTATCTG
>OZ024751.1:50377223-50379723 GCA_964016885.1 Eledone cirrhosa
TCAGTAACATCTTCATCATTGATAACGACTAACAGCTACCAACCACCACCATCATCACTATCATCACAACAGCAACCATTACTATTTATTCACCACCACCACTACAACTACCAACAACCACCAAACCTACTGCCATCACCACCACCACCACCAACAACCATCACTGCCACTAACACTACCACTACCACCACCACTACTATCACCCTCTCCTGCCTTCTTAAAGTGACGTTGATATCTTTCATTCAATTCAAAGAACATTTCCCGATGTCCATCTATCTCTAACTACCTGAGTAATCTCCCTTGACTCTCTTTCTTTTCTCTATCTTGGTTATATTCCTGTTTGCGACCTTTCTAGAAACGTTCGCTATATTTTCTCTGTTGATGTTATATATATATATATATATATATATATATATATATATATAACATGAATTGGGGTTTATATATATATATATATATATATATATATATATATATATATATATATATAGGAACCAGTAAGACCCCGACGGCTGAGCTCAAGCCGTTTCGACGGCTAATTCGTCCAGAATTAGCCGTCGAAACGGCTTGAGCTCAGCCGTCGGGGGTCTTACTGGTTCCTATTACCCACTCTACTACCCCAAGTATTGAGTACTTTGGTGCGTTATGGTCCACCTGGTTCCTTACCACATTTCCTTCGTTATATATATATATATATGTGTGTGTGTGTGTGTGTGTGTGTGTGTGTGTGTGTGTGTGTGTGTGTGTGTGTGTGTGTGTGTGTGTGTGTGTGTGTGTGTGTGTGTGTGTGTGTGTGTGTGTGTGTGTGCGTGCGTGTGTGTGTGTTTTCAAAACAGCGAGCGAGTTTGAAATTAGAAATATAAGCTATCACCGTATTTTGACTAAAGAAATTATTTAGCCTGATAGTGGGGTTAAGAACCCTCGGAGAAATGGAAAAAGATGAGTATTGACGTACATATATATATATATATTGATGTATATGTATATATATATATATATATATATATATACACACAAATGGAAGTTCAGTAAAATCGAAGCTCTGGCTGCGGCCAAGCTAACGAAGGCAATCCAGAATGTGCAGCTAAGTACTCAATAAGGTAGTGTCACCTTAGAGTAATAACATTACGTTTAGAAAGCTTGACAAATTGAAGACTGCGACCGGTGAACCAGCCGCAAGGACCAAAGCAACGAGAAAACCAACTCAGGATAATTTGACATATATATATATGTGTGTGTGTGTGTGTGTGTGTGTGTGTGTGTGTGTGTGTGTGTGTGTGTGTGTGTATACATACATATATATATATATATATATATATATAACGAAGGAAATGTGGTAAGGAACCAGGTGGACCATAACGCACCAAAGTACTCAATACTTAGGGTAATAGAGTGGGTAATAGGAACCGTTTCGACGGCTAATTCTGTAGTCCAGAATTAGCCGTCGAAACGGCTTGAGCTCAGCCGTCGGGGTCTTACTGGTTCCTATATATATATATATATATATATATATATATATATATATATATATATATATATATATATATATACATTGCATGAATTGGGGGTTAAAATCGTTACAATTAGGGTTCATGATGGTAAGACTTTAGGTCCTTTGCAATTAGGTTTCATAAAACGTTATATGTTATGTGTTATGGTTTACGTTTCTGTTTTGTAAATTGTGTTATTGTTATTGGTAGTATTGTATTCAACGTATCAGGTTTAAGTGTTAGCTTTGGGATTTAGCGTTAAATTTATGGTTTGTCTTAGAGATATGTTTAGGTTTATATATGTGTTTGTGTGTATTTATGTAATATGAAATCAAATCTAAAGACAATCAGGCCTAAAAAAAATATAATCTTACAGGATTTATTTTGAATGATACAAAAGATATCTCTCTTGTATAATTGTTTAATCTTATAGTTGCATATGTGTATGTTAAGAACTAGACTTTTGTACATGCAGCATGCTGAATAGGTTTCAAAGGGAAGTTTACTTTTACAATTTTTTCAGCTGCATGCTTTCTGTGTTGTCTCCCATGTATCATGTATATACTGCTTGATTTTATGAATAAAAATCACAACCTATAAAGGAATCATACAATTTCTAATATAAGGGAGATAATTGTTAAGGAAGAACTTCGCTAGGCCGAAACTCCTAAACACCTTCCGCAGTCACCCCTTCTACAGTCCAGCATCTCTCGTCGCAGCTCTCGACGCTGGCGTCCGACGGGCTGCTGAGGAGATATACACCGTCCGATTTGATAACACTGGATGGCAACAGGAAAACATCCGTCATATATTAACTGCAAACCCAGATAAATCATCCGTGTTCTAGCAATAATTGTTTCTACGTTAGGCACAAGGCCAGCAAATTACCCAGTGTATTACTGGTACTTAATTTTATCGACCCTGTAGGGATGAAAGGCAAAGTTAACCTCGGCGGGATTTGAACTCAGAATGGCAAGGGACGTAACTCTATGCGTCAAAGCAGCAATAAT
>OZ024751.1:50387223-50402223 GCA_964016885.1 Eledone cirrhosa
AGTGAGGACAAAGAGAGAATTTCAAAATTTGGTAAATATTTTTATGAAAATATAACCATTTAACCAGAGATTGGAAGAAATGATATAGAAAAATAATATTTTCGTTTGACTAGGCAAAGTTACTTCTAATATATTAGGGGAGGAATAAAGGTAAGGTTGTGGTGTTAATATATTTCCAAGGACATTGAGTAATGGTAAGTAATGTGAAAGCTAATCAACTTGGAATTGAACTAACATTGTATCCTATGTTATCAGGAATTGACCCCTTGCACAAAAAGACCCTAATTCTTTACTGTATATCTGCATTAAAATAGACATACTGTATCTGTGCATGTAGTAAGATGTGGCTAAAAGAGTTAGCACTAGGATGGACATCTAACCATAAAACATTGCCTTATAAAAGACTCCATGATCAGTATAATAACATATGGGCCTGAAGTACACCTTGGGCCCACAAGGCTAACCCCTGCTTTAGCAGGAAAATGGTCTTAAACTGCTTGATGTTGTTATTGTTGTAGAAGAGCGTAATTTCCTGAGACCAAGACAAACAAGTATGGAAAAGAACCTGAAGATATGAGAAAGTATCTCATAAGACAGGGGAAGAAGGTGGGGGAGTGTCATTTTGTGCTTGAGTTTTGGAAATAAAAAAATGCACAAGAATTTTCTCTGCGAGAATGAAAGACTATTTATGTGGCGTGGGTGGAGTGAAAAATATTTTCTTGAAGAAAAACGATGACAATGATGATGATGATATTCATGAGAATTATGGCATTAATAATAATAATAATAATAATAATAATATTAATAATAACAGACGGACAAAAAATTAGAACACAATAGGCCTGACATGGTGGATTTGGACAGGAAAAAAGATTGTGCCTGATTGTAGATGTAGCCTCCCCATTTGACACAAGAGTGCAAGAAAAGGAGAAGGAGAAAATTAACCGATACCAGGACTTAAAGTGGGAGGTAAAAAGGATTTGGAACTGCTATGAAATCAAGGTCGTCCCGATTGTCATAGGCTCACTAGGTACTATCTCGAGGAGTTTTCAAGAATGGTTAAAGAACATTTGTTCAGCCCCATTTTTTGGAACACTTCAAAAGGCATGCTTGCTGGGAACAGCAAGAACCCTCCGATACATCCTGAATATCTGAGGCTGCAGGTAGTGGCTTGATGTTCATTTGAACAAACTTTCCAGTTAAATAACATCAATGACTGAGACTCCAAGAACAATAATAATAATAATAATAATAATAATGGCCACAAGGGCCTACATATAGGGGACGGTACAGTAGATTAATAATAAGGAAGAGGAGGGTAAAGGTGGATGAAGAAAATGGTGATGATAAGGATGAAGACAATGAAGGTGGTAGTAGTGATGATGATGAAAATAATGATGATGATGAAGATGATAATAATAATAATAAAAATGAAATTATTGTGTACAGTGCTCAGGTGCACTACAACTTATCAAAGGTGTATGTATAGTACAGAGAATAGTGTACAAATGTCAAGTGAACAGTGTATGAGTCATGATATACATGTGTGCGTGTGTATGGAGGCAGGTCGGTATCATATATGATGATGATAATGATGATGAATTCAGCAGCTTCTAAAGGTGTAATAATAAAACTTCAATTTCGAAAAAGAAAAAAAAAAAACATAATTAGCACACAGGTAAGAACAGATTAGATTTTTTTTCTACATATTTTGTTTGTTTGTTTTGTTTTTTTATGTTCTGCCTTACTCAAGATTGTCTTCTTTAAATTCTGGTTTAAACTTATTTTCCCCTTGGTTCAGTGTTGGGCTGTTGGCAAAATATATGTCATCGCATTCATCTAGAAAATAAAGAGAACAAGGAGAGAAAGGACGTTAGACAACAACAAACATTGTAAACCTTTTGATACTAAACTGTCTAAACTCACTATTTGTTGTACAATATAGAGCTGTTTCTTTTAAATTGTTCATATTTATGTAACTTTGTGTATAATTTTATGTAAGAACCAGCTTAATAATATTACTAAATTTTTTCAAATTCTTCTTCTTCACCCACTTATTCCTGAGAAGGCTGTGGGGGCAGAGTCATCAAACACGCCTTCCAGAGGGTCCTGTCAGAAGTAACCGTCTCCAACTGATCCAGCTGGATCCCCAAGCATGACCAGCCAAACTCATGGATGTTATCCAACCATCTTGCTCGGGGTCTACCTCTGGGTCTCTTGCTGGTTGGTTTTGCCCGTAAAATTATTGATTATCTCAAAAATCATTTGAAAATCATAGCCATTGTCTTAGATATTAGAAATATCTTAAAGAAAAATGTAAGTGGATGCCTCTCCTGGTGCCAGTCTTTTTAGTCCCTTCATACAACATGCAGGAATAATGGTGTACCATGCAAGAATATGGTGTACCAGTTCTAAACCAGATATGCATAGCATATATGAACTCCAAGGGATACTCTGACACCACAATTAAATATGAATTAGCAATACCTTAGGTATATATAACAGTGTCACCTTAGCTGAGCAGTGAAAACACACCTCTGGCCCTCAACAGTCAGTTACTCAGTGTCACCTTAGCTGAGCAGTGAAAACACACCTCTGGCCCTCAACAGTCAGTTAGTCAATGTCACCTTAGCAGAGTAACCAGAGTCATGAGATTGTGAAGTAAACTCCTTAACCAATCAACCAAAAGACAGAAAAGAAAAAAAAATGTTAAAAGGATGATAGTTTACCAGTGTGATGTTTAGAGAGTCTGCTCGGAGCCCCTTCAAGTGTGTTGGGAGTGACCCAAGGGTTTTTAGCTGGGTTATCATGATGTAAATGTGATGTGGAGACTGTTTTAGTGGCTAGATAGTCGTGGAATAGCAGTGACTGTGTCAGGTGCTCTTGTTCCCTACGTTCCAGCATGATGCTAGCTTCATCAATCAACTGCAAGAGAAAAGAAAAACAGTATGAGGTGAACTGAGGTGATATGACAATGTCTTATAGATGTCTCATAGCTGAACAAATAAGTTAAGAAACTAGAAGGAACTGCTAGCTGAAATGTATCTCAGGCCTTCATATATTCAAATACTAACACACTAAAAAGCATAAACACACACAAAGCCATATATATTTATATATATCTATATATATATAGAGAGAGAAAAATAGAGATAGAGGTGTATATGAGAGCATATATAAACATATATAATACATTTATATACAATAAACATATGGGTAGCCTCACTGCTGAAGAAAAATATCTTTTCAAAAGGAAATGAATGTAGATAAAACAAAAAGAAAAAATCATATTTTCTCTATTTTCATCTATGAAAATCTCAGAGTTTCCAGTATATTCTGAGAGTATCAGACAATGCTGTTTCAAGATTTATTAATAACTGAGGCCCAGTATAAAAAAGTAGAAGAATAAAGTAATGTATATTTACATGTGTAATATGATCCCTGAATGCTCCTTCTAGTAACTCAGAATTTGACAAACATTTCTGGGCTGGAAACTTCATCACTTTCTCACCATCTCTTGCTGGATCTACAAGCAGTGTGGGAATATAATCCACATCATGACGGTTTTTACTGATTTTCCCAGACTTAAAGTGCTCCGAGCAGATCCAGGTGCTGTCATTTGGAAGCCAGTTGCTAGGCTGACCAATTTTCTTGATGAACTTGCTTCGCTGGTACTTCCCTCTTGGAATTCGGTAAAATCTGTACAAAACGATAATGCAAAGTAATATAAAATAAAGCTTGTTGTTGTTTAGCCCTAGGTAATCAACAAGTTGGTGACAGGGAGTGTACAGATTGGTGAAAGGGGGGACACAGGTTGGTGACAGGGAGTGTACAGGTTGGTGAAAGGGGAGACACAGGTTGGTGACAGGGAGTGTACAGGTTGGTGACAGGGTGGACACAGGTTGGTGACAGGGGGGACAGGTTGGTGACAGGAGTAACATAGGGAGCACAGGTTGGTTACATAGGATGAGTGGATGCTTAGGGTGTTGCATGATATATACAGATTGATGATAGGGGCGGTAGTTAACTTAATCCTAGATACACTATGTCTGGGGTAAAAATGAGGTGATGTTCTCAGGTTCCACCTTTTAACTAAAAGAAAAAGTTTTTATATTATTCTAAGACAGGAGAAGGTTTGCATTAGAATGTTGAACAAAATAATTTGCAGCATTTATTTTGGTTCTTTATGTCTGAGTTTAAATCCCATTGAAGTCAGCTTTGCCTTAAATCGTTATGGATGGGGGGGGGGGGGGGGGGTCAATACAATAAAGTACCAGTTAAATACTAATTTGATTTAATCGATTTTCTTCTCTCTTCCACAATTACTGGCATTATGTCTATGTTAGAAACCATTGAATTGGCAGTATCGGTGGAGGGTCGGGCATGCTTTCCAACATAGTTACGTCCCTTTACGATTTGAGTTCAAATCCTGCCGAGGTTAACTTTGCCTTTCATCCTTACGGGGTCGATAAAATAAAGTACCAGTAATTATACTGGGTAATTGCTGGCCTTGTGCCAAAAAGTAGAAACAATTATTTTAAGACAGGAAGTAGCAGAACCAACCATTTGGGTACTGGACAAAATATTTTCCTATGTTCTGAAATTTTTCGCCATTGAAATAAAATAAGAGTTAAATACTGAGATTGAATTTAATTCAATATACCACGTCTGCCTCACCAAAATTTAAGGAATAACTTATTAAGGCCAGCAGATAAGACAAGTTTGCAAGATATTTTTTTAAAGTAACCACTACAACTATAGCAACATCTACAAAAATAGGAACCAATAAATGCTAGAAATAACAGCCATATCTTCAAATCATGCATTTGAAGAGGAATGACATTAGACAATGTGGACTTGGGGGGGGAAAAAAAAAAAAAAAAAAAAAAAAAGCAGACTGGGTCACAGGCTGAATGTTTTTGTTTTAGGTTTACTCAAACGGGACTGACCATGGGTTAAACAAAACCAGAACTGCTAAAGCAACAATAATAACCAATAGACTGAGAATGTCTACGTGACTGCGAAGAAAGGTGTCAAGCCCTTAAGTCCCACCCGAAAGTCTTTAAAAAAATAACTAATTATAAAATGTAGTCTAAGAAAAACTGATTTAATAAGACAAGATGGCCACGATTGGATTGCATTCCAACAGAGATCTACTCACAATAATAATTCTTTCTAATTTAGGCACAAGGCCAGCAATTTATGATGAAGGGAGAATCAATTATACCGACTCGTTTCATTATTAATACTTTATTTCATCAACCCCGGTAGGATGAAAAGCAAGTTGACCCCAGTAGCATTTGAACTCGGAAAGTAAAGAACTAAAACAAATATCGCGAAGTATTTTGTTGGACACTAACGAGTCTGCCAATCCACCGCCCAATAATAACAACAACAACAACAGCCGACGAGTGAGCCTCTAACGTCTTTAAAAAAAAAATATGAGGCCAAATTAGATAATGAAACCTTAGAAAAACTACCTAAATGAAACAGGATGGCCACGTCTGGATTGCATTTGATTATAGCTCTACTTGATTAAAGTATGTAGGGGGAGGGTAAAGAAGCACAACAATAACAACAACAACAACACGGTAAACGCTATTTCTACGCTGGAGCGAAACACGTCAACAAAAATATCAACTGCCATGTTTCGGAGGGAAGAGCCGAAATATCAACAGCAGCAGCAATATCAACATTACATAGAATGCTTTCAATAATATTGTTTTTATTATTATTAGCCACAATATATTAATATCAGCAATTACAACAACAACAATAATATGAAAAACAAATAATTGTAATAACAAAAACACACCCAACTTTAACATAATGTAACCACAATAACAGTAAATTTCAGAAATATATACATGCAAATATATGCATATATATATATGCATATATATATATATATATATATATATATATATATATATATATATATATATGGTATGTGCATATACATACGCGGGTATGCATGGACATCGGTGTCATATATATGTGTGTATACATGTGTGAGTATATATATATATATATATATATATATATACATATATATATATATATATATATACACCTATATATGTGTGTGTGTGTGTGTGTGTGTGTGTGTAAGGGTTGTTTAAACAGAATCAACAAACCGTAGTTTTTTGCTGGCTGAATGTCGATTGTTACAACCAACAACACAACAAGTTGCGGCTGGCATTCTAAATCAGCTGGGTCGTTCGACGGTTATCCGATAACTTATCATCAGTTAGAGAGGGAAATGTTGGTTGTTTCGTTTGATGACAGAAGAAAAAAGAAAGAGAAACAAAGCAGATGAAATTCGGGCGATTGCGATTTTCAAGCTTGGTCGGATGTGAGATGAGAAATGCCACGAGCCTGGTTAAAAAAAACCCACAGCTGATTTTTTATTTGTTTATTTTGGATCTCGTCACGTAACGTGTTTATTATAGTTACCTCCCTTAGACACCATGCTTTAATTTTTAGAGGTAAGAATAGTATACATTTTACAAACAATAACAAACAAATTATTTTAGTAGATTTATTTGTTGAGTTTTGATGTTCATGCCTTCATCCACATCTCAACAGTAGGTGGTTTCGCCAGAGCCTATCACTTGCTCTCCGGCCCCCACTTTGGTAAATTTATAGAAGAACATCTCCCTCGATTTCAGTGGGAAAAAATGTTTTTCCTCGTTTTTCTTCGTGTGCTATCAACTAATCTAACCACCAAGATTTAAAGAGAAGTGAGAGATGTCTATGGTGTTTCCAATGAATTTGCGATGCTGTGGCTTTTATAGTTAGACCAACAATGTCTTATTTAGTTGGTATTAATTAGACTATGGTAGAACATCAAATGAAGCGAAGAATGCTGCGTCATAGATATGGCGGAAGTAGGCGTAAGAAAGACCAAAGCTTAGAGCAACTAAAATTAATTCTCGGCATTTACGTAAAAAATAATTGCTGCATCCATAGTTAGCTACACTCGGTTTGCATGAAACAATGACAGCATAGATAACAGGAGAGGGACAAACTCCCCCACCACCACCGGACATTGCCTGAAGGGGAACGACTAAAGTGACCGTGGCTTTCTCTAAGACTGACCCGCAGAAGTCTACCCCGACAGGGCTATTTTCTTTAGTTTCAATACTTCTAGTTGTCTTGTTTTCTGTTATCGCCCCTTTTCAACGAAAACATTCCTAATTGTACCGCCCCGTGCTGTCTTCAATGTTTTCTTTTTGTAAACCCTTTTTGTAAATCTAGAGTTACGTCCCTTTAGAATTCTGAGTTCAAATCCCGTCTTTCATCCTTACGGAGTCGATTAAATAAGGTACTAGTAATACACAGAGATCGATTTAATTGACTTTCTCCTCCCCTTCAAAGTGATGGCCTTGTTCCTAAGTAGAAACAATTATTATTATTTGGCAGTATCGGTAGAGCGTCAGACACCATGCTTTACAGCACAGAGTTATGGCCCTTTACGTGCTGAGTTCAAATCTCACTAGAGTTAGCTTTGCCTTTCATCTTTACCTAGACGATAAAATAACGCAGCAGTAATGGACTGGGGTCGATGTAATCGACTTTCCCCTCCCCCAAAATTGCTGGCCTTGTGCCTATAGTAGAAATCATTATTATTATTATCGAGGGTGGTGAGTCGTTAGAGTATCGGACAAATGCTTAGCAATATTTGTTTCACCTCTTTACATTCTGAGTTTAATTCCTGCCGAGGTCAACTTTGCCTTTCATCCTTACAGCGTGAATAAAATAAAGTACCAGTGACGTACTAGAGTCGATTTAATCGACTTTCCCATCTCCCAAAACTGTTGGCCTTGCGCCTAAATCAGAAATCATTAGGGGCAGTGGATTAGTAATACGGGTGGAGCATAGGACGCAATGCTTCACGGCATGGAGTTAAATCCCTTTACATTCTGATTTCAAATCCCGCCGGGACGCACTGGGGTCGATTTAATCGGCTTTCCCCTTTCCCAAAAGTATTGGCCCTGTGCCAAATGTAGAAACGATTATTATTATTTTGATCAATTCATTATCTAACGTTACTTTGATATTTGGAAACAATCAATAAATAGTGATTCGTTCAATAGAGTTAACCTTTATATAAAATGAAAATTCCGTAGTTTCATGTACGAACAATATGTCAACATGATGTGTGTGTGTGTGCGTGCGTGCATATGTATTTGTGTGTGTATGACTATTTACATAGGAATGTGTGTTTCAGTAAGTATGTATAAGTATGTACAAATATCGGTATGTATTTATGTATAAAAACGTGCGTGTATGGGCGCAGGTATATTTTATATATATATATATATATATATATATAAAATATATATACAGTTTGTTTACAAACGAACAAAGCGACGTTATAATAAGCGCCGCTAAACTGATACGTGCATATATGTATGTGTACCTGTATGCATATGTATATATATAAGTATATATATATATGTGCATGCTACTGTACGTCTGTATACATATATGTATGTACGTATACATGCATACTTACATTTAAGTAAGTGCCATACTAAGAGTGAGAAATGAAATTTCGTTTTCATTTTGTTTCAATTTATATTTATATATATATATATATATATATATATATATATATATATATATATATATAATGTATGGATGTTAAATGTTTTATTGAATGCCAAGCATTAAATAATAGGAGTAGATATAGTGTGTGCAATATATATATATATATATATATATATATATAGTAATAATAATAAATTTGAAGACTAAAATCCAAAGAGGGCTCGATAAGGATAAATATATATCAAATATATAAGAACCGTAGAGCAAATATTTATTAAAATAGCAGATAAAGTTTAAGCAAAGAATCGCTGCTTTCACCCTTAACAGATCCCATTAAGGGTGAAAGCAGCGATTCTTTGCTTAAACTTTATCTGTTATTTTAATAAATATATATATATATATATCATCGTCATCATCATCATCATATTATGTCCGTTTTGCCATGCTGGTAATATAGTTTACAGATATCACCAGAAAAAAAATTGAATTATATATATATATATATATAATTTAACTTATATATATATATATATATATATTAATTATAAAAAAAAAACGGAAGGGAAACAACTCTTAAATATAAGATAAAATCAATTAAAAACGAAAAACATATCAAAGAGGGCGCACCGGGAAGTGTAATGTGATATTTGGTTAATGCCATCACAACTGCAGACATGTTTCTACCTTATTAACCATTCGTTAAGATATTTCTAATGAAAGATACTATGGTTTTCAAATACACTCTTGACAGTCTAAAATGGTCAGAACATTTCGATATGCGATAAACATAACATGTATGTACATAAATTGTTGCACATATACAAATAGATGTGTGTTTTGGTGGTTTGGGTGGAAGACTATATGCCCCCCCTCCCAGCTCCACCGTCCCTGATACATATATACATATACACACACACATCTGTGTATCAAGCCGCTTGGTTTAATAACGAAACCAAGCTAGAACAGTATCCATTTGCAAAACAATCTTCATGCCTCAATAATTTCATAATAGTGCAACAGTTACGTTCAATGTTATTGTTATTTGTTATAGATGAAATACTGCAACGTTTTATTGCTTCTCTATAAAACCGATTGCAGAAAAAAAAAAAGAAACGAATTGTATTTGGGAAAAAAATCCTATTGATAAAGGCCAAAGCCGTTCATAAAGAATCTAATTCTCGTGGTCTTTTGTAATCCCTTTATCTATGTAGCTAGCTACTCTACTGTAACAGTCAGAGAATCATTATATATATATATGAAAGGCGGTGGATTGGCAGTATCGGTAGCGGGTCGGATGCCATGCTTTGCAGAATAGAGTTACGGCCCTTTACGGTGTGCGTTTAAATCCCGTCTTTCATCCTTAGGGGTCGATAAAATAAAGCACCAGTCAGGCACTGGTATAATTGCTGGCCTTGTGCCAAAAGTAGAAACAATTATATATATGAAAGACGAGGTTAGCTTTGCTTTTCATCCTTACGGGGTCGATAAATTAAAGCACCAGTAATGCATTGGGGTGTATTTAATCGCCCCCACCCCCTCAAAAAAAATTGCTGGCCTTGTGCGTATAGTAGAAATCATTATTATATACTATATAGTGTATGGCGCCTGGTCCAGTGGTTAGAGTGTTTGACTCACGATCGTAAGGTTGTGCCTTCAATTCCGCGTAGTGCGTTGTTTCTTTGAACCAGACACTTTATTTCATGTTGTTTAATTCGGCGAAACGGTATATTGTAAGTGTGGGTTCGAGTTCCACTGCCGTTGTTGTACAATATTCTCTATTAATGGGTACTGTACCGATTGTGTTGTTATTTCTGTTTACCTTTTACATACATATATATATATGTGTGTGTGTGTGTGTGTGCAGAGGTTATATTTAATTTGTTGGGATTCAACAAGCTTAAAAATTTGTATAACTGATATAAAGCACTCAACAAGTTAGTGGAGTAAATACACAATATATTAATAAATGGAAACTATATTTATAAAACCATAATTATTTAGTCAGGAAGCTCCAACCGTAACGGTTGGAGCTTCCTGACTATCCAGGAAGCTCCAACCGTTACGGTTGTCTTTTTACCGGGTATGTCAATATTTATTTGTAAAACAAATCTGTATTTTATCTGATGAAAGCGCACCATAATTTGCCTTGGTTGCCCTTGAAATATATATAATAAAATAATTATGGTTTTATAAATATTTCCATTTATTAATATATTGTGTATATATATATATATATATATATATATATATATATGTGTGTGTGTGTGTGTGTAAAAGGTAAACATATATATATATATATATAGTATCATACGTGACTGCCTCCGTTCTTGTAAAACATTTGTCATTAAATCTTAATTTAGAAACTTCATACAGGACGTGACGGCTGGTTTTCAAGGGAGATAACTCTTCCATATAAGTTTGTTGAAGTGAAGTGCAAAATGTTTAGCTCGGCAGTTTCTGCTTCAACTGTCAAATGTTGCGGACGAAGGCGGCTTGGTGTGGTGCTGGGTGGCAGGAGGGCCCCTTTCTATCAATTTTTTATAGATTAAAAACCAATAAAAAAAATGCTGTAAGTATCCATCTCGATACGTCACCTATATAGAAACGAGCTTCGATTCAGTCTTAAAGAATAAACCCAAAAGATAAATGCCGGCCAACACTCGTTGTAGTTACAGGTTGTCAAACGAAACATTTACCTATTTTCTATTAAACCTTCTTTACCAAAGAACGTGTTAGTGGCTGCTGAATATTCCACAGACGCGTGTAGTCTCGGCGTAGATAAGCCGAATCAACGTAACACACAGTGTGACAAGGCAGAGACATTCGAATGATAGGTATAATCCACTCAATAGGCTTCCATAGATCCCGTTTATTTAATTTCAGTCACAAAACTTAAATGAAACCGAAGTAAAAGCACTTGCCTAAGATGCCATACAGAAGTATCAGACCCGGGACCAAAAGGTGAAGTGACCCAAATCTAACCCCAACCCTTGTCCAACCTTACTTTAATCCCGATTCTTTGCAGCATGTTCGGCGGTAATATCAGTTGGTATCACACGAAAAAAAAAAAAAAAAAATTAGGGAAAAATGGTAAAGAAAACTCCTGGGACAGGAGATGAAAAGTCCGTGTCCCCCCCTCCCTTTTCCGGGAAGCTATGTTTAATTGATAGCGTACGAAAAACAAAAACAAAAGAACGAGGAAAAGAATTCCCACTGAAATCTGTGCGGGTGTTTTTCTATAATTATACTAATCTTCTACTTAGTCTAGTTAGTGTTTAGCCCCAGGCTAGACCTCATCGAGCAGTAATATGATCAAAGCGTTCCAGTCGAGACCATTCGTCTTTTTCTTTGAGGTATTTACATTATTTAATGTATATCCTTGACTTTCTTGACGGTGGTGTGTAATTTAAGGGTAATTTGGTTGCTATTTCTAGCATGTCAAATGAGCACACAGATTACATCGATTAAAAAAAACGTCATCGTTGTAGTTATTGTCATTTTGTCTTAGTTTAACCATGACCACTACCGTCTTTTATTGAAATAATCCATCTACAGTCTACATCATTCAATGTGTTATATTTGTCTTAAACGACAGAGAATTAACTGCTATTTCTAGCAGGCCAAGTGTCCACAATGAGTTACGAAATAACAGGTGTGCGACAAAATGTAGAATTTGATTTACAAGCAAAGCGAATTTCGAATCATGGATCGTATATTGTTTCATTGAACTCGCTAATGTCCTTGAGAACGCTACCAATGTCATAACTGCTGACTCAGTCTAAGGGATATTTACCTACTGGGTTTTGTTATATTAACTTAAGGGCGGTATTACTTCTGGCGATACGGGTCGCCAAAACGACTTTATTAACAACAGCTGTTTCCTGTAAATGTCGAAGGAAAAGTGTTGTTGTAACCTTCAAGTCATTCCCGGGGAATAATAATCGATGTAAGAAGTGTGTGTAGGAATCAGAATCTGGACTCGACTGGGCGGAGGTTTAACTCTCGTAATAATAATGATTGTAATAATAATGTTTCTACGTTAGGCACAAGGCCAGCAATTATCCAGTGTATAACTGGTACTTTATTTTATCGACCCCGTCGAGCACTGCCTTCAGTTGTTTATGTTTTAAGAAATACATTGACAGTCGTGTTAGTTTTTCGATACATTCGTAATACACGTCGTCCTAGTGTTCGAAAATATATGAAAACGTTCCTAATAAATCCTACACAGATACTGGGAATTTTCATAAGTTGGCTGACTTTTTTTTTTTTTGTTACCAAGCAAATCTCGCGAATTATATGACAATACTTCAATTACAGCTGAAACCTCAATAATGCGTCATGTAATAGGTGAATTATGAATCTGCTTGTCAAAAATATATGAATAATTATAATAAAATTATATTTAACTTCTTGAACAATAAGATTTAATTATGAAAGAAGTATATTTAAAATAAACATTTTATTAGTAAAACGGTTTGAAAACAATAAAAAAAAAGATATTTTTACATAATCTAAAAATAAAATAAACGAAAAAACAAAAACGAAATTATTTCACCCTTTTACAATCTTAATCCGTTCCTAGTTTTGTAAATATATTTCTACCTGACATTTGCAGCCGGCATAGGAAAATACCTAGTCTTTCTAAAAGAGCAACTAAACAAGAACACGTAAATTAAAACACGAAAAATAAATGGGGGAAGCAGAAAATAATTGATCATTTATAGATTTCTGGTTCGCTCTTTTTAAGGAACGTAAAATAAATTAACTCTGGTATTGTTAACTATAAGAGTGTGTCAGATTAACATGACCAAAGATTCGATGGTTACTTTTTCTTTCCGTCTGCCACTTTTTATAGGCAACCCTTCTTCCACCAGTTTTCTTAATTTATTCTTATCTCCACCTATTAAGTCTTCTTTTATCGTGCAGACTCTCTTTATATATATATGTATATAAATAATATGTATATATATATCATGTATGTTTCTTCCTCTCGATCTTATCAAATAATCCTTACTATAATATATATCTTCACGTTTCCATATCTCCTCACTTCGTTTTCTTTATTAGTCTATATTATTTACTCTCACCTTTATCTCTATCTCTTATATAACGTGCTTATATATATATATATATATATATATACCTAACACTCTCACTGCCTCTTTTCTGTTATAATATATTAATTCTATGCAATGCGTCGTCGTCATTTTCTCGTTTCGTTTACACCCCCCCCCCCTCTCTCTGTTTAAATACTCTCCAATATCTACTCTTTTCTCATCCTTTTCCTCCCCTTTCTTTCTCTTTCATTCTATCCTTCTCTTTCGCTCTTGCTAATCTTTTCTCCCTCTCCTCTATTATCGCTTGCTGCCACTTATTGGAATGTGTAAATGTACTCACACCACCATCACCACTACGACCACCATCATCATCCGCGGCAGCTAAATGAAACGGGCGCCCGCGCGCACAGCTGCTGCGGTTGTAATAATACTAGAGAAAGACAACAGCAGTTGTGATACATCCACAAAATAATCTTGTTAATATAACCAACACTTAGTAAAGCAGTAAAGTGACATATTGGGATTACACATATACACCAAGTCAGATGATTTTAAAATAATACAACCAGTAGTAGTAGTAGTAGTGCTAATACTAAAAATAGTTGTCGTAGTCATAGTAGTAATAGTGGCTGCGATGACAAGATCGTGAGTCTCCCCACACACACTACCTATTCAACAAACGATGACAAGGTGTTTTTTATTTATTTATTTATTATGTGTTATTTATAGCTAAGGACACTGAGTTAAAGAAAATTCAAACAATAGTGTATATATATATATATATCATGCCCGTCCTGTTGCACATTTAGATATGTATATTATATATATATAATATAGTATAACATACAAAAATATTCACGAACACATTATATATATATATAATATTGAATATGAATCGAAGTTGTAGCCGCCATATATATATAGATAGATATAGATATATGTTATATATACACAACCATATTATATAATACATATATAGATTTTCAATCCATAAATATTTATTTTAATAAGGAATGAAAAAATAAACAATACATTAATAAAGCAGTTTCTGCAACAACAAAAACGCAAATGATATATAAATAGGTGTATATATATATATATATATATATATATATATATAAAGAAGGGGTCACATCGTCTAAGTTGCGTATGTATGTCTGGTCCGGTAGGGAGGTTTTTGAAACATGTGATTGTCTCCCCTGTTTCACATTCACTTTAAACTTCCTCCTCCTACTATACTCTTCATTTGACAAAAAGAAAAGAAGTAAAGATACAAAACAATTAACGTTGCACGAAACGAAACGAAACGAAACAAGGAAAAACACCAGATTTGTTTATTCCTTATTCTTAGAGAGGGTTTACCGTAAAACAGCTGCAATTTGGA
>OZ024751.1:50404723-50417223 GCA_964016885.1 Eledone cirrhosa
CACACACACACACACACACACACACACACACACACACACACACATATAATGCATGTATTAGTGGGTATGTATCTGTTTGAGTGTCTGTGTGCGTGTGGTTCACTTCGCAAAATGCTCCGAGATCTAAATTTTATTTTCATCGACTTTCGTTTTAATCATATTTTGTAGAGTGCTGTGGTGTATAGCACTTTCACTTCTCTATATGGTCGTAACCTCTCTACTGGCTCTCTATAAGTGTGTGTATGTATGTGTGTGTGTATATATATATATATATATACATATGTGTGTATATATAAACATACACATACATATATCTAATATGTTGAGTAATATGTATTGAAACATTTATAACGCTATTAAATCTACTGTTACATCTCTCTCTATATATGTATATGTATGTATGTATGTATGTATGTATGTATTATGTAATGTTTAGTTACTGATCGTTTACCAGTTTGAGTACTCAATGCTAATATCTGGGTCCGACTACCGATGTAGGATTCTACGTTTGGTATTTTACCATAGTCGGTATCTTTCGGAAGCAGTGTTGATAATAAAATGAGCAGGAACGAATTATTAATATAATATCATGGTGTTTATTCATACGTGGCGTGCGTTTCTTGATCGATCAGCTCAAGGTAGGGATCGGGGCCCGACTCTGGAATCGATTGCTCATCAGACTTGTGGATTCACTCGTACTTTGAGTTGATCGATCGCGAAATGCACGTCACGTGGGAATAGACCTAATGATGTTATATTGATACTTCGTTCCTGCTTGTTGTTGTCGTTGCTGTTGTTATTATTATTATTATTATTATTATTATGAGCAGGAAGGGTGTATCAATTCAACATTATGTTTACTTAAATATAAGCCGACGCCCCCACTCTCTTTTCTACCATCGATTTTTTGGGGTTTACATATTCCTCGGCTTATATTCAACACACACACACATACATATATATCCAGTATAGCACTGAACGTAGAAATAAAAAAAAAATGGCTATAATTTGATAACCTTAGTTTTCTTCATTATATATATATATATATATATATATCATGTTTAATATAGAAATGACTGTTTCATTTTTGAATGAAACAGATCTAGTTCTGTAGAAGCAATTTCTATATGAAACATGATGTTTACACTCTACTGATGTATTGAGTACCTTACTAACTGTGGTTACCCCCGATTGAACCCAAGGCTCACATATATATAAGGAACCTTTACGTCAGTAAAGGTTCCTTATATATATAAAGAGACTTCATTACCTTGGCAGGAGACTTCCATAAACATGGATAGTATCAGGATGGATTCACTGGAGTTCACAGCGGCTATGGTTATGATTCAAGAAATGAAGAGAGATTAAGGCTCCTGGTATTCTGTGGTGCAAACGAACTAACTATTTGTAGCACAAATTTCAGGAAACCGGCTAGCCATCTCATCACATACCAGTCAGCTGAACACACAAGCCTGATTGATTTCTTACTTGTAAGACGAGATAAACAGACTGTAATAAATGCTAAGGCCTTCCCTGGGGAATAATGAGCTGCCCAAACATAAGTTATTATTAGTGACATCAGATTAAACACAAAACAAAACAAGATATGCAGGAAAATATGGGGATGGAGGATTTGGAAGCTAAAGGACCTTTCAGTTAAATATGGGTTTAAAAGGGCCTTACAGGATGCAGTAGATGAGAGGGGTGACATATGTAGAGGACAACTGGAAATTCTTGCATGATAATCTTTTGCAAATTACTGATGACTGCATTAGCCAGACAGAGGGTGATTTGGTGGTGGAACCGCACTGGATAGAGCCATTAAAGCCAAGAGACAGGTGTGGAAAGACTGGAAAAATGGAGGTAGCAGAAACCGGTACCAGGTTGCTAAGAGGGAAGCTAGACAACAGGTACATACACATAGCTCAGAGAGAGGCTGAAAAAAGAAATTTTGCCAATGTCTAGAGGTGCCAGGAGATGAAGGTGAAGAGAGGCCACAGTAGAGGTAGACCAAGGAAGACCTGGGCAGAGGTGTTAATAGATTTCAAATTGCTGAGACTCACAGAGGAGTTGACGAAGAAACGTGGTGAGTAGCATTGGCAATTTGATTTATAGTTAATTGCCTGTCATCCATCACCATGTGGTGAACACAATCAAGCTCTATCAAATTCCTCTAAGAATCTGATAGAGCTTGTTTCTTGTAAGTGTTTTCTGCTTTCTGTTCAACGCCCACATTCTTTGCTAGCCTACCTGAGATCCCACTACAGCTCTTATATACCCATAGTTTGGATTTGGGACAGAGGATAGAATTTCTACCCACCCCTTTCCTACACTCTAAGCAGGGTCATTTCCCAGATGGATCAGGGCCTTGTTTTCCTTACTACTTAATTAAATTTTGGTCTTTGCCAAGTTAACTTTAAGACCTTTTGATTCTGGGTTATACTTTCAGGTCAGGAATTTTTTCTCTAGTTCTACCATAGATTCAGGTATGAGAGTTAGGCCATCTGCATACAGGAGTTCCCAAGGACAACCAGTTTTAAACTCTTCTGTTATAGCCTGGAAGATGATAATAAATAGCAGAGGGCTAAGGACTGAACCCTGGTGGACACCAACTTGCACACTAAACTCCTTGCTATAGTCATTATTAATTTTAAATTTGCTGACTGCACCTCTGCACACGACTTGTATTAACTTCATAAGCCACTCCTTCACCCCCTAGTTTCCACCAAATTACAGAACAGGGGGACCCTGTCAAAAGCTTTCTCCCAGTCAACAAATGCTAAGTAGCGGGGTTTACTTTTTGCTAGATACTTCTCCTGTAGTTGCCTCACAAGGAAGAGAGCATCCGTGGTATATTTACCTAGCAGAGATCTTAATTGCATCTCATCTAAGTTAATTTGATCCCTAATCAGTTGTATGATGACTCTTTCTATATCTTTCATGACCTAGTCCATCAATTTAATGCATCGGTAGTTTTTTCTGTCACCTTTGCCCTTGTAGCAATTGACAATGCTGCTGCTATGCCAGTCATTAGCTACAGTACCATTTTGTATTACTTGGTTTACAATATGGGTTGGTGATGGTGTAGCCTACCATCCCAAATGCTGTCAGCATCTCAGCAACTATTCCCGATGGCCTGGCTGCTTTACCTGTCTTCATATCCTTAATTGCCTTACTTACTATGCTGCTACTGACTTGTACTACTGGTCCCTATGTTTGGTCGTCTTAGGGCAGGCTATCTTCCTCCCATGCATTCACTTTATTCATCTGTCTCTCATAATGACACTTCCATGCTGTCTTCTTTTCGGCATCAGTGAGGGCAAGTGCACCATTGTCATCTCAGACACACTTCTTACCAACAACATCACAATTTTCCACTGACACACTGCCTCACATTTTTGCTCCTCATGTCACATAGCATGCATAAACTTATATTTTCTACTTTCCTTCTTGCACAGTATACTTATCGACTAGCCTCTCTCCTGGCCTCTTGGTGAAGTTCTCTGCTCCCCCATTTTGCCATCCTTTCTATGCCTGTCTCTTAGCCTTAATTGTTTAATCCACCCTACTATTCCACCACCAAGTCACTCTCCCACTCCCTGGGTCTCTGCTCCAGTCACAAACCTCATTTGTGGCCTTCAGTAGATTATCTTTCAGGAACTCCCACTGTTCCTCTACATTGTATGTCGTTATTTCTTCTTCCTTATTATCAAAAACATCAAGATATTCCTAAATATGTTACAAGCTAAGGTCTCCTTCGTCTTCCATATCCTTCTCCCCCAGGTTGCTCTCTGTCTCCAAGTTCGTCTAGCTGTAATTAAGAAATCACTGACTACTCGATAAAGTACATAGCTCTGAGATCAGAGAGTCACTCCAGGTAGAGCCGTTACTTCTCCGAATTGAAATATCACAGCTCTGATACTATGGGCATGTGGTGAGAATGTCTCAGGAAAGAAACGCTGGAGAGATTTTACGGGCAATACCAACCGGCAGGAGACCCAGAGGTAGACCCTGAGCAAGATGGTTGGATAACATCCATGAGCTTGGCTGATCTCACTTGGGGATCCAGCTGGATCAGTTGGAGACAGTTGCTTCTAACAGGACCCACTGGAAGGAGTGTTTGAGGGCTCTGCCCCCATGACCCTCTCAGGAATAAGTAGGCGAAGAAGAAGACTGACTACAAGATTATGTTGGGAGGTGTATTCCTTGCCAAGGAGGAGTTGTAATTACAAACATCAATAATAGTTTGCAGATTAATTCATTCATTAATTAAATCACAAACAATGCAATCACATTTCACAAATCACCTCAGGAAATGAATTTTAGATTTGGGGAATAAATGTCCCAATTACCAGGTAGGCATGTAATAAGCAAATCACGGACATAAAGTAAACAAAAGTTTTAAAACCAAATGTGATAGATTCATAAATAAGCAAGGCAGTGCAAAGCATTAATGTTTAGCATTACACAACATGATTTAAGCTATAAAAATGTATAGAGGATAAGTCTACATGCACTAATTACAGTTCATGTATGCAAACACAAGCATAATATACTTACAGAATGCTAACACACCATAGTGCATTCATTTGAATTTGTAACATATTTTGTTCAAATACAGCCTAAGAGCGGTATTAAACTACACACTTTATATATGTGTGTGTGTGTATTTATATATATATATATACACACATATATTTAATGCATTGGTGTATCGCACTACAAAAAAAATACACAGCCCATTCTACACACACACACATATATATATTCATTTTAAGGCTAAATAGTGAGTCTTGTTAGTCTGGAGTTTCACCTGTTTATCACAGGGTCATCAGTCATGTTCTCAACTGATGACCTGTTGGGATACTTGAATGAGGAGAAATGCAAGTAGAACCTTTTGTCCTGAACCATACCTACATATTTTTCATTGGCTTTTGGTTGGTTGGTTAGTTGGTGTTTGTGTATTTGATCTCTGCTTCATATATGGAGTGAAATATTTAAAATTTTGCAAGGGTTGTACTTACCAAGCAAATATGTAAACTCCAAGACTGAAATTTTTAGACATTGTTTGCATCAAAAGGGCTATTTCCTGTCCAACTGGAAATCCACACCACAAGGTACCCGTTTACCAGCTTTGCTAAATCCTCCATGAACCTATTGCTCTCTGTCACTTATCCCCTCACAAAAAATTAAACACATCACATCCTCATCCACATGCACACCACATAATAGATTGTTGAAAGAGGTTTTAGCCTTACAAAATCACATTGTATGCTAGCTAACATACATACAATTAAACATTTTATTTTGCATGTTCAGATTTGAAGTATAGGGAACTTTTTAAAAGAGACTTAAATGGTTGCAAAATAACTTGCACGCTAGATTACACAGTGGTATTTATAAATATATCTCATCAGAAGTTACCTCTATCGCTCCCTCAAGGGTAACCATTCTATGATCTCTATTTAAAGTTTTTAAAATAAATAGCTTGCAAGTCAAGTCACATACATATTACACATACACACAGATTAACTTATAAATAAAGTCACACACATACTACACATATGTCAGTTTCAAAGTTTCTAGCCCCGAGAAATTTGGAACTTGGGAATCACCTCCTTTGTTCTCAAAAAAGGGGGCTCTCCACTGTATTAAAACAAATTTAGTGGTTTAACGTTTTTTTTTCTGTTTTTTTTTTCAAATCTTGAACTGAAATCACTTTTTAACATGCTACCAGCAGCAAGTGTTTTAATGACATTTGGGGTTCCCAAAACAGACTTCATACTCATCGTAGGGTCCTTTTTGAAGCAATGTTTTACAACTGGATAGCCTTCTGGGTGCCAGGCGTTTTAGTTGGTAAGCCATATTTACCAGGATTACCAGATATATGAACAATCATACTAACTGGGAAATATGAGTTTTAATAAAATTGTAGTTTTCATGTGAGTAACCCTATAGTTTATGTTCATTACTGACATGTGAAAAATGATTAAAGATAAGAATGATATTTTAATAATTTATTTCTATGATAAAATTACATAAATGTTCAACATGTATGTACCAATTACATACAGGATTAAATGTATTGGAAAAATAACTATACAGAAACAAGTATAGGGTTAAAACCCAGGAACTTGTAATTGGAAAACAAACTTCTTATTGTAGCAATTTTACTGAGATGGGAAATGCATTGTGTGTATGTGTGTGTAAATTTTAAAGAGTTACAGACAGTGATGTATATAAATATATAAACACACATGGCATATTATTATGATTGATTAAAGCACAAAGACAACAGTATATTACTCTTGTTAGAAATTTGGTTCCAAAAAGGTTAATGCCAGTAGAGTAGTTTAATAATAAAAATGAGATCAGTTCATTATCTGGCGAAAGAACAAAGCTCAGTCTTTAGATAAAATCTACTGAAGTGAATTGAAGTGTTCATAGTCCTTAGAAGATTAGATATATCTTGAAGTCTAACACAAGGAAGAATATGTCAGCTTTGTAAATATCCTTAATTGTCTCGATAAAGGTATATATATATATATATATATCAACAAACATTGTATGATGTAAAGCTCAAATGTTTGTACTTATGAAGTACTGAGAGAATAAAGTTTATAAAAGATATAGAATGCTATTGTGCAGAAAATAACTCTTAAGTACAGTCAGTTGCTATAAAATAGGGTAAAGACTCTTAGATATTTGGCTGAGTTGATAACTAAAGGGTTATAATGTGTTGTTTTGATTCATGGAACTGGAGGTGATTTTGGCTAGGTTTACCATGGCTGTGTCCACTCTTTTCATAAGTGTTGAGGCAACAATACTAGAGTTGTGGACTAGATAATATCATTAGGAAGAACTCTTCTATCTATGCTGATGACCTCTTTCTCAGTGCAGCTTTTGGAAAAGTTCTAAACCTGGAAGAATGTTCTAGAGTTCAAAGATTTAAAGGTCAAGATGGCAAAGACCAAATGTATTTATTAATAATACAGATTACAAATGTTACAGTGGCAATTGGCTTGGCTTCAAATGATATATTTATATATCATCATCATTGTTTTTCATTTTTGTGTTGACTGTCCGTGCGGGCATGGGTTAACTCGGAATTTGGATGGAAGGGGCAATGTTTTACAGCTGGATGCCTTTCTTGATGCAGCCCTATTAATAGGTTCTTACAACATGCAGGAATACTGTATATCTGTTCTAAACTAGAAACAGACTATTTATATATGTATACACCACCCCGTTCTATGTAAAGTTATGTTGGTGCTGTGCCATCCAGGCCGAAACAAATGAGATCGTGTAGGTGTCACGACAAAAAAACACACAATCCACGCTGTAATGTGGCCGTGTAGGCAACACGGTAAAAACCTCCCAGACCCACACTGTAAATGTGGTTGGTGTTAGGAAGGGCATCCAACTGTAGAAAACCTGCCAGACAGTCCTATGCGAGCAAGACAATCACTCTTGCCTCAAGTGGGACTACCCCCGTCCAAACCCATGCAAGCGTGGAACACGGACGTTAAACGTTGATGATGATGATGATGATACACACACACACACATATATATACCCACACACACATATATATATATATACACATACACACATATATATATACACACTGTAGTACAAATTTGGTAGAAATATACAAGGGTAAGAGCACTCAGTCCATATGATTAGTTAAGTATAATTACTTACAACAGTGACAATACTTAAGTTTCATTGGGTTATACACCCTCAACTCATTCAGTCTGTTATATAAACAAAGATGGTTACTTCTGCCATATATATATACACATATATATACATATATATATTTATTTATTAAAATAACAGATTAAAGTTTTAATAAATATTTGCTCTAGGGTTCTTATCTATTTGATATATATTTATCCTTATCAAGCCTTCTTTGGATTTTAGTCTTCACATTTATTATTATTACTATATATATATATTTGCAAGAGATGTCAACATGAATGGACCTGTTATTTTTATCTAAAGACATTTTTTCCAATCCCACCTGCCCGTCCCCTCAATCTATTTTATTTTTCATTCTTTCTTTTGATGAAGGACTAGCGTCCAAAACGTTAATACCCTCTTCCTGCTATATCAAGCGTTAACCTAATATATACCTTCCATATACTGTACCGATTGTGTTGTTATTTCTGTTTACCTTTTACTTATATATATCTCATCATCATCATCATACGTCCGCTTTTCTCTGCTTGCAAGGGTGGGACGGGAACTGATTCTGGCTCGATTTTTACAGCTGGATGCCCTTCCTAACACCAACCTCATTTACAGTGAGTGCTGGGTGCTTTTTTGCTGTGGCGCCTACTCGATCACTTTGCAGTGGAATGATAGGGACCCCAGTCCCTATCATCTCATTTCTACAGCTGAGTAAACTGGAGCAATGTGAAATAAAGTGTCTTATATATACTGGTGCCATGATAATAAAGTGTCTCTCTCTCTCTATATATATATATACTGGTGCCATGATAAACAACCCCCAGACCACTATGTGAGGTGGTTGGCATAAGGAAGGCATCCAGCCACTGAAGAAAACCAAGCCCAAAACGATCATGTGGCCACCTGACCTGTCTGACCTCATAACATGACATCCTGTCTTACCCATACAAGCATGGAAAATAGACATTAAACAATGATGATATATCCAGTAATTGGTGTAGGTTTGGTTGTTGATATGCTGGTAGTGTTTAGGGTATAGTTCTGAAGGGTGTATGCTTAGTGTGAGATGTGTTTGTTAGATTGGGTTGAGCTTAGGTATATGGACAATATTTGTTTCAGTTCTTGGATAGTGTTGGTTTGGTGCAGACTTGTTTGCGTTTATGATAGAGCAATTAACAGTCATGGTTGTGTATTTTTATATAAGAAGGAAATTTGTACAGTATATTCAGTGCAAATAATGGCTATATGTAAGAATGTAGTGATATCTTTAGTAGTTTGACAGAGAACTAGGATTGCAGCTGTATACAAATAATTAGTGTTATATCTTTAGATGAACAACACTGCAAAGTCTCACTGAACTTACACATCTCTTTCTTTTACTCTCTCTCGCACCCCTTCTCTCTCTCTATCTCCCCCCTCCCTTTCAATCTCTATCTCCAACTCTCCCCTCATATACACAACACATTACCAAGCCTATGAGGTTGGTCCCTAATTATTCGACCAGTCATCAACACAATTGTAAACTTTAGAAGCTACTAGAACCTGGTATTGTTCAGGAAATAAACCACTCAGTATGTGTGTGTGTGTGTGTGAGAGAGAGAGTGTGTCTGTGTATATATCTCTGATGGTGATTGTGTGTGTTCTTGCTTTGGTATCTCTTTTAATAGTAGTAGTAATAGTAGCAGCAGTAGCAATAGTAGTAGTAACAGTTGTGACAACTCTCTCAATGATGTGCCATCTACAACATGGTTTTTGTGCTGGAAATAGCAGCTGGGTCTATCATAAATCACATACTACTACATTAAATAATGAACCAAACAACAATAAACATAGATAATGTAGTCCTAAACCAAAATAAAATAAAAAAGCCTATGGTGATGTATGGAACACCTTGATCATTGATCTGCTCAAGCAAGGCAGACCTGGGGTTAAATAACTATTATGGTTCATCTTCTTTTCTAGTGAAATGTTCTCTATCGAAAATCTATTTTTTTCATCTTGTGTAATATGAGGGTTGGCTAAAAAGTTCATAGACTGACCATGATATTCTCATGGCATCTGACGAAATGAGGTTTATTTTTCAACATAGTCCCCTTTGCAGTCCACACACTCCTTCCATTGGTATTGCAGTACTTGGATTCCATTGGTGAAGAAGCTTTTATTCTGTTGGTAAAAAAACTCATCAACTGCAGATATGACATCATCACTGCAATACTGATTCCTAGCCAAGTGGTGTTCATGTTGGAGAACAGATAATAGTCAGATGAAGTCAAATCAGTTGAATAGGGAGGGTGATCAACCTCTTCAAAGATACAGTCATGCACAAGGACTTGTGTGTTAGAGCAATATTCTGATGAAACAAGACCCCGTTCATTAGTTTTTCTGGGTGTCTGGTTGTGATAACCTTTTGTACTGTAAGTTGTGGTTTGGAACATTACTTAAAAAAATTCTTAAATCAAATTATAATGAAAGGTTTCAATGTTAAGTACGAACATTTTAAAATGGGCATAGTTAAATTTGGGCAGGTTGGTAAATAAAGGGTTCAAAATTGTGGTGCCCCTGGCTTCTGTCAAGTTAGCTGCCCTATCTCCTTAACACTTTACCATTTAAACCGGCCATATCTGGCCAGAATTCTTTCACCTCTTTTTGTTCAAATTGACCATAACCGGCTGCTTATATTTATGTTAAGGTATTGTTCACAAAATATATAATATTGAAATCTCATAGATTCAATATTATGCGAGATAAAAAATGTTTACCGTGAAAATACAATAGTAAAATATAGATTAATAAAAATGCTAAAGGGTTAATCCATCACTAACTACCACAGTATATCTCTCTCTCTCTGAATTGGCAATGGTGTGGCAAATACTTTCTGTTTTGGTCTTCCATAGCTTACATTTGTTGTCAGCTGATGGTAACACATATGGTTATTTTAAGTAGGGTACATCATATTGCCATTGTTTGCGGTGTATTGTTTATGGAAGACATAAACAAGCATTGCCATTTGCCTTTAAACAGTGTCAATAGGAAGCCAGCAGATGACACAAGCACACACATAACACATGAAATTTGTCCCAACACAAATGACTACAATAATAGTTGATCACTTGAGATGATTTGATCAACTATTATTGTGGTAGTTTCTGTAATGTGACACACATTTAATATATATATAGGGGCAGAAGGTTCAGTAAATCTGTAGAAAACTGGTGAGGTTACCAAAGTCAGCACTCAATACTAGAGCAGGGTGTATATAATAAGAACAAAGTGGAGGTGTTACATTAAGAAATTTATTGATCAATCCTGGTTACAATTGTTTCATAAACAGTCTGCTCATGATCCAGGTTAATGTTCCAGACCATATTCCAGATCTGCCTGATCCTCGGACCAGTGCTATCACAACTAAGTCCACATCAATGACCATGGAGTTCTGTGCCTTTCGTTTGTGTATTTATTTTTTAAAAATTATTTTTCGTTCTGTTTTGTTTCTGCTCAATTCCTTGTCCTTTCTTTGTTAATTTTCTTAAGTTTATTTATATGTGTACATATATATATGTGTGTGTGGATGTATATATAAATTTTATATTTAATATAGAAATAGCTTCTACACGATTATTATATATCTCTTTCTATATATATATAGGAACAAGTATGACCCCGGCGACAAAGCTCAAGCCGTTTCGACGGCTAATTCTGGACAGCCTATATATATATATATATATATACACACAATGTCACTGGACCGAGACCTTTGGCGGTACTCAGTAACAGAGAAGACCCACCTTACCTAAATACAAAGTAAAACCTACTAGTCAGTAGGCATCTCTAACAAAATACACCCCCGTCCCACCCCATCCACACCGCCCCCTTCAATGTAAAGTTATGTTGGTGCCACAACATCCAGGCCGAAACAAATGAGATCGTGTAGTTGTCACGACAAAAAACACACAGTCCACGCTGTAATGTGGCCGTGTAGGCAACACGGTAAAAACCTCCCAGTCCCACACTGTAAATGTGGTTGGTGTTAGGAAGGGCATCCAGCTGTAGAAAACCCGCCAGACAGTCCTATGCGAGCAAGACAACCACTCTTGCCTCAAGTGGGAAAACCCCCGTCCAAACCCATGCAAGCGTGGAACAGGGACGTTAAACAATGATGATGATGATGATGATGATATACATACACATATACCTACAAACGTTTTTTTTTCCCTCTTCTTGTACCACACCTTTTTTTAAAGAATTGTTTGTAATCATTTGTACGGGGTGGGAGGTTGCATGCGTGTGTGTGTGTGTGTACAGCTGTATATAAGTCAGGGGCACACATACAAAGTATAATGCTGTCATGCCTTCATTGTTATGGTAACGAAAGCTGAAGTGACCTAATCTCATTGTTATTTTTGATTATGTAAATCCTATTTGTAGTGCTGTTTATGGGGTTGTTGGTGGTGTTAGTGTTGGTGGTGTAGAACTTTGTAATTGTGGTAGCGGGGAGGGGGGGTGATGATGTTGGTCATGATGATTATGGTGGTTATCATAGTAATGATGATGATTGGTAGATGAGGGTTGTGGTGGAAAGGGGATGGGTTGAAGCATGATAAGTAAAAAATATACAAAAAGTGAAAAGGGTGGAGTAGCTGGATATTATTTTCATTGTTGACTAAACTTTAGTTTCTGCTTGAGTCAACCAACCTGTAGCTTAGACACTATCCTTAAACACACTGGAGTATGTCAGTCTATAGCAAGATCTATCTTAACTCTTTAGCATTTACATTACTCTATATATATTGTATTTTCACTGTAAA
>OZ024751.1:50449723-50452223 GCA_964016885.1 Eledone cirrhosa
CTATTGCAATACCTGCTCCTTATTCTAGATGTGGAAGACGGGGACCTTTGGCACCACACAGTGACGTCCTGTTCGACGGTTGGTCCAGCTCCCAATGCCAAAGTTTGGTGCTAGTCCCTCCAGGATTTTCCACATGTAGATCACTGCGTATCTCTCCCGTCTTCGCTCCAAGGAGTAGAGGCTCAGTTCCCTCAGCCTCTCCCAGTAAGCTTGTCTCCCTCATCCCGGCAATCCTCTTGGTGTAGCTTCGCTGGATTGCCTCAAGCTCTGTGGTTAGTCCGACACTATGGGGTGACCACAGCTGGGAGCAGTAGTCCAGGCGGCTTAGGACAAAAGTCCTCCACAGTGTCAACATGGTGTCTCGATCTCTGTAAGGAAAGTCCTCAAGATCCAGCCAGCGAATCGTCTACATGCTGTCGCCACCTTCATGATGTGTGAAGAAAAAGATGCATCATCGCTCATGTCTATGCCCAGGTCTCGTATCGATTTGACACGGGGATATCGGTCCCTCCTGGTCCTGTGTAGCTGTGTCCGCTATATTTGTGTTTGTGTTTGCAGGTTTGTATTGTAGGGCTTGGAATTTGCCAGCATTAAACTGCATGTTGTTTTCTTCCGCCCATCTGTATATGGCATCCAGATCTGCTGTAAGAGGGCAGCGTCAGCCGGGTTTTTGATTGCCTGTGCTACCTTAGTGTCATCAGCATAGCTAGTGAGGGATGTTGTTGCATGCACCACAGAGGGCATGTCCGAGAGAGCCACCAAAAACAGTAGTGGTCCCAGGACTGTCCCCTGAGGCACCCCACTTGTTATCGGTGTTTCCCTCGAGAGGGCCCCATTTGCTGCGACTGCCTGGCTTCTGTCCCTTAAGAAGCCATGCAGCCACTCACCTACTTTTCCAGTTATGCCGAGTCCGTGTAGTTTGTGACATATCATTCCGTGGTCGACCTTGTCAAAGGCCTTCGCAAAGTCAAGATATATCACGTCTACATGTGAGCTGTCTAGTAGTTGTCTCAGTACCCAGTCGTAGTGATGTAGCAGCTGTGTAAGGCAGCTTCTTCCTGGGCGGAAGCCATGTTGCGTGCTAGTCAGGCGGTCATTTTCTTCGAGGAAAGTGATTAGCTTCTTTCTGACGACTCGCTCCATGACCTTACTGATATGCGACGTCAGGGAGACTGGCCTATAGTTCTTGGCCTCCGCTCTACTACCTCCTTTATGGATAGGGCATATTGTGCCTTCTTTCAGCTCCCCGGGTAGTACACCGCTAGCCAAGGAGCTTCTGAAGAGCATCTTCAGTGGAGTTGCTAAGGCCCGCTTACATATTTTTAGGAGAACTGCTGGGAATCCATCAGGTCCAGCAGCCGAGTCTGTTCTAATTTCATCAATGGCGTACACCACATCCTCCTCCGTTATGTCTATGTGGTTGATGGTTGCCATTTCTTGATGTAGTGTTGTGGCATCAAAGAACTCCTCTGGCTTCGTTATTTGCATGTGCCTCAGTGGACATGTGAAGACACTTTTGTACTGTTCGTTCAGTATTTCACATATCTCTTGGGGATTTTCGGTTAATGAACCGTCCGTGTGGAAGAGTGGTCCAATCTTGCAGTGTACTGAGGCAGTTTCTTTTGCAAATTTAAAGAAGGCCTTAGGGTTTGTTTTAATGTTTTCTATGGCCCTGTTCTCTTTCCTTGCCCTCTCATTCTCATGTGAAAGCTTGAGTGCAATCTCGGTGTCAAGTAGTGCACGTTTCAAATAGGATTCCTTCTTGTTTTGGTTTTGTTGACTATTCAACTGGTTTGAGAGTTTAGTTCTACGTCTCATAAGGATTTTCCTATCTCTGGGAATAAGATTTTTGTGTCTGTTTGCCTCTTTCTCCGGGACACACTTTTTGCATATGGTGTGTATCGTTGTCATGAAGTGTTGAAATTGTGTGTTAGTGTCTTGTGTGGCGAAGTTTGCACTCCATGTTTGCTTCCGGATTTCACTCTTAATCCTCTTCCAGTCAGCCCCGTAGAAGTTAAGGCTGGATAGCGTCCCGGAGCTTCTTGGTGGTTTTGTCTCTGTTGGTTCTCTTGGACCACATATCATTAGCTCTACCAAGTTATGATCCGAGAGAATTGTTGGTGTCACTTTTACATTGTGGATGAGCACTTCGTTGTTTGTAAAACAGAGGTCCAGGACATTTTCGCCTCTTGTTGGGAGGAGTATTGCTTGCTCCATGAACAGCCTGTGTGTGAGGGCCAGCAGGGATTCCGTCTGTCTCTGTTCTTGTTCTATTGACGTCATTCCAGGGAGGAGGTGGCCCTCAGGCCATTTGACCTTTGGTAGGTTGAAGTCTCCCAGCAGTAGGATGTTGAGACCCTGGTCCAGTTTGTCAAGGACCTCTTCTATCCTACTTAGGCTATCCTCAAATTTACCCTCATGACTGGGGGCATCGGGCGGCCGATATGTGACACATATTACCGTCTGTAGTTGCTTCATATGTATTATCAGTGTGTCACAG
>OZ024751.1:50464723-50499723 GCA_964016885.1 Eledone cirrhosa
TGCTATAAATGTGGTTGGTGTTAGGAAGGGCATCTAGCAACCATAAAAACCCACCAAGGTATGGTGCATACAACAGGCACAACAGGCCAGACCTCCCTCATAACATGACCACTCAGCTCCTAAAATACAGTTCTGTTGTGGACAGGGTATGGCGCGGCCAACCGCCCAGGCTCTCTTCATAACGGGACCACCCACTTCCTCTCAGTAAATGCGGTTGGTGTTAGGAAGGGCCCCTAGCTGTAAAAAAAATAAACCCCACCCAAAATACAGTTCTGTTTGTATAAGGTACAGTGTGGCCAACTGGCCAGATTTGTCACATAAAGTGGACAACCTGTCTAACCCATGCAAGCGTGGAGAAAATAAATGTTAAGTGGTGATGAGGATTATATATGTATATATATATGTATAAGTGACACAGAGGAGACTGAGGTTAGCTGGACATGCTCACCGACATCCAGAGTTGACATTGCACTCAGTGCTCCTTTGGGAGCCCCTACATGGACACACTAGAAGAGGAAGACCAAGGTTAACGTATATTGATGCCTTAAGGACAGACACTGGTCTGTTGGAGACGCAGGACATGGCAGCGATAATGAGGGACAGAGACCGCTGGAAAGAACTCGTCCATGGATCTCGGGAATTTTACCCGCCTTAGATATATATATATATATATATATATATATATATATATATATAATGGCTGCTCCCTCGTTATCGAGTATGGCCAAATATATCATCATTTCATTTTATCCGCTTTTTCCCTGCTTGCAAGGGTGGAACGGGAACTGATTCTGGCTTGATTTCTACAGCTGGATGCCCTTTCTAACACCAACCTCATTTACAGTGAGTGCTGGGTGCTTTTTTGCCGTGGCACCTGCACGACCACTATTTCTACAGCTGAGTGAACTGGAGCCATGTGAAATAAAGTGTCTTGCTCAAGGAAACAACACATCACCCGGTCTGAGAATTGAACTCACAACCTTTCGATTGCAAAGCCAATGCTCTAACCACTAAGCCATGTGCCTTCATATATAAATATATATATATATAAATATATAATATATATATATATATATACACATGCATACATACACACATATATATACCGGCTGATCCAAAACTGACTAGACCATTTATATAATTTGAAATGTCTAGTAAATTTTGGACCACCCAGTACACACATACACACATAAAGGAAAGTAAAAACCTTGAAAAGGCTTGCTGAATACAGGCGTCGCTGTCTGGTTTTTTTTATCTTCCTCTATACCCACTCTACTTCTTCCTATGTACAGAGTACTCTCCTGATTTGTGGTCTCCTTGGGTCTCAGACTTTATATATCTATATATATATATATGTGTGTGTCTGTATATATATACACACACACACACATATGTACATGCACATATATGTACATGCGCATATATGCACTCACACATATGTATTGATAGAAGTTAAAGCATTTGAAAAGAGTTATATTGTATATTGTAAACATGACTCAGAATATAGTGTGTGTGAGAGAGAGGGGGAGAGAGAGACAGACAGATACACAAACAGACATATAGAGAGATATATAAGCAGACGGAGAGATACCCAGACAAACAGTCAGATATAGAGACAGACATACACAGACAAACAGATATACAGACATACAGATATATAGACAGAAAGATACACAGTCAGAGATGGATCTTTCCCACCAAAAGTCCAATAAAAAACATCCTTTATTGACTAATGATCCATAAAAAATAACTGCAAACTTTAATATAATAAATGGAGCTTTTGTTTCTTTTGAATGTCTTTCTACTTTCCACACCCCCTCTCTCTCTCTCCCCATTATATTTCCTCATCATGCCCCCTTCCTTTGAGCTCCTCTCACCCCACTTGAACCTTCTCTCCACCCAAAATGCACATCTCTCTCCTCATGAAGCCTCCTCTCTCTCATCACTCATCTCCCCTCTTTTGAGCTCCTCTCTTCCCCCACAAGAACCTACTCTCCACCCCAAATACTCATCTCTTTCCCCATGACCCTGCCCCCTCTCACCCCCTCCTCTCACCCCCCTCTCACCCCCCCTCCTTTAAGCTTCTCTCTCTCCCCACAAGAACCTAGTCTCCACCCCAAATACTCATCTCCCTTCCTGCGCTTTCTCATCACTCACCCACTTCCTCCTTTGAGCTCCTCTCTTTCCTCCTTTGAGCTCCTCTCTCTCCTCCTTTGAGCTCCTCTCTCTCCTCCCCGCAAAAACCAACTCCCTACCCCAGTATTTTTCTGCTATTTAAAAACAACCACCAAAACAAAATTTTTCTTTTGAATCTGAAAGATAAAATAAAACAATTATCACTGATTTAAAAAAAAAGTTTTAATTGTTTGTATTTTTTCCTCCTTTAATCCTCTTCCACACAAGCTCCACCTCTTCACAACCATCTACTGTGCCTCTATGTTGCTGCTCATCTCCCTGCCAGTTTCTCTAAAGAATTGTTCTAAATATTAATTTACTAATGAAAAAGTTAGTTATTCTGTTAAATTCCTCCAAAATATTGGCTTATTTTCCAAATTAATTGAAACACAGGCAATGTATTTCATTAGAAATATTGTACAGAAAGGGTTAACCCTTTAGCATTTACATTACTCTATATATACTATTGAGTTTTCATGGTAAAGGCTTTACCTCACATAATTATCTCACATAATATTGAATCTATGAGATTTTAATATTATCTATTTTGAGAACAATACCTTAACATCGGTATGAGTAGCAAGTTATGGCCGGTTTGAACAGAAAGGGGTGAGAATTCTGGCCAGACATGGCCAGTTTAAATGCTAAAGGGTTAAATAGAAACATCTGTAATTACATCAACATTAAATGGTGAAAATATAGGGTCCTTTGTATTTTATAGCATGGTGTGTTTATAGGGGGGTTGTTTCATATTTTATAATGTGGTGGGAATATAGGGGGTAGTGTGTTTATAGGATGTTGTTTTATATTTTATAGTATGGTTTGTTTATAGGGGTTGTTTCACATTTTATACATTTTATAAGGAAAAAGTAGGTAGACTGAGGTGTGTGAAAAGTGTTGTTAATCTGTCCTGGTTTAATAACACCACCAGGCTCTTGTTTACCTTTAGTAGAGTCCATTGTTGTCACACTACCACCTGGCTCTTGTTTACCTTTAGTAGAGTCCATTGTTGTCACACTACCACCTGGCCCTTGTGTGTCTATAGTAGAGTCCATTCTGTTGTCACACTACCACCTGGCTCTTGTTTACCTTTAGTAGAGTCCATTGTTGTCACACTACCACCTGGCCCTTGTTTACCTTTAGTAGAGTCCATTGTTGTCACACTACCACCTGGCCCTTGTGTGTCTATAGTAGAGTCCATTCTGTTGTCACACTATCACCTGGCTCTTGTTTACCTTTAGTAGAGTCCATTCTGTTGTCACACTACCACCTGGCCCTTGTGTGTCTATAGTAGAGTCCATTCTGTTGTCACACTACCACCTGGCTCTTGTTTACCTTTAGTAGAGTCCATTGTTGTCACACAACCACCTGGCCCTTGTGTGTCTATAGTAGAGTCCATTCTGTTGTCACACTACCACCTGGCTCCTGTTTACCTTTAGTAGAGTCCATTGTTGTCACACTACCACCTGGCCCTTGTGTGTCTATAGTAGAGTCCATTCTGTTGTCACACTACCACCTGGCTCCTGTTTACCTTTAGTAGAGTCCATTGTTGTCACACTACCACCTGGCCCTTGTGTGTCTATAGTAGAGTCCATTCTGTTGTCACACTACCAGCTGGCTCTTGTTTACCTTTAGTAGAGTCCATTCTGTTGTCACACTACCACCTGGCCCTTGTGTACTTTCAATAGAGTCCATTCTATTGCAAACATTTAGAGCAGGTTTCCAATTTAAGGATACTTTCCTTCCCTTCCACCTTCCAGTCTCAAAAAGGGTCATGAGTTCTATTCTTCCCTCCTTGAACAAACAGTAAAAAATAAAAGAACCCAAATCAGCCCTAAATAGAGTAAACCTATGATGAAAGGCATTCCAGCCATGACTATCCTGTCTTGTATAACTAGGACTACACTACCAAATGTGACCTTCCTTTCTTTTTTCCAAATGGTAGGCTGTGATTTGAGAGATATCTGGCTGTTATTTAGAGCAGGTCAATGGTCAAATAGAAGCCCTTTTCTTCATATTGGTTTGTGTAAGAAGTATTATGTTGTATGGCAGGGAAACTTTACTTGACGTCCATTTTCTCTGCTAGCAAAAGTTGGTTGGGTCTTCAGAGACCAAGCCAGTACTTAGCTTTCATTGAGAGTGTGGTGTGTGTTCATTTCCAACTTAGTAGATTTAGATAAATTTCTTCAAACTTTTTCCAGATCCTCTGAGATGGTAAAATTGATATGGCCTTCATGTGGCAAACTATAAACATCTGCTAGCTCAATGTTTGCAGGACAGAAATTTGAGACCAAGATGGATAATCAAGTATTTTAAAATTGATTTGTAATGGACTGTGCAGTCTATTCCACTATGTAGAAGAAATATATACTCCACTTCTTCCTCTAAATAAAACATTATTATTGTTAGATCCTTAGAATCTTTAGAGTGTTGGACAAAATGCTTTGCAGTATTTTGTTACGGACCTCTGTGTTCTGAGTTCAAATCCTATCAAAGTCAACTTTGTCTTTTATTTTTCTGGAGTCAATAAAATAAAGTACAAATGATGTACTGAGGTTGATTTAATTGACTAACTCCCTTTGGCAAATTTTTGGCCTTGTACCTATATTAGAGCCATTATCATCATACTAGAAAGATAAACAGATTGAGAGGTTGATAAATGTATATAAATGTATATATGTATATATATAAATGTAAGAAAAGAGGATGTGGGAAGGAAGGAAAGAAGGAATTTGGGCTGATATAAGTAAAAAGGAAATATCTAGGTTATAGTGTATGTAGCTCAGCATGAGGATCATCATCATCATCATCATCATCACAATCATCACCAGAATCACCATCATCATCAGTACCATAACCACGACCATCAACATCATCATCATCAGTACCATCACCACGACCATATCACCACCACCATCATCATCATCAACAGCACCATCATCTTCACCATCACAATCGTCTTCATCCTCACCACTGCCATCTTTGTCCTCACAATCAGTATCACCCCATCATCATCATCTGTAGCTGCAGCTGTCCATATGTTCAGGAAGTTGATAACATCTAACAGTCATGGTAGATGCTCTATATACATTATATATATAATAAATGCTCTATAAACATTATATGCACTATACTGACACTGTATATATGATAGACGGTGTATATACATTATTTACTCTATACTCATCATCATCATCATCATCAACGTTTAACGTCCGTGTTCCACGCTTGCATGGGTTTGGACGGGGGTAGTCCCACTTGAGGCAAGAGTGATTTTCTTGCTCGCATAGGACTGTCTGGCAGGTTTTCTACAGTTGGATGCCCTTCCTAACACCAACCACATTTACAGTGTGGGTCTGGGAGGTTTTTACCGTGTTGCCCATATATATATATAATAAATGCTCTATATACACTATACTTGCACTATATAAATGATGGCCTCTATACATTATATACTCTATACTCACATCATATATATATGATAGTGTATATAATTTATATACACTATACTCACACCATATATATGATAGTCTTTTATTGGGTCAATATGCCATACTGTACACTTCTATACAGATGTGGCAGAAGTTACTGGGGTTTGACTGGGAGGTTTTGCTGCACCTTCCATATTCGACCAATCTTGCACCTTCAGATTTCCGCCGTTTCAGTCTCCCTAAAAATTGAAGGGACAGACCTGCAACTCTGAAGAGGATGTAAAAGTTCACCTGTAAGAGTTTTTTTGCCAGTAAAGACATGAAATTCTTTGAGCAGGGTATAATGGACCTGCCCAAATGATGGCAGAAAATATTGGAATGAAACTGTAATTATATTATTGATTTAATAGATCACATCGTGTTTAAAATTTGTGTCATATTTTTGCTTAAAAAACTGAACAAACTTTTTGGGCAACCCTGTTTATATATATATATATAGCTGTAGAAATAAGATGATAGGACTGGGTTCCCTATCATTCCACTGCAAAGTGGTCGTGGAGGTGCCATGGCAAAAAAGCACCCAGCCCACACTGTAAAGTAGACGTGTAGGCGCCACGGAAAAAAGCACCCAGCACTCACTGTAAATGAAGTTGGTGTTAGGAAGGGCATCCAGCTGTAGAAATCAAGCCAGAATCAGTTCCCGTCCCACCCTTGCAAGCAGGGAAAGGCGGACGTAAAATGATGATGATGAGATATACATATATATATATATATGTATATATAGTTCAAAATGATAAACAAATGCAGGAGTCAGTGGTACATAGTGTTATTAGCTTCACGCTTGGTGAGAATGGAGGAGGTTACGCCATTTTGAACATAAGGGAGTAAGGAGGAGATATATATATATATATAATTATATTATATTATTTATGTTCATACATAAATAATAAGGGGCGGAAAATTGGCAGTATTGGTAGAGGTTTGGACGCCATGCTTTCTAGCATAGTTACGTCCCTTTACAGTCTGAGTTCAAATCCCGCCGAGGTTAACTTTGCCTTTCATCCTTACGGGGTCGATAAAATAAAGTACCAGTAATGTACTGGGTAATTGCTGGCCTTGTGCCTAAACTAGAAACAATTATTTATGTTCATTCATGGAATAAAAAAGCTACCCAAGGTTTCAAGCCCAAATTTCACCATACCTCCAGGTGTTTATAGGAGTATAAAGATTTGGGTAGCACTTTTGTTCCGTGTGAACGTAACCTGCGCATTACTGTCAGCAGCGATTTGCGTTGGAGAAAGCACATCTCTAAAATTGTCAAGAAGGCTGAGGGTGTCTTGGCATCACTCAGCAAGACCTTTGTTAACCACTCTCCAGCCATCTATTTAAAGCTGTATACAGCTATGGTATGACCACACTTGGAATTCGCATCATCAGTCTGGAGCCCCTATCTTGCTCAAAACATTGACCTCCTGGAAACTGTTCAGAGACGTGCAACCAAACGCACACCCTCCATCAGACACCTACCATACTCTGAAGGCCTTGCTTCCCTGGGCATGGATTCATTGAAGCTCCCACATCTGGCAATGGACTTGGTAAACACCCACAAAGTTATTAACCATCTCGCCAACAACAACCCTGAGCACCTTTTTGATCTCCATGTGTCTAATACACGTGGACATGCCTACAAAGTCAGAAAACAGCACAGCTCCCATGACTTTCGGAAACATTTTTTCACGCTCAGAGTTGCTGAAGCATGGAACAAACTGCCTGCGTCAGTTGTTAGCTGCTGAGACACTGCATCCTTTAAAACCCTCATGCTTCCCGAAATTCGCCAAAACTACACCTGATGTCCCCCTTCCATACACATGCACACATGTGTATATTATGACTCATGCACTGTTCATTTTCCTGACGTTTGTACATTACCCTATGTACTATACATACACTTTTGATGAGTTGTAGTGCACCTGAGCACTGTACACAATATTTTCATTATTCATTATTCATATTCAAATATATATATTTCTGGTCTCTTCCTGATTGAGCAGTTTCCTGTTTTCCTTTTCATACCTACAGATATTGCTACATGTACACACACATATATATATATTTATTAATGTTTGTGTGTATACATATTGAGGTATGTATGTGTGTATGTATATGTTATATACACGTAAGTTTGTTTGTGTCTTAAACGTTTTACTTCGCATTTACATATTGCATACATGTGCACATACACATACAGTCTCTCTCTCTCACACACACAGCACAACCTCTCTCTCTCTCTCAAACACACCTGTGCCATTATTAAATCTGACTCACAACTCTGCTAACCAGCTGTTGTTCTCTGTATATATGTATGTGTGTGTGTATATATATATACATATATATATATCTGTCATCCACATTATGTCTGTGTCATGACTACCACACACTCTACTATTATATATAACAGCTCCTCCAATATATCAACATTTAACACTTGATTAATTTATAATACCAATTTATGGTGAACTTCCAACCCAGAGGTCTTTGTATGTCTTTGCGAAGACAACCTGTCTCAGCAAGTAGTTACTCTACATTGAAACTGACCCTGGGTAGAGAGGACTCTTCAATACAGTCAAACATACTCTCAACAAAATGCACAGTCCACATGGCAAAGTGTTTGGTGATAGGAAGGGCATCCAACCAGGTAAACCCTGCCAAAAACCTTTGAGTAGTAGAAAATATATTTTAATTCAACCCATGCAAGCATGGAAAAAATGGCTATAATATCATCATCATCATCATCATCATCATCATCACCGTTTTACGTCCGTTCTTCCACGCTAGCATGGGTTAGATGGGTTTTCCTGTTGTGGGCAGTGTCCGGTCAGTTGACCTTGTCTTGCTCATACAGGAACTGATTCTGGCTTGATTTCTACAGCTGGATGCCCTTCTTAACACCAACCTCATTTACAGTGAGTGCTGGGTGCTTTTTTTCTGTGGTGCCTACACGACCACTTTACAGTGTGAGTTGGGTGCTTTTTTTGCCGTGGCACCTACACGACCACTTTGCAGTGGAATGATAGAGACCCTAGTCCTATCATCTCATTTCTACAACTAAGTAAACTGGAGCAATGTGAAATCAAGTGTCTTGCTCAAGGAAATAACATATATTTATATATATATATATATATATATATATGTATATAATGTTAGTTCCACAACAAATTAGCAAACCATAGTCGAGGACATGTGTTTCACCCTAGGGATTCTTCAACTCATGTATGGTAATAGTGAGAACTGAAATATATATATAAGCCGGTTGGATTCTGTGCAGCTGATGTTGAAATATGAATGTGTATGGAGAATCTCATGGGTGTGGAGAAAAACTATATTGTGTAATATGTTTATATGTCTATATAATATATAGCATATAATGTATATATTACATGATATATAAAATATATGTTTCTTATGTGTATATCTATAAAATCTCCATAATCAACATCTTATTTCTCTTTTTTTTGTCATTTTTAGGTAAGTGGTACATTTTCATACATTAAATTCTTTGGTCTATTTCCAGTTCAGGTAAACACAGTTAATTTATTATGATTTGTTCATACACAAATTCATTCGACAGACAGAGAGATCTGTCTGACGAACGATCCAGAAGTATATATTATCGTCTGTGATCCAGAAACCTTTGGTTATGGAGTAGTTATATTTTTTGTGTTGTTCACTTTCTAATTATATATATATATATATATATATATATATATATATATATATATATATATATATATATATATATATATATATATATATATATATATATATATATATATATATATATATATATATATATATATATATATATATATATGGAGGCACATGGCTTAGTGGTTAGAGCATTGGCTTTGCAATCGAAAGGTTGTGAGTTCAATTCTCAGACCGGGTGATGTGTTGTTTCCTTGAGCAAGACACTTTATTTCACATTGCTCCAGTTTACTCAGCTGTAGAAATGAGATGATAGGACTAGGGTCTCTATCATTCCACTGCAAAGTGGTCGTGTAGGCGCCACAGAAAAAAAGCACCCAGCACTCACTGTAAATGAGGTTGGTGTTAGGAAGGGCATCCAGCTGTAGAAATCAAGCCAGAATCAGTTCCCGTCCCACCCTTGCAAGCAGGGAAAAAGCGGGCGTAAAATGAAATGAATGAATATAAAATCAGAGATGAGCTTACATATTGAGGCATATCTGAGGATCTTTCGATTCCAGAGTCAGGTTCGATCAATAATAGATCATTCCTTGAGCTGATCGACAGTGAAACATATGTAATTTGTTATTAAATATGTTATGATACAACACTGATTTTTTGTTCCTTTATTCTTATACTTATATATATATATATATATATATATATATATATATATATATATATGAAGCCAGTCACTAACAGAATGACATCTTCTTTGTGCGAGTCAAGAAACCTCCAGGGGTTTGTGAGCATGTGTGTAAGTGTATATACTTTCATTTATATAATCAGTGAACATGTCCCTTTTATACATTCTACACCGGCATTGTTTGAGTTTTGTTTCTCCTAATTTTACAACTAAAATACCAACAAAAAGAAACTTTCCCTATAAATATGAAACACCCTAATCTACACATATCTAAACATACATAGACATATGCTTTCATACACATATATATATATATATGCACTCTACGCATATGTAAACATACATACGTAGACATTTGCTCTGTCACTCTCATATACACACATAAATGTGCATACATACACATATATATATGCACTCTACACATATGTAAACATACATACTTACATACATAGATGTATGCTCTCTCACTCTCACACATAAAAATACACACATACACACACATAAAAATACATAGCTATATATATATATATGTGTGTGTGTGTTCTCACACATTTTTAGGATTGGCACCCATGTTAGGTTTTAGAGTTCTTTCTCTCTATCTTTGTTTACTTTCAGTTTGTTAGTAATATGGCTACTTCCTGATAGCTGCTGGCATTCTTCAAACAAGGAATTCTATTATAATTATCTTCCACCCCACACCAATTATAACTGATGCCACTGGCTGGGTCTTGCCCATTCTTGAAGCTAGTGAGCAATTTGGAATGTTCCTTTTATTCTTTTATTGGTTTCAGCCACTAAACTGTGGCCATGCTAAGGCACTTCCAGCCCCCACCTACCACGCCTTATGGCCTCTCTAGTAAGGAATTTTGAAGATAGAAAATTATATAGATACCAACAATGCTTTAACCCTTTGGCATTTACATTATTTTTGTGGAAAAGGGCAGTGGTTTGGCAGTATCAGTAGAGCGTAAGACACCATGCTTTGCAGCATAGTGTGTGGCCCTTTACATTCTGAATTCAAATCTGCTGAGGTTAGCTTTGCCTTTCATCCTTACACGGTTGATAAAATGAAGAACCAGTAATGCACTGGGGAAATTGCTGGCCTTGTGCCAAAAGTAGAAACAATTATTTTTGTGGTAAAGGTTTTATCTTACATAACTGTCTCACATAATATTGAATTTATGAGATTTTGATGTTATTTATTTTGAGAACAATACCTTAATATCAGTATGAGAGGCTGGTTACAGCTGGTTTGAACTGAAAGAGGTGAGAGAATTCTGGCCGGATATGGCCGGTTTAAATACTAAAGGGTTAAACTGTGGCCATGTTGGAGTACTTCCAGTCCCCACCTGCCACCACTTATGACCTCTCTATCTAGTAAGGAATTTTGAAGATAGAACATTATATAAACACCAACAATTCTTATTAAGATTTATGTAATCTGTGACCTAGTTGCTAGAGTGTTAAACTCTTGATGGTAGAGTTATGTCGTGGGTTTCATTCCTGGACATAGCTATGATTTGTTCTTGAGAAAGATACTTAATTTCACAGAGCTTCTCTGAGTTCAAATCCCGGTTGGAATACCTTTGATCATAGGTTTGCTGGATCAGTGTTTACCTGGAATGAAACAGCAACAACTGCTGCTACTACTACTACTACTACTACTACTACTACTTCTACTACTAATACTACTACTTCTAATACTACCACTGCTGCTACTACTACTACTGTTACTACTACTACTGCTGCTACTACTACTACTGTTACTACTACTACTGCTGCTACTATTACTACTACTACTACTACTATTGCTGCTGCTGCTGCTGCTGCTACTACTACTACTACTACTACTGCTCCTGCTACTACTAATACTATTACTTACTACTACTACCACTGCTACTACTACTACTATTACCACTGCTACTACTACTACTACTACTACTACTGTTACTACCGCCACCTCTCAGCAGTAGCAGCAGCAGCTACTCCTTAGAATCCAACAATTGCTATCAGGTTTGGGTGATGTCAGTTTTTCAGTGGTGTATGGATTAACGAGAAAATAAAAATAAAAACCTGCCTGATTAATAGAAATATTGGGAAATAAATAATTACACATGAAATTTAGGGAATTTCTTAACCATCCCACCCTGAGAATGTTCCCTCACCCCCCACCTCTCTCAGCAATTTGCTAAGAAAGCAGAACCAGAACTATATGAATATATAAATGCTCTCTCTCTCTCTCTCTCTCTCTCTCTCTCTCTCTCTCTCTCTCTCTCTCTCTCTCTCTTTACTCTCTTACTTTATTTCTCTCTCTCCTACTCCTTCACTTTCTCTCTCTCACCTCTCACCCCCTTTGTTACTATGTTCTGCTATTGTTTCTAATAAGCTCAGTCACACATTTTTGTTGATTAAATTGAACCCCAGTATTTGACTGGTATTTCAGTTTATTGATTTATCCTATGTTTACTAATGTTATATGTCATATGTACTCCTGTATCAGTGACACTGGTAGATATGTCACATAAACACACACACACACACACACACACACCTTCACACATATACATGCGCACACACACACATATTCATGCACACACACACCTTCATACACATATACATGCACACACACACACATTCACACATATACATGCACACACACACACACATATTCATGCGCACACACACCTTCATACACATATACATGCACACACACACACACCTTCATACACATACATGCACACACACACACACACACCTTCACACACACACATATACATGCACACACACACACATATTCATGCACACACACACCTTCATACACATATACATGCACACACACACACACACACCTTCATACACATATACATGCACACACACACACACACCTTCATACACATATACATGCACACACACACACACCTTCACACACACACACATATACATGCACACACACAGCCATGATTATACGCACACACACACAAATAGATGCACACACACAGCCATAAATATACACACACACACACATATCATCATCAGGAGTTCCCATATTAAGAAGCTAGATATAGCCCTGAACATCTTAAGGCTCATCTGTTCTACACCAACTGCATATCTACCTGAGCTCTCAGACATTGTTCCAGCACCCTTTCATAGGGCACATCACATATTTCAGTTGGTAACCAAGCCCTCAATAGACCCAAATCATTCGCTCCATGGCATGACTGTGCGACTCAAATTTCCACATGTTTCAAACATGAAGAGCTAGCTGGCAACAAATATCTTGACCAGCCCAACTGTATGTCCATCCCAGTACAACCCTCCCACCAGGTGCTAACTTCTTTTCGGGGGGAGTGGGTGTCTCTGTATTGGCTGATTCAATGCAACCATGCACCACAGGGGCCTGCACTTGTTATCAGCCTGCAGAACACAGTGAGTGCTTCACTCTGTGTGTGTGTATACATGTTTCTTAAAAATATGTTTTCTTTATATATTTACTTATTTATTTATTTACTCATTTTTTTTTTTTGTATATATTTCTATATTTGTATATCTGTGTCTATACTTGTGTATATATTTCTATATTTATATCTGTGTCTATACTTGTGTATATATTTCTATATTTGTATATCTGTGTCTATACTTGTGTATATATTTCTATATTTATATCTGTGTCTATACTTGTGTATATATTTCTATATTTATATCTGTGTCTATACTTGTGTATATATTTATATATTTATATCTGTGTCTATACTTGTGTATATATTTCTATATTTGTATATCTGTGTCTATACTTGTGTATATATTTATATATTTATATCTGTGTCTATACTTGTGTATATATTTCTACAATGTTTAATCAAAGAAACAGAGAGATTTAATCAGGTTTAAGGTAGATTACAGTGGGCAATTGATTTTGGTGGGGAAGTTGTAATATATAAAGGAGTGATCTAGTGTGTGTGTGTAAGTGTGTGTGTGTGTGTGTGTGTATGTGTGTATGTATGTGTGTGTGTGTGTGTGCAATAAAGCTGACACTGATGGTGATAATGGTGGGGAAGTTGTTAGTGATGTTGTTGGTGATAATGATGATGGTGTTGATAGTGATAATGATGATGATGGTGATAATAATGAGGATGCTGGGAATGATGGTTATTGTGGTAATGATAATGTTGATGGAGATGGTAGTGTTGTGGATAATAATAGTTGTTTCTACTTTTGGCACAAGGCCAGCAATTACCCAGTACATTACTGGTACTTTATTTTATCGACCCCCGTAAGGATGAAAGGCAAAGTTAACTTCGGCGGGATTTGAACTCAGATCATAAAGGGACGTAACTCTATGCTGCAAAGCATGGTGTCCGACTCTCTACCGATACTGCCAATCCGTGGATAATAATGATGCATTTTGAGCAAGGCCATTTCTCTGATGGGATCAGGGTCTTGTCTTCTTTCTGACTAACACTTTAATTTTTTACTAAGTTTACTCTCAGCTATAAGAACCAGATCATCCACATAGAGAAGTTCCCATGGACTGCCAGTCTTTTGTAAGTGTAGTTATGGTCATCACTGGGATGTGTGAAAAGGACCAGAAGGTGGTGGAAAGGGTGTTGCATGAACATGTCTGAAAAATAACATATACATGTGTGTATATATATATATATATATATATATATATATATATATATATATATATACTAGCAGATGTACCCGGCATTGCTCGGGAAATGAATGACAGCCTGTTTGTCCGTATAAAGAGAGCCAAAGGTTGAGCAAAGAATTGAATGTAATTGCAAAAAAAAGTTTAACAAAATGGGTGTACAGTGACATGATTGAGTGAAATAAACGGCAACATAAAAACAATTCATGGGGTAGCTTGAGTTAATTGACGTGAGTAACGTCGTGCTATCAAGCGTATTTCTCACAGGAATATGCACGGTATATGTTCAGTCATGTTGACTAATGTTAGTTGCATAGTCCAATTAGAAATCACGACCTTCAATCGGGCGGATTGTTCAAGGTCGTTTATGGCTTAACTAGCAATTTCTGAGTGCATGTCAGCTTATGTCAGCTAATAGGCTAGCCAATGAGAGGTCGCCTCAATAGCACGTGCCAAATCGGCCTAGTACTTCAAAAGTTAAAAGGAGCCTAGTATTTGTACACACAGATACACACACAAAATCTGTTTTTCGGCCCCAACATCGTTTTTGTCCAAAACCTGCTCTGGCATAAAAGCAACATGTGTGCCCAATTTGGTTGAAATCGGCCTAGTACTTCAAAAGTTAAAAGGAGCCTAGTATTTGTACACAGACAGACAGACAGACACACACACAGACTGACTTGCTTTTATATATATAGACGGAGGCACATGGCTTAGTGGTTAGAGCATTGGCCTTGCAATCGAAAGGTTGTGAGTTCAATTCTCAGACCGGGTGACGTGTTGTTTCCTTGAGCAAGACACTTTATTTCATGTTGCTCCAGTTTACTCAGCTGTAGAAATGAGATGATAGGGACTGGGGTCACTATCATTCCACTGCAAAGTGATCGTGTAGGTGCCACGGCAAAAAAGCACCCAGCACTCACTGTAAATGAGGTTGGTGTTAGGAAGGGCATCCAGTTGTAGAAATCAAGCCAGAATCAGTTCCCGTCCCACCCTTGCAAGCAGGGAAAAAGCGGACGTAAAATGAAATGAAATATATATATATATATATATATATAAAACGATGGAAGTGTGGTAAGGAACCAGGTGGACCATAATGCACCAGAGTACTCGATACTTAGGGTAGTAAAGTGGATAATAGGAAAAGAATCAGGACCCTGATGGCTGAGCTCCGGCCGTTTGGACAGCTAGATCTGACATGCATACAACATAGTTTACTCTCTAAAGTGGTTGGTGTGAGGCCAAAAATAGATGAGAGAGATATTGTCCCCCCAGCTCATCTCTGAATTAAGGCCTCATTATCTGTGATGACCTGTCCAACCCTAAGTGGACCAGGGTCTTAAAACCAGCCCAAGCACCACATCACCTGTCAGGTAAGACCAATGTTTATTAATAGGTTTGTCAGGTGTTTTTCTACATAGCCCAGCAATCAACTTTGAATTACCCAAAGGGACACATGGTCAGTCTGTGTTCAACCCATACCAGCATTGGGAAGAGATAAAAAAATGATGATGATGGTGGTGATGATACCGATGGTAATAATGGTGGTGATGATGATGATGATGATGATAGTGATGATGATTTGTGTCTTGGAAACATGATTGCCAGTTGCTTGGCATTTCATCAGTTACAATATTGATTAGTATTAAATTGATTATTTCTGCTTGACATGGTGGTGGTGAAGTCAGTGGTAGTAGTGTAGAAAAAGAGGGGTAGAGTATGTTGTCTTTATATGGTGGTGGCAACTTCAGTGGTAGTGGTGTAGAGAGAGGGGGATGAAGTTTACTGTTTTGACATGGTGGTGGTGGTAGAGAGAAGGGTAGAGTGCGATGTTGTAACCTTCATTGTTTTCCTAGATATTAACAAGATTTGTGATAATGAGTTGTTGAATAAAATAATGAAAGCAGCTACGTTTAGTAATTATAACTGGTTTGTGAAGTGGACTCTGTGTGTGTGTATATGTGTGAGTGTCTGTGTGTGTGTGTGTACGGGGTTGTTTCAATGTCGCAGGTGTCAAACATTACAAATGATCAGGTGGTGGTGGTGGTGGTGGTGGCGGTGGCGGTTGCTACTGCTGCTAAGAGAAAGGGTTTCAAGTGTGGTGTGTGTGTCCGTGTTCCCATGTGCCCAAATCCACTCAGATGGCAACATAGAGTTCTACCTGTAATTCAAAGAGCCAGTCATGTCTCACCCTGTGTTACACTGAATCTCCCTGAGAATTACGTTAAAAGGTACATTCATCTGCGGAATGCTCAGCCACTTGCGCATTAACCCTTTAGCATCTAAACCGGCCTTATCTGGCCAGTATTCTCTCACCTCTTTCTGCTCAAACTGACTGTAACTGGCCACTCATACTGATGTTAAGGTATTGTTCTCAAAATAAATAATATCAAAATCTCATTATATTCGATATTATGAGAGATAAAGCGTTTACCCTGAAAATACAATAGTAAATCTAAAGTAATGTAAATGCTTAAGGGTTAATTTCACGAGCAGGCTGTTCTGTTGTTCAAATAGCTGGTGCCCTCACTATGGGAACCAGTGAAGGTCCAACACACATACAGTTTCCACTGAGGTGAGGGTTAGTTACAATAGCTTTACTGTTTAATGTAGTGTAACATCAAACAGACTCTGAGTTGTTGAATAAAATATTGGGAGGTTGGTTCACTATCATAAACACATCTGCACTCTTCTACTATATGTGTGAGTGTGTGTGTGTATATATACACACACAGTAGTAGACTGCAGATGTTGTGTTTATGATAGTGAGCCAGCCTCCCTACATTTTATCCAACAACCCAGTCACATATACATGTGTGTGTGTGTGTGTGTGTGTGTGTGTGTGTGTGTGCCTGTGGATGTGGTGTGAAGGCCAAAGTTAATTATAACTGATAATTTCTGTCTATTTTAAGGCTAACAACAATAACTACAACACCAACAAGAACATCTACACCTATAACACCACAATCATCTACAATAATAACCAATAACTACAACACCACCACCACCACCGCCATCATCTACAATAATTGTTTCTACTTTTGGCACAAGGCCAGCAATTACCCACTATAATTACTGGTACTTTATTTTATCGACCCCGTAAGGATGAAAGGCAAAGTTAATCTTGGCGGGATTTGAACTCAGATCGTAAAGGGACTTAACTACGCTGGAAAGCATGTCTAACCCCTCTACCGATACTGCCAACAAGAATATCTACACCTATACCACCACCACCACCAAGAATATCTACACCTATACCACCACCACCAAGAATATCTACACCTATACCACCACCACCACCACCACCAATAATAACTACAACACCACCACCAACAATAACTCCAACCCTACCACCAGTCACCACCATCTCTACCATCACCACACCACCACCTCCATCACACCACCATCTTCACTACCACCAGTCAAAACAACCACCACCACACTACCATCACCACCACACTACAATCTCCACCACCACCACACAACCATCTCCACTATCACCACCATTACCAGTCACGACACCACCACCATCACCACACCACCGTCTCTACAACCACCATCACCACCACCAGTCACCACACCACCACCACTCCCACACCACCACCACCATCACCACCACCACACCAGTCACCACCATCTCCACAACACCACCACCACCATCACCACACCACCATCTCCACAACCACCACACCAGTCACCACCACCACCATCACTAACCATCACCACCACCACCTTCATTATCAACCTCACCACCGCCACACCTCCACACCTCCCACCACCACCATCACCATCTCCACAACCACCTCTAACAACAACATTTACAACAGAATCTGCCAAATCATATTTGGATGTTTAAGTGTGGGTTCTTCTGTTCTGTTCCAGCAACAGCAGCTAATGTTGTTGTTACTGTTGTTGCGGTCTATAGTAGCTCCAACACCCCCACCACCCCTTATCTACCCCTCCACCCCCACCCATACACTTCTGATTATTCAAATTATATATTTTTAGATCTACTTTAGGTCTGAATTTCATTTAATAATTCACTAGTTGTCTTTTGGGGGGGGTTTGTTTTGTTTTTTTCAATGCCTTACCCTGCCCCCACAACTTCACACACCTCACTGCACACTCCTCCCAGTCCACATATATCACCTCGCACTCCTCCAAACCTTACACAGCCACCACACCACACCACCTCCACAACCACCACACCACCTCCACAGCCACCACACCACCTCCACAACCACGACACCACCTCCACAGCCACCACACCACCTCCACAGCCACCACACCACCTCCACAACCACGACACCACCTCCACAGCCACCACACCACTTCCACAGCCACCACACCACTTCCACAGCCACCACACCACTTCCACAGCCACCACACCACCTCCACAGCCACCACACCACCTCCACAGCCACCACACCGCCTCCACAGCCACCACACCACCTCCACAACCACCACACCACCTCCACGTCCATCACACCACCTCCACAGCAACCACACCACACCACCTCCACAGCAACCACACCACCTCCACAGCCACCACACCACCTCCACAACCACCACACCACCTCCACAACCACCACACCACATCCACAGCCACCACACCGCCTCCACAGCCACCACACCACCTCCACAACCACCACACCACCTCCACGTCCATCACACCACCTCCACAGCAACCACACCACACCACCTCCACAGCCACCACACCACCTCCACAGCCACCACACCGCCTCCACAGCCACCACACCACCTCCACAACCACCACACCACCTCCACGTCCATCACACCACCTCCACAGCAACCACACCACACCACCTCCACAGCAACCACACCACCTCCACAGCCACCACACCACCTCCACAGCCACCACACCACCTCCACAGCCACCACACCACCTCCACAGCCACCACACCGCCTCCACAGCCACCACACCACCTCCACAACCACCACACCACCTCCACATCCATCACACCACCTCCACAGCCACCACACCACACCACACCACCTCCACAGCAACCACACCACCTCCACAGCCACCACACCACCTCCACAACCACCACACCACCTCCACAACCACCACACCACATCCACAACTACCACACCACCTCCACAACTACCACACCACCTCCACAACTACCACACCACCTCCACAACTACCACACCACCTCCACAACTACCACACCACCTCCACAACTACCACACCACCTCCACAACTACCACACCACCTCCACAACCACCACACCACCTCCACAACCACCACACCACCTCCACAGCCACCACACCACTTCCACAGCCACCACACCACCTCCACAGCCACCACACCACCTCTACAGCCACCACACCACCTCCACAGCCACCACACCACCTCTACAGCAACGACACCTGCTCCACAGCCACCACACCACCTCCACAGCCACCACACCACCTCCACAGCCACCACACCACCCTTTATTCTCCCCAACCCTACACCCCCCAAACCCTGTACCTCCCATGGACACCACACCCAACCCGATACCACCAATCCAACATTTACCACACTCTCTCCCCAACCCTACATCTCCCCCCACAGCTATCACCCCTACAATCTCCACCACCCTACACCACCCCATACTCCACCCCCACAACAGCCCTACACCACCACCCCTCCACACACCCATTCTCTATCAAAGGAAAACAGAATCTCATTTTAAAATATCTGAATCATCATTATTTGTTGTGGTTATCACCATCATTGTCATCATCACCATCACCATCACCACCACCATTACCATCACCACCATTACCATCACCATCATCACCACCACCACCACCACCACCACCATCACCATCATCACCACCACCACCACCATCACCACCACCACCACCACCACCATCACCACCACCACCATCACCACCACCATCACCACCACCATCACCACCACCATCATCATCACCACCATCACCACCATCATCATCACCACCACCACCATCACCACCACCACCATCACCATCACCATCATCACCACCACCATCACCACCATAATAATCACCACCATCATCATCACCACCATCACCATCACCACCATCACCATCACCACCATCACCACCACCATCACCATCACCATTCACCATCACACCACCATCACCATCACCATCATCACCATCATCACCACCACCATCACCACCATCATCATCACTACCATCACCACCACCATCACCATCACCACCACCATCACCATCACCATCACCATCACCACCATCACCACCATCACCACCATCACCACCATCACCATCACCACCACCACCACCACCACCATCACCACCATCACCATCACACCATCACCACCACCACCACCATCACCACCACCATCACCACCACCATCACCACCACCATCACCACCACCATCACCATCACCACCATCACCATCACCACCATCACCATCACACCATCACCATCACCACCATCACCACCATCACCAGCACCATCACCACCATCACCACCACCATCACCATCACCACCATCACCACCATCACCATCACCACCATCACCATCACCACCATCACCATCACCACCATCACCACCATCACCATCACCATCACCATCACAACCACCATCATCACCATCACCACCACAGCTACCATCACCATCATTAACATCACCACCACAGCTACCATCACCATCACCACCACCACCACCATCACCACCATCACCACCATCACCACCACCATCACCACCATCACCATCACCACCATCACCACCACCACCACCATCACCACCATCACCACCATCACCACCACCATCACCACCATCACCATCACCACCATCACCATCACCACCACCATCACCACCACCATCACCATCACCACCACCACCACCACCACCACCACCATCACCACCACCACCATTACCACCACCACCATCACCACCACCACCATTACCACCACCACCATCACCACCATCACCACCATCACCACCATCACCACCACCACCATCATCACCATCACCACCACCACCACCACCACCACCATCACCACCACCATCACCACCACCATCACCACCACCACCACCATCACCTTAATCATCATCATCATATTTTATTATTTTTTCGGGGTCGAAAGGCAAAGTCAACCTCGGCGGGATTTGATCTGAGTTCAAATCCCGCCGAGGTTAACTTTGCCTTTCATCCTTACGGGGTCGATAAAATAAAGTACCAGTAATGTACTGGGTAATTGCTGGCCTTGTGCCTAAAGTAGAAACAGTTATTTTTTCATAGACTGTGTTGTTTAACCCTAGGCCAACTCTGATGAAGCAAACCTTTGATCAGTGACATTCCGTCCATGTCTGTATGGTGCTGTGTATGTATATATATGTCTGTATGGTAGTGTATGTATATATGTCTATATGGTAGTGTATGTATATGTCTCTATATGTCTGTATGGTAGTGTGTATATATGTCTGTATGGTAGTGTGTATATATGTCTGTATGGTAGTGTATGTATATATGTCTATATATGTCTGTATGGTACTGTATGTATATATATGTCTGTATGGTAGTGTGTATATATGTCTGTATGGTAGTGTATATATATGTCTCTATATGTCTGTATGGTAGTGTATGTATATATGTCTGTATATGTATGTATGGTAGTGTATGTATATATATGTCTGTATGGTAGTGTATGTATATGTCTCTATATGTCTGTATGGTAGTGTATGTATATATGTCTATATGGTAGTGTGTATATATGTCTGTATGGTAGTGTGTATATATGTCTGTATGGTAGTGTATGTATATGTCTGTATGGTAGTGTATGTATATGTCTATATATGTCTGTATGGTAGTGTATGTATATATGTCTGTATGGTAGTGTATGTATATATGTCTATATGGTAGTGTGTATATATGTCTGTATGGTAGTGTGTATATATGTCTGTATGGTAGTGTATGTATATGTGTCTATATATGTCTGTATGGTAGTGTATGTATATGTCTCTATATGTCTGTATGGTAGTGTATGTATATATGTCTGTATGGTAGTGTATGTATATATGTCTATATATGCCTGTATGGTAGTGTATGTATATATGTCTATATATGTCTGTATGGTAGTGTATGTATATATGTCTATATATGTCTGTATGGTAGTGTATGTATATATGTCTATATATGTCTGTATGGTAGTGTGTATATATGTCTGTATGGTAGTGTATGTATATATGTCTATATATGTCTGTATGGTAGTGTATGTATATATGTCTATATATGTCTGTATGGTAGTGTATGTATATATGTCTATATGGTGGTGTGTATATATGTCTGTATGGTAGTGTATGTATATGTGTCTATATATGTCTATATGGTAGTGTGTATATATGTCTCTATATGTCTGTATGGTAGTGTATATATATGTCTATATATGTCTGTATGGTAATGTGTATATATGTCTGTATGGTAGTGTGTATATATGTCTGTATGGTAGTGTGTATATATGTCTGTATGGTAGTGTGTATATATGTCTGTATGGTAGTGTGTATATATGTCTGTATGGTAGTGTGTATATATGTCTATATATGTCTGTATGGTAGTGTATGTATATATGTCTGTATGGTAGTGTATGTATATATGTCTATATATGTCTGTATGGTAGTGTATGTATATATGTCTATATATGTCTGTATGGTAGTGTATGTATATATGTCTGTATGGTAGTGTGTATATATGTCTATATATGTCTATATGGTAGTGTATGTATATATGTCTATATGGTAGTGTATGTCTATATATCTGTATGGTAGTGTATGTATATGTGTCTATATATGTCTGTATGGTAGTGTGTATATATGTCTATATGTGTCTGTATGGTAGTGTATGTATATATGTCTATATATGTCTGTATGGTAGTGTATGTATATATGTCTATATATGTCTGTATGGTAGTGTGTATATATGTCTGTATGGTAGTGTATGTATATGTGTCTATATATGTATGTATGGTAGTGTACGTATATATGTCTATATATGTCTGTATGGTAGTGTGTGTATGTCTATATGTGTATGTATGACTATTTGGTATTGTAAGTATGTCTATATGGTAGTGTGTATGTATATATATATATCTATATGGTAGTGTGTGTATGTATATATATATATCTATATGGTAGTGTGTGTATGTATGATAGTGTATGTCTATATGGTAGTGTGTATGTATGATAGTGTATGTCTATATGGTAGTGTAAATATATCTATTTGATGGTGTGATGGTATGTATGATAGTGTGTATGTATGGTGGTGTAAATATGTCTATTTGATGGTGTGATGGTATGTATGATAGTGTGTATGTATGGTGGTGTAAATATGTCTATTTGATGGTGTGATGGTATGTATGTCTGTTAGAAACAGTTCATTATGTGTCATACTGTGTATATGTCTTGTTTTTTTACCTCCTCCCTCTTTCTACTATAACTTTACACTATCACTAATTCTAACTTCTATTCCCCCTCCCCTATCTATCATTAACACCCACTCCCCACCACCATCATCATATTCTTATTCATCACATTTCATCACATTTCATTGAGGAAATTTATTTTCTTCACCCTGTTAGTTTGTAAGGCACCTAAACAAGTGTTTTTAACTTCTCTACACTTTTATACACTTCTGTGTTCTTTACAATTCCATACAATTTTATCCAGTTATATGCAGTTTTATAGTTCTTTACAGTTTCCATACAGTGATATGCAGTTTTATACTGTTTTTTATGGTTCCATACAGTTTTATACAGTTCTCTGCAATTTTATACTGTTCATTACAGTTTCCATACAGTTTTATAGTTCTATGTAGTTGTATACTCTTCTTTACGGTTTCCATACAGTTCTATGCTGTTTTATACAGTTCTATGCTGTTTTATACAGTTCTATGCTGTTCTTTATAATCAATTGCAATAGTGTGAATATTATGAATGATATTGCAATAAAAGGGTCCGTGCTCCAGTGACAGCTGTTGTTGGTAGGCCAGTGAAAGGTAACATCAAGCATTAGTTCAGGCTTCGGGAGTTCAATCTTTGTGAGGTTTTCACTGTTTTTCATCCTTCCATGGGTTAAGACAAATATTATTTCTGTTAGAGAACAGAAAACAATGTACTTGAGATAAGTCCTTTGTAGGATGAACACCACTTTAGTTGCTGCTGCTACCATCATCACCACCACTACCACTACTGTCACCTCAACTACCACCACTACTGTCACCTCATCTACCACTACCACCACTATGACCACTGTCTCCACCACCACCACCTCGACCAGTCGGCACCACTACCACTTTGACCACTGTCACTACCTCGATACCACCACCACTTTGACCACTGTCACTACCTCGATACCACCACCACTGTGACCACTACTGTCAACTCCACTAAAGGACACCACCATCTCGGCCACTGTCAACACCACCATCTCGACCACTGTCGGCACCACTACCACCTCCACCTCGACCACTGTCATCTCCTCCACTACCACCACTACTGTCACCTCCACTACCACCACCACACCTCCACTGCCACCACCACCACCACATCCACCACCACCACCACCACTCCATCTCTACTCTCCAGTCACTACATCCTGTAGTCTTTTTCTCTTTCTTCTCAGGAAAGGAAAGAACAAATATTTTACAGCTTTACCAAGGCTTGGAGATTTATCCACATACATACACACACACACACATATATATATGTGTATAGCTACATATATGATATAATACTATATATTCATTATACAGACACATATACATACATATATATCTATGGTTCCAGTTGTTCAATGGATTTATCTAAATTCTACAAACTATGTTTAGAGTCTTTTAGAGATAGTAGTGGTGCTATGCTAACACAGCTGAACGCAGTTGCGGTATGTTGAAAAAAAAAAAAAACCAAGCATGAAAATATCTTGTTTGTTAATAGTTGTTAATTGTTGTATGAATTGTTTATGAGAGAAAGCACTTATGTGTGGATTAGACGTAACCAGCCTTCTCTCTATCAAATCCTACTCTTCTAATATGTTAAATGTATTGTTTAAGTTTTTATTAATTCCTTCCATTACATAACATTTAAGGTAGTGTATATTTGGCAGAGTTGTTAGAATGTCGGACATAATGTTTTGTGGTATTTGTTCCTGTCCTTATATGTTCCAAGCCTACTATGGTCAATTTTGCCTATTGTCCTTTAGGGTTCAATATAGATATAGTACCAGTCAAGTACTGGGGTCAATTCTCTCTCCCCCCAAGGTATTGTTCTGAAAATAAATAATATCAAAATCTCATAGATTCGATATTAAATCATGCCCCTTTACACTTTTCTGATTAACCATTTAGCATTTAAACCCCTCATTTCGATGGTTTCTGCCATGTCACTGTTGTTCAGCTTATGATTAACCCTTTAGCATTTTTAAACTGGCCATATCCGGCCAGAATCCTCTCACCTCTTTCTGTTCAAACTGGTTGTAACCAGTCACTCATACTGATATTAAGGTATTGTTCTCAAAATAATATTAAAATCTCTTAGATTCGATATTGTGTGAGGTAAAGACTTTACTGCAAAAATACAATATAGTAAATATACAGTAATGTGAATGCTAAAGGGTTAATCTGTGTTGGACAGACTTATGAGTAAATATGCTCCAGCTATGACCATGCAGTCTTTTGTTTTTGTTTCACATGTATAGTGTGTCTAGGATTGTTTTGTCCACTAAGTTCTCCTCAAACGACCTTGTCCACTACACAAGCCAATGAAGCAGCCTCTATGGAGTTACTTGACCTGCTAGAAATCACAGTCTTAAAAAAAAGAAAGGAACTCACAGGATAATGTAGTTCTAGATGTATATGTGAAATATGTTTACCTGTCACTGCATTTGTAAAATCTACGGATGTGGTTCATAATCAGGGGTCTGTACACTCCTGGGGAGTCAGGAAAACTAGAACTAAGGTTCCTGCAATGAAGTTAAAAATGTCAAGTACTTTATTAAAAGCAATAATATGCACACATTCCTGGGTATCTATTCTTTTTGAATATTGATCTTTCTATACTACTTGAAACTGCATTAGCAACACATTTTTAAAATGTCCAAAACAACACCATGTCAGTCTAACTATATATGTCTAACTCTATTGGTGTCTAACCTGTCTAACTCTGTATGTCTATTTATATTTGTCTAACCCTATCTGTCTATTTCTGTCTATCTAACTCTATCTATATCTATTTGTGTCTGTCTATTTATGTCTAACTCTATTTATATCTGTCTACCTCTCTATGCCTATCTGTGTCTGTCTAACTCTATCTGTCTATTTATGACCATCTAACACTATATATCTATTTACGTCTGTCTAACTCTAAATATCTATTTATGTCCATCTAACTATATCTGTCTATTTATTTCTATCTAACTATATCTGTCTATGTTTTTTTTTTTTATCTATGTCTTGACTATTTATAACTTTCTAACTATATCTGTCTTTCTATGTTTGTCTAACTCTGTCTATTTATCTCACAAATAGACATAGACATATGTCCCCGTATGATATCATTGGTCATCCTTGTTGGTCAAGCTCTGTACCTGTCAATTAATCAATTTATCACTGTGTTGTTTAATCAATCAGTCAGGCTGTGAATCCTTTGGCATGACTCTGTGTGTGTGTTTATAAATATATAAATACACACACATATATATATATATATATATATATATACATGTACACATATATACATACACATGTACACACACACAAACATATATGGTCAGTCTGTCTCTGTACATAAGCTGTCACTGTGTGTATACCTTGGCATATTTATCTCGCTATCTCTATAAACCATCTGTTGGCCAGTCTCTCTTTCATGAATAACTTATGTAGGTTTATTTGGCCTCCTCTTGCAAGGTTACTTCACATAATAGGTTTATTGGGTATTTCAATAATGGTGTGGGGGTGGAGGTGGGGGGGGGGGGGGGGTGCAGTCTATCACAAATTGGGGGTCTTGCTCAAGAACACAATATGCTGCCTGACAATGAGACAAGCAAAACAAATATAATAGATTTTCTCTTTTTATCTCCCATCCCACCCAAATTTGGTTTTTGTCCCATTTTCTTTTTCTTTTGATTTGTTTTACTTTAAAATTGGCAATGTTTTTGTTTTTTTGTTTAGTTTTATGTTATTTAATTTATTTATTTAAAGTTGTTATCTGTCACTTCGACATGTATCCTAGCAACCACTAGTGTGCACACCTGTGTGTGTGTTTCTCTATGTGTCTATATGTATGTGTATATATTTGTATGTACATATGTGATATATGTATGTATGTGTGTGTGTGTGTGTGTATATATATATATATATATATATATATATAAATAATCGAAATGTTAAATACTTTTCCTACTATATCAAGTGTAAAACTAATAATTGTTTCTACTATTGGCACAAGGCCAGCAATTACCCAGTACATTACTGGTACTTTATTTTATCGACCATATTACATCATTGTATTGTGTCATTTGCTTTGTTATTTCTGTTTGCCTTTTGCATATATATATATATATATATATATATATATAAGCGGACGTAAAATGATGATGATGATATATATATATATATATATATATATCTTTATGTATATATTATATATAGTGGTAGAACACTGGAAGGTAATATCCGTAGTGGTAGAGCACTCAGTCCATAGGATGAGTTAGGTAGAATGGACATGGTTATACGTATAACCATGTCCATTACGAGCTGAGGATCCGCTAAGGTGAAACAATTGTTCTCGGTATGGTGAACTAACTGTTGTGTAACAACTTCTATATTATATATATATATTATATATATATATTATATTATATATATATTATATATATTATATATATTATGTATATTATGTATATATATTATGTATATATATTATATATATTATGTATATATATATATTATATATATTATGTATATATATATGTATATATATATATATATATATGATGGTCTCTCTCATCGTATACGACATAGGAGGGTTCAATAGTCTACTCAGTCCAATTTGTCATGGTTATACCTTAAATGACACTAGTCCAGCTGCTGATTTACTCACCAAGTCACATTTAGTGCAGATGACAGGATTTTAAACAGAGCAGGAGGAATATTATAGCTGAGTAATAGTCTGACCTCATTACGTGCTCAGATCCTTGTTTGTGTAGTCAATAGTTATCTATTGGTCATGGCCAGCCCATCTGAGTTGGGATTGCATCAGAAATGACTCTCAAATTTTAACCCTTTAGCATTTATATTATTCTGTATATACTATTGTATTTTCACAGTAAAGGCTTTATCTTATATAATATCTCATATAATATCGAATCTATGAGATTTTGATATTCTTTATTTCGAGAAGAATACCTTAAAATTAATGTTAGTGACCAGTTACTGCCGGTTTGAACAGAAAGAGGTGAGACAATTCTGGCCGGATATGGCTGGTTTAAATACTAAAGGGTTAAGTAAATAATTTTGTATCAAAAATTTGTTCTTCCCACTTCACATAAATGATGTAATTCTCTTTGCATAAATTTCACTTATCTCGAGAACATCTTCAGGCGTTACTGTTATGTCTTTCTATTTTCTAATTTTTTGTCAGATAAAGCTGTAAAGCTGTTTCCATGAAAATACAATAGTAAATATAGAGGGTTAAACTAGAAACATTATCAATGGATAGAAAAACACATCTCAATTCATCTGAAGAAAATGTGCTAGGTGGTTAATATATAACCACTCTTGCATCTTTGAAATGCGTATAATGGAATTAGATAATAAAATTAAGATGTACAGATAAAACCGCCTCTTATTTATTATACTAAAACTCCGGGTGATACTTTACAGAGAAAATCCTAAGGAATACGAACTGTTGAATGCTTCATGTTTGTTTACGATGACGATGATGGCAGATTTTTGATCAACCAACTTTCATCAACTGAATAATATATATATATATATATATATATATATATATATATATATATATACTTGTGTGTTTGTCTAAATATGTGTGTGCGTATATATGTATATGTGTTTGTATGTGTTCTGTCTACTTTCCTCCAATAAATTTGTGATTTCCTGTCCAAGTCCTTATCTCAATATTGCAATTCCCATCCCTCCTCCTTTCTGTCAGTTATTATTACTGTTATTGTTATTACTTCAAAGAATCAGAAGTGCGTATTTATGTTAAATGTTTAGTCAACAGGTAGTGGTGGTGGTGGTGTTGGTGGTGGTGGTGGTGGGAGCTGTACAGTATACATCCACTTGTCTCTGCTCTACAATTTCACCTAATTTACTTTTCAGAGTGCCAACATTGAGAACGGCAGTCCTGAGATGTGTAACTTGACAGTGGCTAGATCCTTGAATAGCAGTTCTTTCTACCTGGAAGGGGGAAAGGCTGTATGATTACTTGATGATGGTCGAAGGGTTCTTGCACATGACTACTTTAGCCACCCCACTACTGTGCGCAGCACTAACATGATTAGTGTTAATTCTGTATATGCAATTAATTAGAATCTTATGTGTTGTGATTTCTATAATTTTGGCAGGGTTTTTTCTAGTAGGATGTTCTTCCTACCACCCCCACCCACTTTACAACATGGACTGGGTGCATTATTCTGGCCACCAACACTAAAGAAGTCTTACTGGACTTGGGAATCTTCCCCAACCTGTATCAGTTTTTATTCAGTGTCCACCCTCCTAGACAGGTTGCCTTCACTATGGTTTATGGAGTTCACATCTGCCCCATGAAATTGGTTTTAATTGGAGTCACTGCCCTCCTAGACAGATTGCTTTCACTACGGCTTACAGAGTCCACATCTGTCCCTTACAGTTGTTTTTAATCAGTCACTGCCCTCCTAGATGGGCTGGTTTTATTCACCCTACGAAGTCCATGTCTGCTCTGTACAGTTGTATTTAATTGAAGTCCCTCCTATCCTTGATGGTCTGCTTTCTCAATGACTTACAAAGCTCAACATCTGTCTTGTGCAATGTTATTTTACTTGGAGCAACTGTTCTCCTAGACACTCGTCTGCACTGGACAGCCATGGGCAGCAAATTATGCAACTTAAGAATCCCTCACAGTGACATTAGTCATGTGAGAAGGTTATGTGGGAAAAGCAATGGACCGGAAGCTGGTGGAAAGGGGGATGAACGGGCATGTTTGAAAAACAGCAGACTGAAAGGGGGTGACAATGGAGCAGGTCGCTAAATTGAATGGGAACAAACATTTAAAGGCAAAGCAAGAGTAAAAAAAGCATTTATGAAATTGACAGAGAAATATATAAAATAGGAGAGATAGATATTAGCTTATTTGTTTTCCTTGTAAAACACCGGATATGACTGACCAAGATTTTGTATTTTTTTGCTATGTTAAATCATTCACTCAATGTGGTCATTTAACTAAACACAAATGTACATATTCATGCAAGAGAGAGGTCATATCACTGATATCTGTGGTAAATCTTTTTTTCTTAAAAACATGTAGGTGTTCATATAAAAGTATAACTGTAATAATGTCAAATTCATCATAACACAACAACAACAAAAGTCTATAGATGATATTCTCTGTGAAAAACCATTTCCTTGTTGGTCTTTACCCATAGCAGTAATTCTTCTTCTTGTGGCTTCCTTTTCAAGCAGTTTTATGCACTTCCTGACCTCTACCCCTTTAGTCACTTCTAGCCACACACGGATATGGTGTACCTATTCTTTAACTGGAATTCACACAGTCACTGCAAATTCTTCTAGAACTACATATGTATTCACACAGGAAAGAACTCATATCCCCACCTCATTCTATATTTTATATGAAAGTGGAATTTACAGCTCCCACCTATATAGGTTTAACTGGCTTCATGCAAGGTTGTATCTTGTAGGTTTCTTTGGGTGTTTTAATGATCCCCAATCATATCAAGTTGTTGTTATAACTCACACATATGCAGGCTTAGCTGGCCTCTTATTGCGTTGCATCTCATTGAAGTTTTCTTAGGTGTTTTAATGACAGGAGTCCCGCTCCAATCATGTTATTGTTAAAACTCACACCTATGTAGGTTTAGCTGGCCTAGAAGGTCAAAGAAGGTTTTGTAGATGTTTTAATGATACAGACCCCAGTCCTATTATGATAAGTAATGTGAAATAAAGCATCATATTGAAGACACAGTGTGCTGCCAGGTCCAGGAATTCAACCCATGACTTTATGATCATAACTTCAACACACTATCCACTAGGTTATGCCCCTTCACTATATTTTACATAACCACAACTATTTCTTCATTGATGTGATAACTTACCACTGTGATATTTAAATAAAAACATGTTTTCCTAATACTTTTGTGTGTGTGTGTGTGTGTGTGTGTGTGTGTATATATATATATATATATATATATATATATATATATATATATATATACATACACACATATATACATACATATATCATCATCATCATCATTTCATGTCTGCTTTTCCTTATATGTATGTATATATCAAACATACATACCATATATATAGTCATGTATAATTCACATGGTAGTTTTTCATGGAAAAAACTATGACTTATTCATGAGTATATACAGCGTAGATACAGATGTAGCTGTCTGTCTATATATATATATATATATATGTTCTGACATATTTCCAGAAGGAACAAAATACACTATTGATTTATTTGACATCACCCTAGAGATATCAATGGCTGGCTACATTACAATAAATGTTGTGACTAACTCTCTACATTACAATAGATGTGACTAACTCTCTACATTACAATAAATGTTGTGACTAACTCTCTACATTACAATAAATGTTGTGACTAACTCTCTACATTACAATAGAGGTTGTGACTAACTCTCTACATTACAATAAATGTTGTGACTAACTCTCTACATTACAATAGAGGTTGTGACTAACTCTCTACATTACAATAAATGTTGTGACTAACTCTACATTACAATAAATGTTGTGACTAACTCTCTACATTACAATAGGTGTTGTAACTCTCTACATTACAATAGATGTTGTGACTAACTCTCTACATTACAATAAATGTTGTGACTAACTCTCTATATTACAATAGGTGTTGTGAGTAACTCTCTACATTACAATAGAGGTTGTGAGTAACTCTCTACATCACAATAAATGTTGTGAATAACTCTTTACATTACAATAGATGTTGTGACTAACTCTCTACATTACAATAGGTGTTGTGAGTAACTCTCTACATTACAATAGAGGTTGTGAGTAACTCTCTACATCACAATAAATGTTGTGAATAACTCTTTACATTACAATAGATGTTGTGACTAACTCTCTACATTACAATAGATGTTGTGAGTAACTCTACATTACAATAGATGTTGTGACTAACTCTCTACATTACAATAAATGTTGTGACTAACTCTCTACATTACAATAAATGTTGTGACTAACTCTCTACATTACAATAGGTGTTGTGAGTAACTCTCTACATTACAATAGATGTTGTGACTAACTCTCTACATTACAATAAATGTTGTGACTAACTCTCTATATTACAATAGGTGTTGTGAGTAACTCTCTACATTACAATAGAGGTTGTGAGTAACTCTCTACATCACAATAAATGTTGTGAATAACTCTTTACATTACAATAGATGTTGTGACTAACTCTCTACATTACAATAGGTGTTGTGAGTAACTCTCTACATTACAATAGAGGTTGTGAGTAACTCTCTACATCACAATAAATGTTGTGAATAACTCTTTACATTACAATAGATGTTGTGACTAACTCTCTACATTACAATAGATGTTGTGAGTAACTCTACATTACAATAGATGTTGTGACTAACTCTCTACATTACAATAAATGTTGTGACTAACTCTCTACATTACAATAAATGTTGTGACTAACTCTCTACATTACAATAGATGTTGTGACTAACTCTCTACATTACAATAGATGTGACTAACTCTTTACATTACAATAGATGTTGTGACTAACTCTACAATAGATGTTGTGACTAACTCTTTACATTACAATAGATGTTGTGAGTAACTCTACATTACAATAGATGTTGTGACTAACTCTCTACATCACAATAAATGTTGTGAATAACTCTTTACATTACAATAGATGTTGTGACTAACTCTCTACATTACAATAGATGTTGTGACTAACTCTCTACATTACAATAGATGTTGTGACTAACTCTCTACATTACAATAGATGTTGTGACTAACTCTCTACATTACAATAGATGTTGTGACTAACTCTCTACATTACAATAAATGTTGTGACTAACTCTCTACGTTACAATAAATGTTGTGACTAACTCTCTACATTACAATAGATGTTGTGACTAACTCTCTACATTACAATAGATGTGACTAACTCTTTACATTACAATAGATGTTGTGACTAACTCTACATTACAATAAATGTTGTGAGTAACTCTCTACATTACAATAAATGTTGTGACTAACTCTCTACATTACAATAGATGTTGTGACTAACTCTCTACATTACAATAAATATTGTGACTAACTCTCTACATTACAATAAATGTTGTGACTAACTCTCTACATTACAATAAATGTGACTAACTCTCTACATTACAATAGATGTTGTGAGTAACTCTCTACATTACAATAGATGTGACTAACTCTCTACATTACAATAAATGTTGTGACTAACTCTCTGCATTACAATAGGTGTTGTGAGTAACTCTACATTACAATAGATGTTGTGACTAACTCTCTACATCACAATAAATGTTGTGAATAACTCTTTACATTACAATAGATGTTGTGACTAACTCTCTACATTACAATAGATGTTGTGACTAACTCTCTACATTACAATAGATGTTGTGACTAACTCTCTATATTACAATAGAGGTTGTGACTAACTCTCTACATTACAATAAATATTGTGACTAACTCTCTACATTACAATAAATGTTGTGACTAACTCTCTACATTACAATAAATGTGACTAACTCTCTACATTACAATAGATGTTGTGAGTAACTCTCTACATTACAATAGATGTGACTAACTCTCTACATTACAATAAATGTTGTGAATAACTCTCTACATTACAATAGATGTTGTGACTAACTCTTTACATTACAATAGATGTGAGTAACTCTTTACATTACAATAAATGTTGTGACTAACTCTCTACATTACAATAGATGTTGTGACTAACTCTCTACATTACAATAGATGTTGTGACTAACTCTCTACATTACAATAAATGTTGTGACTAACTCTCTACATTACAATAGATGTTGTGACTAACTCTCTACATTACATTA
>OZ024751.1:50504723-50609723 GCA_964016885.1 Eledone cirrhosa
CCACTATGTCAGGGCATGTAACCATATACAGTCTTTCCCATTGACTGTGGACCACTATGTCAGGTCATGTAACCATATAAGTCTTTCTCATTGACTGTGGACCACTGTGTCAGGTCATGTAACCATATACAGTCTTTCTCATTGACTGTGGACCACTATGTCAGGTCATGTAACCATATACAGTCTTTCCCATTGTCTGTGGACCAATATGTCAGGTCATGTAACCATATACAGTCTTTCCCATTGTCTGTGGACCAATATGTCAGGTCATGTAACCATATACAGTATTTCCCATTGACTGTGGACCACTGTCAGGTCATGTAACCTTATACAGTATTTCCCATTGACTGTGGACCACTATGTCAGGTCATGTAACCATATACAGTCTTTCCCATTGTCTGTGGACCAATATGTCAGGTCATGTAACCATATACAGTCTTTCCCATTGTCTGTGGACCAATATGTCAGGTCATGTAACCTTATACAGTATTTCCCATTGACTGTGGACCACTGTCAGGTCATGTAACCATATACAGTCTTTCCCATTGACTGTGGACCACTATGTCAGGTCATGTAACCATATACAGTCTTTCTCATTGACTGTGGACCACTGTATCAGGTCATGTAACCATATACAGTCTTTCTTATTGACTGTGGACCACTATGTCAGGTCATGTAACCATATACAGTCTTTCTCATTGACTGTGGACCACTGTGTCAGGTCATGTAACCATATAGTCTTTCTCATTGACTGTGGACCACTGTATCAGGTCATGTAACCATATACAGTCTTTCTTATTGACTGTGGACCACTATGTCAGGTCATGTAACCATATACAGTCTTTCCCATTGACTGTGGACCACTATGTCAGGTCATGTAACCATATACAGTCTTTCCCATTGACTGTGGACCACTATGTCAGGTCATGTAACCATATACAGTCTTTCCCATTGTCTGTGGACCACTATGTCAGGTCATGTAACCATATACAGTGTTTCTCATTGACTGTGGACCACTGTCAGGTCATGTAACCATATACAGTAATCCCATTGACTGTGGACCACTGTGTCAGGTCATGTAACCATATACAGTATTTCCCATTGACTGTGGACCACTGTGTCAGGTCATGTAACCATATACAGTATTTCCCATTGACTGTGGACCACTGTGTCAGGTCATGTAACCATATACAGTCTTTCTCATTGTCTGTGGACCACTATGTCAGGTCATGTAACCTTATACAGTGTTTCTCATTGACTGTGGACCACTGTCAGGTCATGTAACCATATACAGTAATCCCATTGACTGTGGACCACTGTGTCAGGTCATGTAACCATATACAGTGTTTCTCATTAACTGTGGACCACTGTCAGGTCATGTAACCATATACAGTAATCCCATTGACTGTGGACCACTATGTCAGGTCATGTAACCATATACAGTGTTTCTCATTGACTGTGGACCACTGTCAGGTCATGTAACCATATACAGTAATCCCATTGACTGTGGACCACTGTGTCAGGTCATGTAACCATATACAGTATTTCCCATTGACTGTGGACCACTGTGTCAGGTCATGTAACCATATACAGTCTTTCTTATTGACTGTGGACCACTGTGTCAGGTCATGTAACCATATACAGTACTTCCCATTGACTGTGGACCACTGTGTCAGGTCATGTAACCATATAAGTCTTTCTCATTGACTGTGGACCACTATTTCAGGGCATGTAACCATATACAGTATTTCCCATTGACTGTGGACCACTGTGTCAGGTCATGTAACCATATACAGTATTTCCCATTGACTGTGGACCACTGTGTCAGGTCATGTAACCATATAAGTCTTTCTCATTGACTGTGGACCACTGTGTCAGGTCATGTAACCATATACAGTCTTTCTTATTGACTGTGGACCACTATGTCAGGGCATGTAACCATATACAGTATTTCCCATTGACTGTGGACCACTGTGTCAGATCATGTAACCATATAAGTCTTTCTCATTGACTGTGGACCACTATGTCAGGTCATGTAACCATATACAGTCTTTCTCATTGACTGTGGACCACTGTGTCAGGTCATGTAACCATATACAGTCTTTCTCATTGTCTGTGGACCACTATGTCAGGTCATGTAACCATATAAGTCTTTCTCATTGACTGTGGACCACTTTGTCAGGTCATGTAACCATATACAGTCTTTCCCATTGACTGTGGACCACTATGTCAGGTCATGTAACCATATACAGTCTTTCCCATTGACTGTGGACCACTATGTCAGGTCATGTAACCATATACAGTCTTTCCCATTGTCTGTGGACCACTATGTCAGGTCATGTAACCATATACAGTGTTTCTCATTGACTGTGGACCACTGTCAGGTCATGTAACCATATACAGTAATCCCATTGACTGTGGACCACTGTGTCAGGTCATGTAACCATATACAGTATTTCCCATTGACTGTGGACCACTGTGTCAGGTCATGTAACCATATACAGTATTTCCCATTGACTGTGGACCACTGTGTCAGGTCATGTAACCATATACAGTCTTTCTCATTGTCTGTGGACCACTATGTCAGGTCATGTAACCTTATACAGTGTTTCTCATTGACTGTGGACCACTGTCAGGTCATGTAACCATATACAGTAATCCCATTGACTGTGGACCACTGTGTCAGGTCATGTAACCATATACAGTGTTTCTCATTGACTGTGGACCACTGTCAGGTCATGTAACCATATACAGTAATCCCATTGACTGTGGACCACTATGTCAGGTCATGTAACCATATACAGTGTTTCTCATTGACTGTGGACCACTGTCAGGTCATGTAACCATAAACAGTAATCCCATTGACTGTGGACCACTGTGTCAGGTCATGTAACCATATACAGTATTTCCCATTGACTGTGGACCACTGTGTCAGGTCATGTAACCATATACAGTATTCCCCATTGACTGTGGACCACTGTGTCAGGTCATGTAACCATATACAGTCTTTCTCATTGTCTGTGGACCACTATGTCAGGTCATGTAACCTTATACAGTGTTTCTCATTGACTGTGGACCACTGTCAGGTCATGTAACCATATACAGTAATCCCATTGACTGTGGACCACTGTGTCAGGTCATGTAACCATATACAGTACTTCCCATTGACTGTGGACCACTGTGTCAGGTCATGTAACCATATACAGTATTTCCCATTGACTGTGGACCACTGTGTCAGGTCATGTAACCATATACAGTCTTTCTTATTGACTGTGGACCACTATGTCAGGTCATGTAACCATATACAGTACTTCCCATTGACTGTGGACCACTGTGTCAGGTCATGTAACCATATAAGTCTTTCTCATTGACTGTGGGCCACTATGTCAGGTCATGTAACCATATACAGTCTTTCCCATTGTCTGTGGACCAGTATGTCAGGTCATGTAACCATATACAGTCTTTCCCATTGTCTGTGGACCACTATGTCAGGTCATGTAACCATATAAGTCTTTCTCATTGACTGTGGACCACTATGTCAGGTCATGTAACCATATACAGTATTCCCCATTGACTGTGGACCACTGTGTCAGGTCATGTAACCATATACAGTCTTTCTCATTGTCTGTGGACCACTATGTCAGGTCATGTAACCTTATACAGTGTTTCTCATTGACTGTGGACCACTGTCAGGTCATGTAACCATATACAGTAATCCCATTGACTGTGGACCACTGTGTCAGGTCATGTAACCATATACAGTACTTCCCATTGACTGTGGACCACTGTGTCAGGTCATGTAACCATATACAGTATTTCCCATTGACTGTGGACCACTGTGTCAGGTCATGTAACCATATACAGTCTTTCTTATTGACTGTGGACCACTGTGTCAGGTCATGTAACCATATACAGTACTTCCCATTGACTGTGGACCACTGTGTCAGGTCATGTAACCATATAAGTCTTTCTCATTGACTGTGGACCACTATGTCAGGGCATGTAACCATATACAGTATTTCCCATTGACTGTGGACCACTGTGTCAGGTCATGTAACCATATACAGTATTTCCCATTGACTGTGGACCACTGTGTCAGGTCATGTAACCATATAAGTCTTTCTCATTGACTGTGGACCACTGTGTCAGGTCATGTAACCATATACAGTCTTTCTTATTGACTGTGGACCACTATGTCAGGGCATGTAACCATATACAGTATTTCCCATTGACTGTGGACCACTGTGTCAGGTCATGTAACCATATAAGTCTTTCTCATTGACTGTGGACCACTATGTCAGGTCATGTAACCATATACAGTCTTTCTCATTGACTGTGGACCACTGTGTCAGGTCATGTAACCATATACAGTCTTTCTCATTGTCTGTGGACCACTATGTCAGGTCATGTAACCATATAAGTCTTTCTCATTGACTGTGGACCACTTTGTCAGGTCATGTAACCATATACAGTCTTTCCCATTGACTGTGGACCACTATGTCAGGTCATGTAACCATATACAGTCTTTCCCATTGACTGTGGGCCACTATGTCAGGTCATGTAACCATATACAGTCTTTCCCATTGTCTGTGGACCAGTATGTCAGGTCATGTAACCATATACAGTCTTTCCCATTGTCTGTGGACCACTATGTCAGGTCATGTAACCATATAAGTCTTTCTCATTGACTGTGGACCACTATGTCAGGTCATGTAACCATATAAGTCTTTCTCATTGACTGTGGACCACTGTGTCAGGTCATGTAACCATATACAGTATTTCCCATTGACTGTGGACCACTGTGTCAGGTCATGTAACCATATACAGTCTTTCTCATTGTCTGTGGACCACTATGTCAGGTCATGTAACCATATAAGTCTTTCTCATTGACTGTGGACCACTGTGTCAGGTCATGTAACCATATACAGTCTTTCTCATTTACTGTGGACCACTATGTCAGGTCATGTAACCATATACAGTCTTTCCCATTGACTGTGGACCACCATGTCAGGTCATGTAACCATATAAGTCTTTCTCATTGACTGTGGACCACTATGTCAGGTCATGTAACCATATACAGTCTTTCCTTTTGGCTGTGGACCACTATGTCAGGTCAGGTAACCATATACAGTCTTTCTCATTGACTGTGGACCACTATGTCAGGTCAGGTAACCATATACAGTCTTTCCCATTGTTTGTGGACCACTATGTGAGGTCATGTAACCATATACAGTCTTTCTCATTGGCTGTGGACCACTATGTCAGGTCATGTAACCATATACAGTCTTTCCTTTTGGCTGTGGACCACTATGTCAGGTCATGTAACCATATACAGTCTTTCTCATTGACTGTGGACCACTGTGTCAGGTCATGTAACCATATACAGTCTTTCTCATTGACTGTGGACCACTTTGTCAGGTCATGTAACCATATACAGTCTTTCTCATTGACTGTGGACCACTATGTCAGGTCATGTAACCATATACAGTCTTTCCCATTGACTGTGGGCCACTATGTCAGGTCATGTAACCATATACAGTATTTCCCATTGACTGTGGACCACTGTGTCAGGTCATGTAACCATATACAGTCTTTCTCATTGTCTGTGGACCACTATGTCAGGTCATGTAACCATATAAGTCTTTCTCATTGACTGTGGACCACTGTGTCAGGTCATGTAACCATATACAGTCTTTCTCATTTACTGTGGACCACTATGTCAGGTCATGTAACCATATACAGTCTTTCCCATTGACTGTGGGCCACTATGTCAGGTCATGTAACCATATACAGTATTTCCCATTGACTGTGGACCACTATGTCAGGTCATGTAACCATATAAGTCTTTCTCATTGACTGTGGACCACTATGTCAGGTCATGTAACCATATACAGTCTTTCCTTTTGGCTGTGGACCACTATGTCAGGTCAGGTAACCATATACAGTCTTTCTCATTGACTGTGGACCACTATGTCAGGTCAGGTAACCATATACAGTCTTTCCCATTGTTTGTGGACCACTATGTGAGGTCATGTAACCATATACAGTCTTTCTCATTGGCTGTGGACCACTATGTCAGGTCATGTAACCATATACAGTCTTTCTCATTGACTGTGGACCACTATGTGAGGTCATGTAACCATATACAGTCTTTCTCATTGGCTGTGGACCACTATGTCAGGTCATGTAACCATATACAGTCTTTCTCATTGGCTGTGGGCCACTATGTCAGGTCATGTAACCATATACAGTCTTTCTCATTGGCTGTGGGCCACTATGTCAGGTCAAGTAACCATATACAGTCTTTCACATTGACTGTGGACCACTATGTCAGGTCATGTAACCATATACAGTCTTTCTCATTGACTGTGGACCACTATGTCAGGTCATGTAACCATATACATTCTTTCCCATTGACTGTGGACCACTATGTCAGGTCATGTAACCATATACAGTCTTTCCCATTGTCTGTAAACCACTATGTCAGGTCATGTAACCATATACATTCTTTCCCATTGACTGTGGACCACTATGTCAGGTCATGTAACCATATACAGTCTTTCCCATTGTCTGTAAACCACTATGTCAGGTCATGTAACCATATACAGTCTTTCCCATTGTTTCTGGACCACTATGTGAGGTCATGTAACCATATACAGTCTTTCTCATTGGCTGTGGGCCACTATGTCAGGTCATGTAACCATATACAGTCTTTCTCATTGGCTGTGGGCCACTATGTCAGGTCATGTAACCGTATACAGTCTTTCTCATTGACTGTGGACCACTATGTCAGGTCAGGTAACCATATACAGTCTTTCCCATTGTTTGTGGACCACTATGTGAGGTCATGTAACCATATACAGTCTTTCTCATTGACTGTGGACCACTATGTCAGGTCAGGTAACCATATACAGTCTTTCCCATTGTTTGTGGGCCACTATGTGAGGTCATGTAACCATATACAGTCTTTCCCATTGACTGTGGACCACTATGTCAGGTCATGTAACCATATACAGTATCTCCTTTTGGCTGTGGACCACTATGTCAGGTCATGTAACCATATACAGTCTTTCTCATTGGATGTGGGCCACTATGTCAGGTCATGTAACCATATACAGTATCTCCTTTTGGCTGTGGACCACTATGTCAGGTCATGTAACCATATACAGTCTTTCTCATTGACTGTGGACCACTGTGTCAGGTCATGTAACCATATACAGTCTTTCCCATTGACTGTGGACCACTATGTCAGGTCATGTAACCATATACAGTCTTTCTCATTGACTGTGGACCACTATGTCAGGTCATGTAACCATATACAGTCTTTCTCATTGGCTGTGGACCACTATGTCAGGTCATGTAACCATATACAGTCTTTCCCATTGACTGTGGGCCACTATGTCAGGTCATGTAACCATATACAGTATCTCCTTTTGGCTGTGGACCACTATGTCAGGTCAGGTAACCATATACAGTCTTTCTCATTGACTGTGGACCACTATGTCAGGTCAGGTAACCATATACAGTCTTTCCCATTGTTTGTGGACCACTATGTGAGGTCATGTAACCATATACAGTCTTTCTCATTAGCTGTGGGCCACTATGTCAGGTCATGTAACCATATACAGTCTTTTTCATTGGCTGTGGGCCACTATGTCAGGTCATGTAACCATATACAGTATTTCCCATTGGCTGTGGACCACTATGTCAGGTCATGTAACCATATACAGTCTTTCTCATTGACTGTGGATCACTATGTCAGGTCATGTAACCATATAGTCTTTCCCATTGTCTGTGGACCACTATGTCAGGTCATGTAACCATATACAGTCTTTCTCATTGACTGTGGACCACTGTCAGGTCATGTAACCATATACAGTAATCCCATTGACTGTGGACCACTATGTCAGGGCATGTAACCATATACAGTCTTTCCCATTGACTGTGGACCACTATGTCAGGTCATGTAACCATATAAGTCTTTCTCATTGACTGTGGACCACTGTGTCAGGTCATGTAACCATATACAGTCTTTCTCATTGACTGTGGACCACTATGTCAGGTCATGTAACCATATACAGTCTTTCCCATTGTCTGTGGACCAATATGTCAGGTCATGTAACCATATACAGTCTTTCCCATTGTCTGTGGACCAATATGTCAGGTCATGTAACCTTATACAGTATTTCCCATTGACTGTGGACCACTGTCAGGTCATGTAACCTTATACAGTATTTCCCATTGACTGTGGACCACTATGTCAGGTCATGTAACCATATACAGTCTTTCCCATTGTCTGTGGACCAATATGTCAGGTCATGTAACCATATACAGTCTTTCCCATTGTCTGTGGACCAATATGTCAGGTCATGTAACCTTATACAGTATTTCCCATTGACTGTGGACCACTGTCAGGTCATGTAACCTTATACAGTATTTCCCATTGACTGTGGACCACTATGTCAGGTCATGTAACCATATACAGTCTTTCCCATTGACTGTGGACCACTATGTCAGGTCATGTAACCATATACAGTCTTTCTCATTGACTGTGGACCACTGTATCAGGTCATGTAACCATATACAGTCTTTCTTATTGACTGTGGACCACTATGTCAGGTCATGTAACCATATACAGTCTTTCTCATTGACTGTGGACCACTGTGTCAGGTCATGTAACCATATACAGTCTTTCTCATTGACTGTGGACCACTGTATCAGGTCATGTAACCATATACAGTCTTTCTTATTGACTGTGGACCACTATGTCAGGTCATGTAACCATATACAGTCTTTCCCATTGACTGTGGACCACTATGTCAGGTCATGTAACCATATACAGTAATCCCATTGACTGTGAACCACTGTGTCAGGTCATGTAACCATATACAGTATTTCCCATTGACTGTGGACCACTATGTCAGGTCCTGTAACCATATAAGTCTTTCTCATTGACTGTGGACCACTATGTCAGGTCATGTAACCATATACAGTCTTTCTCATTGACTGTGGACCACTGTGTCAGGTCATGTAACCATATACAGTCTTTCTCATTGTCTGTGGACCACTATGTCAGGTCATGTAACCATATACAGTCTTTGTCATTGTCTGTGGACCACTATGTCAGGTCATGTAACCATATAAGTCTTTATCATTGACTGTGGACCACTGTGTCAGGTCATGTAACCGTATACAGTCTTTCTCATTGTCTGTGGACCACTATGTCAGGTCATGTAACCATATACAGTATTTCCCATTGACTGTGGACCACTGTGTCAGGTCATGTAACCATATAAGTCTTTCTCATTGACTGTGGACCACTGTGTCAGGTCATGTAACCATATACAGTCTTTCTCATTGGCTGTGGACCACTATGTCAGGTCATGTAACCATATACAGTCTTTCTCATTGGCTGTGGACCACTATGTCAGGTCATGTAACCATATACAGTCTTTCTCATTGACTGTGGACCACTGTCAGGTCATGTAACCATATACAGTAATCCCATTGACTGTGGACCACTATGTCAGGTCAAGTAACCATATACAGTCTTTCACATTGACTGTGGGCCACTATGTCAGGTCATGTAACCATATACAGTATTTCCCATTATCTGTGGACCACTATGTCAGGTCATGTAACCATATACAGTCTTTCTCATTGACTGTGGGCCACTATGTCAGGTCATGTAACCATATACAGTCTTTCCCATTGACTGTGGACAACTATGTCAGGTCATGTAACCATATACAGTCTTTCCCATTGACTGTGGACCACTATGTCAGGTCATGTAACCATATACAGTCTTTCCCATTGACTGTGGACCACTATGTCAGGTCATGTAACCATATAAGTCTTTCTCATTGACTGTGGACCACTGTGTCAGGTCATGTAACCATATAAGTCTTTCTCATTGACTGTGGACCACTGTGTCAGGTCATGTAACCATATACAGTCTTTCTCATTGGCTGTGGACCACTATGTCAGGTCATGTAACCATATACAGTATTTCCCATTGACTGTGGACCACTATGTCAAGTCATGTAACCATATACAGTCTTTCTCATTGACTGTGGACCACTGTCAGGTTATGTAACCATATACAGTAATCCCATTGACTGTGGACCACTATGTCAGGTCAAGTAACCATATACAGTCTTTCCCATTGGCTGTGGACCACTATGTCAGGTCATGTAACCATATACAGTCTTTCCCATTGACTGTGGACCACTATATCAGGTCATGTAACCATATACAGTCTTTCCCATTGACTGTGGGCCACTATGTCAGGTCATGTAACCATATACAGTCTTTCCCATTGACTGTGGACAACTATGTCAGGTCATGTAACCATATACAGTCTTTCCCATTGACTGTGGACCACTATGTCAGGTCATGTAACCATATACAGTCTTTCCCATTGACTGTGGACCACTGTGTCAGGTCATGTAACCATATACAGTCTTTCTCATTGTCTGTGGACCACTATGTCAGGTCATGTAACCATATAAGTCTTTCTCATTGACTGTGGACCACTGTGTCAGGTCATGTAACCATATACAGTCTTTCTCATTTACTGTGGACCACTATGTCAGGTCATGTAACCATATACAGTCTTTCCCATTGACTGTGGACCACCATGTCAGGTCATGTAACCATATAAGTCTTTCTCATTGACTGTGGACCACTATGTCAGGTCATGTAACCATATACAGTCTTTCCTTTTGGCTGTGGACCACTATGTCAGGTCAGGTAACCATATACAGTCTTTCTCATTGACTGTGGACCACTATGTCAGGTCAGGTAACCATATACAGTCTTTCCCATTGTTTGTGGACCACTATGTGAGGTCATGTAACCATATACAGTTTTTCTCATTGGCTGTGGACCACTATGTCAGGTCATGTAACCATATACAGTCTTTCCTTTTGGCTGTGGACCACTATGTCAGGTCATGTAACCATATACAGTCTTTCTCATTGACTGTGGACCACTGTGTCAGGTCATGTAACCATATACAGTCTTTCTCATTGACTGTGGACCACTTTGTCAGGTCATGTAACCATATACAGTCTTTCTCATTGACTGTGGACCACTATGTCAGGTCATGTAACCATATACAGTCTTTCCCATTGACTGTGGGCCACTATGTCAGGTCATGTAACCATATACAGTATTTCCCATTGACTGTGGACCACTGTGTCAGGTCATGTAACCATATACAGTCTTTCTCATTGTCTGTGGACCACTATGTCAGGTCATGTAACCATATAAGTCTTTCTCATTGACTGTGGACCACTGTGTCAGGTCATGTAACCATATACAGTCTTTCTCATTTACTGTGGACCACTATGTCAGGTCATGTAACCATATACAGTCTTTCCCATTGACTGTGGGCCACTATGTCAGGTCATGTAACCATATACAGTATTTCCCATTGACTGTGGACCACTATGTCAGGTCATGTAACCATATAAGTCTTTCTCATTGACTGTGGACCACTATGTCAGGTCATGTAACCATATACAGTCTTTCCTTTTGGCTGTGGACCACTATGTCAGGTCAGGTAACCATATACAGTCTTTCTCATTGACTGTGGACCACTATGTCAGGTCAGGTAACCATATACAGTCTTTCCCATTGTTTGTGGACCACTATGTGAGGTCATGTAACCATATACAGTCTTTCTCATTGGCTGTGGACCACTATGTCAGGTCATGTAACCATATACAGTCTTTCTCATTGACTGTGGACCACTATGTGAGGTCATGTAACCATATACAGTCTTTCTCATTGGCTGTGGACCACTATGTCAGGTCATGTAACCATATACAGTCTTTCTCATTGGCTGTGGGCCACTATGTCAGGTCATGTAACCATATACAGTCTTTCTCATTGGCTGTGGGCCACTATGTCAGGTCAAGTAACCATATACAGTCTTTCACATTGACTGTGGACCACTATGTCAGGTCATGTAACCATATACAGTCTTTCTCATTGACTGTGGACCACTATGTCAGGTCATGTAACCATATACATTCTTTCCCATTGACTGTGGACCACTATGTCAGGTCATGTAACCATATACAGTCTTTCCCATTGTGTGTAAACCACTATGTCAGGTCATGTAACCATATACATTCTTTCCCATTGACTGTGGACCACTATGTCAGGTCATGTAACCATATACAGTCTTTCCCATTGTCTGTAAACCACTATGTCAGGTCATGTAACCATATACAGTCTTTCCCATTGTTTCTGGACCACTATGTGAGGTCATGTAACCATATACAGTCTTTCTCATTGGCTGTGGGCCACTATGTCAGGTCATGTAACCATATACAGTCTTTCTCATTGGCTGTGGGCCACTATGTCAGGTCATGTAACCATATACAGTCTTTCTCATTGGCTGTGGGCCACTATGTCAGGTCATGTAACCGTATACAGTCTTTCTCATTGACTGTGGACCACTATGTCAGGTCAGGTAACCATATACAGTCTTTCCCATTGTTTGTGGACCACTATGTGAGGTCATGTAACCATATACAGTCTTTCTCATTGACTGTGGACCACTATGTCAGGTCAGGTAACCATATACAGTCTTTCCCATTGTTTGTGGGCCACTATGTGAGGTCATGTAACCATATACAGTCTTTCCCATTGACTGTGGACCACTATGTCAGGTCATGTAACCATATACAGTATCTCCTTTTGGCTGTGGACCACTATGTCAGGTCATGTAACCATATACAGTCTTTCTCATTGGATGTGGGCCACTATGTCAGGTCATGTAACCATATACAGTATCTCCTTTTGGCTGTGGACCACTATGTCAGGTCATGTAACCATATACAGTCTTTCTCATTGACTGTGGACCACTGTGTCAGGTCATGTAACCATATACAGTCTTTCCCATTGACTGTGGACCACTATGTCAGGTCATGTAACCATATACAGTCTTTCTCATTGACTGTGGACCACTATGTCAGGTCATGTAACCATATACAGTCTTTCTCATTGGCTGTGGACCACTATGTCAGGTCATGTAACCATATACAGTCTTTCCCATTGACTGTGGGCCACTATGTCAGGTCATGTAACCATATACAGTATCTCCTTTTGGCTGTGGACCACTATGTCAGGTCAGGTAACCATATACAGTCTTTCTCATTGACTGTGGACCACTATGTCAGGTCAGGTAACCATATACAGTCTTTCCCATTGTTTGTGGACCACTATGTGAGGTCATGTAACCATATACAGTCTTTCTCATTGGCTGTGGGCCACTATGTCAGGTCATGTAACCATATACAGTCTTTCTCATTGGCTGTGGGCCACTATGTCAGGTCATGTAACCATATACAGTATTTCCCATTGGCTGTGGACCACTATGTCAGGTCATGTAACCATATACAGTCTTTCTCATTGACTGTGGATCACTATGTCAGGTCATGTAACCATATAGTCTTTCCCATTGTCTGTGGACCACTATGTCAGGTCATGTAACCATATACAGTCTTTCTCATTGACTGTGGACCACTGTCAGGTCATGTAACCATATACAGTAATCCCATTGACTGTGGACCACTATGTCAGGGCATGTAACCATATACAGTCTTTCTCATTGACTGTGGACCACTATGTCAGGTCATGTAACCATATACAGTCTTTCCCATTGTCTGTGGACCAATATGTCAGGTCATGTAACCATATACAGTCTTTCCCATTGTCTGTGGACCAATATGTCAGGTCATGTAACCTTATACAGTATTTCCCATTGACTGTGGACCACTGTCAGGTCATGTAACCTTATACAGTATTTCCCATTGACTGTGGACCACTATGTCAGGTCATGTAACCATATACAGTCTTTCCCATTGTCTGTGGACCAATATGTCAGGTCATGTAACCATATACAGTCTTTCCCATTGTCTGTGGACCAATATGTCAGGTCATGTAACCTTATACAGTATTTCCCATTGACTGTGGACCACTGTCAGGTCATGTAACCTTATACAGTATTTCCCATTGACTGTGGACCACTATGTCAGGTCATGTAACCATATACAGTCTTTCCCATTGACTGTGGACCACTATGTCAGGTCATGTAACCATATACAGTCTTTCTCATTGACTGTGGACCACTGTATCAGGTCATGTAACCATATACAGTCTTTCTTATTGACTGTGGACCACTATGTCAGGTCATGTAACCATATACAGTCTTTCTCATTGACTGTGGACCACTGTGTCAGGTCATGTAACCATATACAGTCTTTCTCATTGACTGTGGACCACTGTATCAGGTCATGTAACCATATACAGTCTTTCTTATTGACTGTGGACCACTATGTCAGGTCATGTAACCATATACAGTCTTTCCCATTGACTGTGGACCACTATGTCAGGTCATGTAACCATATACAGTAATCCCATTGACTGTGAACCACTGTGTCAGGTCATGTAACCATATACAGTATTTCCCATTGACTGTGGACCACTATGTCAGGTCCTGTAACCATATAAGTCTTTCTCATTGACTGTGGACCACTATGTCAGGTCATGTAACCATATACAGTCTTTCTCATTGACTGTGGACCACTGTGTCAGGTCATGTAACCATATACAGTCTTTCTCATTGTCTGTGGACCACTATGTCAGGTCATGTAACCATATACAGTCTTTGTCATTGTCTGTGGACCACTATGTCAGGTCATGTAACCATATAAGTCTTTATCATTGACTGTGGACCACTGTGTCAGGTCATGTAACCGTATACAGTCTTTCTCATTGACTGTGGACCACTATGTCAGGTCATGTAACCATATAAGTCTTTCTCATTGACTGTGGACCACTGTGTCAGGTCATGTAACCATATAAGTCTTTCTCATTGACTGTGGACCACTGTGTCAGGTCATGTAACCATATACAGTCTTTCTCATTGGCTGTGGACCACTATGTCAGGTCATGTAACCATATACAGTCTTTCTCATTGGCTGTGGACCACTATGTCAGGTCATGTAACCATATACAGTCTTTCTCATTGACTGTGGACCACTGTCAGGTCATGTAACCATATACAGTAATCCCATTGACTGTGGACCACTATGTCAGGTCAAGTAACCATATACAGTCTTTCACATTGACTGTGGGCCACTATGTCAGGTCATGTAACCATATACAGTATTTCCCATTATCTGTGGACCACTATGTCAGGTCATGTAACCATATACAGTCTTTCTCATTGACTGTGGGCCACTATGTCAGGTCATGTAACCATATACAGTCTTTCCCATTGACTGTGGACAACTATGTCAGGTCATGTAACCATATACAGTCTTTCCCATTGACTGTGGACCACTATGTCAGGTCATGTAACCATATACAGTCTTTCCCATTGACTGTGGACCACTATGTCAGGTCATGTAACCATATAAGTCTTTCTCATTGACTGTGGACCACTGTGTCAGGTCATGTAACCATATAAGTCTTTCTCATTGACTGTGGACCACTGTGTCAGGTCATGTAACCATATACAGTCTTTCTCATTGGCTGTGGACCACTATGTCAGGTCATGTAACCATATACAGTATTTCCCATTGACTGTGGACCACTATGTCAAGTCATGTAACCATATACAGTCTTTCTCATTGACTGTGGACCACTGTCAGGTTATGTAACCATATACAGTAATCCCATTGACTGTGGACCACTATGTCAGGTCAAGTAACCATATACAGTCTTTCCCATTGGCTGTGGACCACTATGTCAGGTCATGTAACCATATACAGTCTTTCCCATTGACTGTGGACCACTATATCAGGTCATGTAACCATATACAGTCTTTCCCATTGACTGTGGGCCACTATGTCAGGTCATGTAACCATATACAGTCTTTCCCATTGACTGTGGACAACTATGTCAGGTCATGTAACCATATACAGTCTTTCCCATTGACTGTGGACCACTATGTCAGGTCATGTAACCATATACAGTCTTTCCCATTGACTGTGGACCACTGTGTCAGGTCATGTAACCATATACAGTCTTTCTCATTGTCTGTGGACCACTATGTCAGGTCATGTAACCATATAAGTCTTTCTCATTGACTGTGGACCACTGTGTCAGGTCATGTAACCATATACAGTCTTTCTCATTTACTGTGGACCACTATGTCAGGTCATGTAACCATATACAGTCTTTCCCATTGACTGTGGACCATCATGTCAGGTCATGTAACCATATAAGTCTTTCTCATTGACTGTGGACCACTATGTCAGGTCATGTAACCATATACAGTCTTTCCTTTTGGCTGTGGACCACTATGTCAGGTCAGGTAACCATATACAGTCTTTCTCATTGACTGTGGACCACTATGTCAGGTCAGGTAACCATATACAGTCTTTCCCATTGTTTGTGGACCACTATGTGAGGTCATGTAACCATATACAGTTTTTCTCATTGGCTGTGGACCACTATGTCAGGTCATGTAACCATATACAGTCTTTCCTTTTGGCTGTGGACCACTATGTCAGGTCATGTAACCATATACAGTCTTTCTCATTGACTGTGGACCACTGTGTCAGGTCATGTAACCATATACAGTCTTTCTCATTGACTGTGGACCACTTTGTCAGGTCATGTAACCATATACAGTCTTTCTCATTGACTGTGGACCACTATGTCAGGTCATGTAACCATATACAGTCTTTCCCATTGACTGTGGGCCACTATGTCAGGTCATGTAACCATATACAGTATTTCCCATTGACTGTGGACCACTGTGTCAGGTCATGTAACCATATACAGTCTTTCTCATTGTCTGTGGACCACTATGTCAGGTCATGTAACCATATAAGTCTTTCTCATTGACTGTGGACCACTGTGTCAGGTCATGTAACCATATACAGTCTTTCTCATTTACTGTGGACCACTATGTCAGGTCATGTAACCATATACAGTCTTTCCCATTGACTGTGGGCCACTATGTCAGGTCATGTAACCATATACAGTATTTCCCATTGACTGTGGACCACTATGTCAGGTCATGTAACCATATAAGTCTTTCTCATTGACTGTGGACCACTATGTCAGGTCATGTAACCATATACAGTCTTTCCTTTTGGCTGTGGACCACTATGTCAGGTCAGGTAACCATATACAGTCTTTCTCATTGACTGTGGACCACTATGTCAGGTCAGGTAACCATATACAGTCTTTCCCATTGTTTGTGGACCACTATGTGAGGTCATGTAACCATATACAGTCTTTCTCATTGGCTGTGGACCACTATGTCAGGTCATGTAACCATATACAGTCTTTCTCATTGACTGTGGACCACTATGTGAGGTCATGTAACCATATACAGTCTTTCTCATTGGCTGTGGACCACTATGTCAGGTCATGTAACCATATACAGTCTTTCTCATTGGCTGTGGGCCACTATGTCAGGTCATGTAACCATATACAGTCTTTCTCATTGGCTGTGGGCCACTATGTCAGGTCAAGTAACCATATACAGTCTTTCACATTGACTGTGGACCACTATGTCAGGTCATGTAACCATATACAGTCTTTCTCATTGACTGTGGACCACTATGTCAGGTCATGTAACCATATACATTCTTTCCCATTGACTGTGGACCACTATGTCAGGTCATGTAACCATATACAGTCTTTCCCATTGTCTGTAAACCACTATGTCAGGTCATGTAACCATATACATTCTTTCCCATTGACTGTGGACCACTATGTCAGGTCATGTAACCATATACAGTCTTTCCCATTGTCTGTAAACCACTATGTCAGGTCATGTAACCATATACAGTCTTTCCCATTGTTTCTGGACCACTATGTGAGGTCATGTAACCATATACAGTCTTTCTCATTGGCTGTGGGCCACTATGTCAGGTCATGTAACCATATACAGTCTTTCTCATTGGCTGTGGGCCACTATGTCAGGTCATGTAACCATATACAGTCTTTCTCATTGGCTGTGGGCCACTATGTCAGGTCATGTAACCGTATACAGTCTTTCTCATTGACTGTGGACCACTATGTCAGGTCAGGTAACCATATACAGTCTTTCCCATTGTTTGTGGACCACTATGTGAGGTCATGTAACCATATACAGTCTTTCTCATTGACTGTGGACCACTATGTCAGGTCAGGTAACCATATACAGTCTTTCCCATTGTTTGTGGGCCACTATGTGAGGTCATGTAACCATATACAGTCTTTCCCATTGACTGTGGACCACTATGTCAGGTCATGTAACCATATACAGTATCTCCTTTTGGCTGTGGACCACTATGTCAGGTCATGTAACCATATACAGTCTTTCTCATTGGATGTGGGCCACTATGTCAGGTCATGTAACCATATACAGTATCTCCTTTTGGCTGTGGACCACTATGTCAGGTCATGTAACCATATACAGTCTTTCTCATTGACTGTGGACCACTGTGTCAGGTCATGTAACCATATACAGTCTTTCCCATTGACTGTGGACCACTATGTCAGGTCATGTAACCATATACAGTCTTTCTCATTGACTGTGGACCACTATGTCAGGTCATGTAACCATATACAGTCTTTCTCATTGGCTGTGGACCACTATGTCAGGTCATGTAACCATATACAGTCTTTCCCATTGACTGTGGGCCACTATGTCAGGTCATGTAACCATATACAGTATCTCCTTTTGGCTGTGGACCACTATGTCAGGTCAGGTAACCATATACAGTCTTTCTCATTGACTGTGGACCACTATGTCAGGTCAGGTAACCATATACAGTCTTTCCCATTGTTTGTGGACCACTATGTGAGGTCATGTAACCATATACAGTCTTTCTCATTGGCTGTGGGCCACTATGTCAGGTCATGTAACCATATACAGTCTTTCTCATTGGCTGTGGGCCACTATGTCAGGTCATGTAACCATATACAGTATTTCCCATTGGCTGTGGACCACTATGTCAGGTCATGTAACCATATACAGTCTTTCTCATTGACTGTGGATCACTATGTCAGGTCATGTAACCATATAGTCTTTCCCATTGTCTGTGGACCACTATGTCAGGTCATGTAACCATATACAGTCTTTCTCATTGACTGTGGACCACTGTCAGGTCATGTAACCATATACAGTAATCCCATTGACTGTGGACCACTATGTCAGGGCATGTAACCATATACAGTCTTTCCCATTGACTGTGGACCACTATGTCAGGTCATGTAACCATATAAGTCTTTCTCATTGACTGTGGACCACTGTGTCAGGTCATGTAACCATATACAGTCTTTCTCATTGACTGTGGACCACTATGTCAGGTCATGTAACCATATACAGTCTTTCCCATTGTCTGTGGACCAATATGTCAGGTCATGTAACCATATACAGTCTTTCCCATTGTCTGTGGACCAATATGTCAGGTCATGTAACCTTATACAGTATTTCCCATTGACTGTGGACCACTGTCAGGTCATGTAACCTTATACAGTATTTCCCATTGACTGTGGACCACTATGTCAGGTCATGTAACCATATACAGTCTTTCCCATTGACTGTGGACCACTATGTCAGGTCATGTAACCATATACAGTCTTTCTCATTGACTGTGGACCACTGTATCAGGTCATGTAACCATATACAGTCTTTCTTATTGACTGTGGACCACTATGTCAGGTCATGTAACCATATACAGTCTTTCTCATTGACTGTGGACCACTGTGTCAGGTCATGTAACCATATACAGTCTTTCTCATTGACTGTGGACCACTGTATCAGGTCATGTAACCATATACAGTCTTTCTTATTGACTGTGGACCACTATGTCAGGTCATGTAACCATATACAGTCTTTCCCATTGACTGTGGACCACTATGTCAGGTCATGTAACCATATACAGTCTTTCCCATTGACTGTGGACCACTATGTCAGGTCATGTAACCATATACAGTCTTTCCCATTGTCTGTGGACCACTATGTCAGGTCATGTAACCATATACAGTCTTTCTCATTGACTGTGGACCACTGTCAGGTCATGTAACCATATACAGTAATCCCATTGACTGTGAACCACTGTGTCAGGTCATGTAACCATATACAGTATTTCCCATTGACTGTGGACCACTATGTCAGGTCCTGTAACCATATAAGTCTTTCTCATTGACTGTGGACCACTATGTCAGGTCATGTAACCATATACAGTCTTTCTCATTGACTGTGGACCACTGTGTCAGGTCATGTAACCATATACAGTCTTTCTCATTGTCTGTGGACCACTATGTCAGGTCATGTAACCATATACAGTCTTTCTCATTGTCTGTGGACCACTATGTCAGGTCATGTAACCATATAAGTCTTTCTCATTGACTGTGGACCACTGTGTCAGGTCATGTAACCGTATACAGTCTTTCTCATTGTCTGTGGACCACTATGTCAGGTCATGTAACCATATACAGTATTTCCCATTGACTGTGGACCACTATGTCAGGTCATGTAACCATATAAGTCTTTCTCATTGACTGTGGACCACTGTGTCAGGTCATGTAACCATATAAGTCTTTCTCATTGACTGTGGACCACTGTGTCAGGTCATGTAACCATATACAGTCTTTCTCATTGGCTGTGGACCACTATGTCAGGTCATGTAACCATATACAGTCTTTCTCATTGGCTGTGGACCACTATGTCAGGTCATGTAACCATATACAGTCTTTCTCATTGACTGTGGACCACTGTCAGGTCATGTAACCATATACAGTAATCCCATTGACTGTGGACCACTATGTCAGGTCAAGTAACCATATACAGTCTTTCCCATTGACTGTGGGCCACTATGTCAGGTCATGTAACCATATACAGTATTTCCCATTATCTGTGGACCACTATGTCAGGTCATGTAACCATATACAGTCTTTCTCATTGACTGTGGACCACTATGTCAGGTCATGTAACCATATACAGTCTTTCCCATTGACTGTGGACCACTATGTCAAGTCATGTAACCATATACAGTCTTTCTCATTGACTGTGGACCACTGTCAGGTTATGTAACCATATACAGTAATCCCATTGACTGTGGACCACTATGTCAGGTCAAGTAACCATATACAGTCTTTCCCATTGGCTGTGGACCACTATGTCAGGTCATGTAACCATATACAGTCTTTCCCATTGACTGTGGACCACTATATCAGGTCATGTAACCATATACAGTCTTTCCCATTGACTGTGGGCCACTATGTCAGGTCATGTAACCATATACATTCTTTCCCATTGACTGTGGACAACTATGTCAGGTCATGTAACCATATACAGTCTTTCCCATTGACTGTGGACCACTATGTCAGGTCATGTAACCATATACAGTCTTTCCCATTGACTGTGGACCACTATGTCAGGTCATGTAACCATATACAGTCTTTCCCATTGACTGTGGGCCACTATGTCAGGTCATGTAACCATATACAGTCTTTCCCATTGACTGTGGGCCACTATGTCAGGTCATGTAACCAGAAACAGTCTTTCCCATTGACTGTGGACCACTATGTCAGGTCATGTAACCATATACAGTCTTTCCCATTGACTGTGGACCACTATGTCAGGTCATGTAACCATATACAGTCTTTCCCATTGACTGTGGGCCACTATGTCAGGTCATGTAACCATATACAGTCTTTCCCATTGACTGTGGACCACTATGTCAGGTCATGTAACCATATACAGTCTTTCCCATTGACTGTGGACCACTATGTCAGGTCATGTAACCATATACAGTCTTTCCCATTGTCTGTGGACCACTGTCAGGTCATGTAACCATATACAGTCTTTCCCATTGTCTGTGGACCACTATGTCAGGTCATGTAACCATATACAGTCTTTCCCATTGGCTGTGGACCACTATGTCAGGTCAAGTAACCATATACAGTCTTTCCCATTGGCTGTGGACCACTATGTCAGGTCATGTAACCATATACAGTCTTTCACATTGACTGTGGACCACTATGTCAGGTCATGTAACCATATACAGTCTTTCTCATTGACTGTGGGCCACTATGTCAGGTCATGTAACCATATACAGTCTTTCCCATTGACTGTGGGCCACTATGTCAGGTCATGTAACCATATACAGTCTTTCCCATTGACTGTGGGCCACTATGTCAGGTCATGTAACCATATACAGTCTTTCCCATTGACTGTGGGCCACTATGTCAGGTCATGTAACCATATACAGTCTTTCCCATTGACTGTGGACCACTATGTCAGGTCATGTAACCATATACAGTCTTTCCCATTGACTGTGGGCCACTATGTCAGGTCATGTAACCATATACAGTCTTTCCCATTGACTGTGGACCACTATATCAGGTCATGTAACCATATACAGTCTTTCCCATTGACTGTGGACCACTATGTCAGGTCATGTAACCATATACAGTCTTTCCCATTGACTGTGGACCACTATGTCAGGTCATGTAACCATATACAGTCTTTCCCATTGACTGTGGGCCACTATGTCAGGTCATGTAACCATATACAGTCTTTCCCATTGTCTGTGGACCACTATGTCAGGTCATGTAACCATATACAGTATTTCCCATTGTCTGTGGACCACTATGTCAGGTCATGTAACCATATACAGTCTTTCCCATTGACTGTGGGCCACTATGTCAGGTCATGTAACCATATACAGTATTTCCCATTGTCTGTGGACCACTATGTCAGATCATGTAACCATATACAGTCTTTCCCATTGACTGTGGACCACTATGTCAGGTCATGTAACCATATACAGTCTTTCCCATTGACTGTGGGCCACTATGTCAGGTCATGTAACCATATACAGTCTTTCCCATTGTCTGTGGACCACTATGTCAGGTCATGTAACCATATACAGTATTTCCCATTGTCTGTGGACCACTATGTCAGGTCATGTAACCATACACAGTCTTTCCCATTGTCTGTGGACCACTATGTCAGGTCATGTAACCATATACAGTCTTTCCCATTGTCTGTGGACCACTATGTCAGGTCATGTAACCATATACAGTCTTTCCCATTGTCTGTGGACCACTATGTCAGGTCATGTAACCATATACAGTCTTTCTCATTGACTGTGGACCACTGTCAGGTCATGTAACCATATACAGTAATCCCATTGACTGTGGACCACTATGTCATGTCAAGTAACCATATACAGTCTTTCCCATTGGCTGTGGACCACTATGTCAGGTCATGTAACCATATACAGTCTTTCCCATTGACTGTGGACCACTATGTCAGGTCATGTAACCATATACAGTCTTTCCCATTGACTGTGGGCCACTATGTCAGGTCATGTAACCATATACAGTCTTTCCCATTGACTGTGGACAACTATGTCAGGTCATGTAACCATATACAGTATTTCGCATTGGCTGTGGACCACTATGTCAGGTCATGTAACCATATACAGTCTTTCCCATTGTCTGTGGACCACTGTGTCAGGTCAGGTAACCATATACAGTCTTTCCCATTGTTTGTGGACCACTATGTCAGGTCATGTAACCATATACAGTCTTTCTCATTGACTGTGGACCACTGTGTCAGGTCATGTAACCATATACAGTCTTTCCCATTGACTGTGGGCCACTATGTCAGGTCATGTAACCATATACAGTCTTTCCCATTGTCTGTGGACCACTATGTCAGGTCATGTAACCATATACAGTCTTTCCCATTGTCTGTGGACCACTATGTCAGGTCATGTAACCATATACAGTCTTTCCCATTGACTGTGGACCACTATGTCAGGTCATGTAACCATATACAGTATTTCGCATTGGCTGTGGACCACTATGTCAGGTCATGTAACCATATACAGTCTTTCCCATTGACTGTGGACCACTATGTCAGGTCATGTAACCATATACAGTCTTTCCCATTGACTGTGGACCACTATGTCAGGTCATGTAACCATATACAGTCTTTCCCATTGTCTGTGGACCACTATGTCAGGTCATGTAACCATATACAGTCTTTCTCATTGACTGTGGGCCACTATGTCAGGTCAGGTAACCATATACAGTCTTTCTCATTGGCTGTGGACCGCTATGTCAGGCCATGTAACCATATACAATCTTTCTCATTGGCTGTGGGCCGCTATGTCAGGTCATGTAACCATATACAGTCTTTCTCATTGGCTGTGGGCCACTATGTCAGGTCATGTAACCATATACAGTCTTTCTCATTGGCTGTGGGCCACTATGTCAGGTCATGTAACCATATACAGTCTTTCCTTTTAGCTGTGGACCACTATGTGAGAAAGTGAGTGCCTCAGGTGTGTTGGCTAGTGTGTTGAGCTGTTGAAGCTAATATTAGAAGACTGATGTCAGAGTAAGAAGCCACTTGTTTATCTTTGATGAATTTGTTTTTATTAATTTTTTTCTGAATTGATTTTATATATTTTTCTTAAATTTTTGCTAGATTGAGATTGTTAATTAACACAGGATGCCTTCAGTTACGTGAATATGCATATAATCTCCCTTGATTAACAAGCAGACCTTGTATAAGAAAGCAGCACAAAGAATCATATATTTTAACTTTTGTACATTGCGAAATATTTATCTCTCTCTCTTCTGCATTTCCCCACCACCACCATTTTATGTGTTAACTTTAATGGTTCCACTGTTGACCCTTAAAGGACACGAGTCGTTTTCATATCTTGAAATAGATTGGGATTAGTGGCGGGCATGTAATTACGGCACTTTAAGATCTGAGTTCATATCCTGCCACGGTTAGCTTTGCCTTTCATCCTTACGTGGTCGATAAAATAAAGTACCAGTAATGCACTGGGGTCGATTTAATCGACTTTCCCCTCTGCCAAAATTGCTGGCCTTGTGCCTATATAAGAAACCATTATTATTACCGAAATACTGAATAAAAGATTTAAGGAACTCATAGGTTAACCTCAACAATATCTCTGCCGTACCCACCCTTCAACAGTATCCATACTATAAAGCCCCTCCTTCTATCATCTTCAACGATATCTCTATCTTAAACCCCCACCTTCACCTTCTTCAACTATATCTCTGGCATCTTCACCCCCCCCCCCTCTCTATTACCTCTGCTGGGAACACTAATAATCATCATTTTGTGGCAGTATCGGTAGAGGGTTGGACGCCATGCTTTCCAGCATAGTTACGTCCCTTTACGATCTAAGTTCAAATCCCGCCTAGGTTGACTTTGCCTTTCATCCTTACGGGGTCGATAAAATTAAGTACCAGTAATGCACTGGGGGTAATTGCTGGCCTTGTGCCAAAAGTAGAAACAATTATTTTGTGGCTTGGTTCTTCATTCTATCTGGTGTTGGTCAGATTAAATGATGCTATCACCATCATCACCATCACCATCACCATCATCATCACTATTACCATCTTCACCACTGCCATCATCACTATCATCATCATCATCACCATTATCACTATCAGCATCATTACTACCATCTCTATCACCTTCACCATTAACTCTATCATCACCATTACCATCATCATCAGCATCACCACCTCCGTCATCACCATCATCATCACACTATCACCATCACCAGTATGACCATCATCATTATAATCCCCATCAAGATCATCATCATCGTCATCCTCATTGTTATTATAATCATCATCATCATCAATATTACCATTGTCATCAACACAATCATTGCCCTCATTATAGTCACCAATACCATCATCACCACTATCATAATCATCACCATCACAACCACCACCACCATCATCATCATCATCATACCTTTACTTTCCTTACTTTCATATATGAAAGAACAAAAATAAGGAAGATTTAGAAATTGCATTTTATGTGGGTTTATTGTAAGGAGGAAGTGATGGGAGGGCAATAAAAGTTAAAATAAAACAATGGTGTTCACAGAAATTCTAGATTAGAAAGGGCAAGGTTAAAAAAAAAGTTTAATTATTCGATAAATTAATTCCATTAATATATTCGTTAAATTAATTCCAAGAATATTAAATTAACCGAAAGTGGATTTCTCTGAAGAAATAAAAAAGAATTACCAACACAGAGAGAAACCTGAGAAATGTTGTGGGTGTCTGTTCAATTTATGTATTTATTTATAGAGCCTGAGGTGCTGAGACAATGGAGACCACGAGGCATGGGAGTAGCCATTTCAGAATGTCAGACACATGATTCTGTTTTTTTTTATGCATCCTATCTGATGTTATTTACTCAGTACTGAGCATCTCCAGACAATGTTTTATTTGCTCTATATGCAAATGAGCAAGCAAGAAAGCATATAAGCTGTAGCTTTTTCTTGTGTCAGTACAGAGTGAGTCAACATTATCAATAAATAGATGTTGTAAATATATATGTTTGATGTTATTAGATGTAGATTTATGTTTGATATTAACCCATTAGCATTTAAACTGGCCGTATCCGACCAGAATTCTCATATCTGTTTCTGTTCAAAACGGCCGTAATTGGCCACTCATACTGATGTTAAAATATTGTTCTCAAAATAAATAATATCAAAATCTCATAGATTCAATATTACGTGAGATAATTATGTGAGGTAAAGTCTTTACCATGAAAATATAAAAGTAAATATAGAGTAATGTAAATGCTAATGGGTTAAGCTGACCTATAAGCAAAGGCACTCTCACCATGACCATCTTGTCATTTTAGCAGTATGTAGGACCATACTATTTAACGTTGGGAAATTCAACTGTTAGTTTTAGTAAATCTAGTGACTAAATAGACACTCCTCCCTTGTTGGTTTGTGTGTTAACTAAGTTTGTTGTTTAGATAACTTAAATGTCAGATATTTCTGGAGTTAAGACCTGTTGATTAGCTTTAATTCTCTGTATCTGTCTTCTTGAAGATACAGTAGTTGATGTCACTGTGCTGTACAGCTAAACTTCAGTTGTGTCTACTTTAGATATGTTATTGTACCACTAAACTTTAGTTGTGTCTGCTTAAGACACAATAGTCTTGTTATTGTACCACTAAACTTTAGTTGTGTCTGCTTAAGGACACTAATCTTGTTATTGTACCACTAAACTTCAGTTGTGTCTGCTTAAGGACACTAATCTTGTTATTGTACTTCTAAACTTCAGTTGTGTCTGCTTAAGGACACAATAGTCTTATGTTATTGTACCTCTAAACTTCAGTTGTGTCTGCTTAAGGACACAATAGTCTTATGTTATTGTACTTCTAAACTTCAGTTGTGTCTGCTTAAGGACACAATAGTCTTATGTTATTGTACCTCTAAACTTCAGTTGTGTCTGCTTAAGGACACAATAGTCTTATGTTATTGTACTTCTAAACTTCAGTTGTGTCTGCTTAAGGACACAATAGTCCTATGTTATTGTACCTCTAAACTTCAGTTGTCTGCTTAAGGACACAATAGTCCTATGTTATTGTACTTCTAAACTTCAGTTGTGTCTGCTTAAGGACACAATAGTCTTATGTTATTGTACTTCTAAACTTCAGTTGTATCTGCTTAAAGACACAATAGTCTTATGTTATTGTACCTCTAAACTTTAGCTGTGAACTTAGTTTGGAAATCTGTCACTGTGAGTATCTACTTTCATGTTTTTCTATTAACTCTTTGACACCAACACACCTTGGTATTATGATACAAAATCTTCATCTGAATAGGTTCAACGCCTATTATAGTCTATGACAGATATCTTGCTCATACGTTGTAATATGATCCATATTTTGGCATGACTTTTACAGCTGAATGCCCTTCCTAACATCAACCTGTAGACCGGGTAGTACCAACCTCTGTATGGAGTAACATGAATCTATTTAAGAATGTTCATATTGAAGTTAAAAACAATTCCATCACTATCTATGTGAAGACCTTTTGTTAAATTATGAACCAAACACTGGCTTAATATACCAGTCAATAAAAGATTAGATATTTGACTGGGTTAATATTTTACTGGTTTGATATTTTACTGGGAAACACCTTCAGCACAAACCTAGAAAAAGATATAAAGACTGTATAAAAAAAACAACCTTAAGGATCTACATATTGGAGTTCAGAACTGGGAAGTGCTAACTTTAAAGAGGGTTGAATGGAGAGGACATGTGAAGGAAAGTTAGAGAAATTTTGAAGAGAGATGTCTCAATGGCAATCATCTGCAAAGATCAAGCAATCACCATGTGTGTGTGTGTGTATGTATGTATATGTGTGTGTGTGTGTGTGTGTGTGTATATATATATATATATATATATATATATATATATGAAAATGGATGTAAGGTTCTATACAAAGCAGGGGTTATAGAGAAAAGGTGAATTCGGTTTCATTCGGGAGTAATCATAGTTAATAAGGTACTCAATATATTAGTAGAGTGTAAACATCAAATTTAAATATAGAAATGGCTTCTGCAGGACTAGAACTGTTCGATTCAAACTTTAGAATGAAACAGTTCTAATCCTGTAGAAGCCATTTCGGTAATTTTTTTAGGTTGTCTCCATTGATTAAAAAAAAAACAAAAAACAATTAGTCGTTTAGTTTACATATTGAGAGCCCAACCCATCCTATTTATTATATAACATATGGTATTTCTAGTAATGTACTTTGGGGGGGGGGGGGTCATGTATGTATATTTTTTAATGTATAAAGAAATTGAAAATAAAATTTCGCCAGAGATAGATTAGCAACATTTAATAAGCAGGAGGTGAGGTGAAATAACAGCGGAGGGTTGGAAAAAAATCTGAAAAATTAATAAGCAGTGAGGAGGGGAGGTGATTATTCAAGACCCTAGAGTAAATCTCTGGAATGGAAAAAAATGGACATTAGCCATACAATCTGTTATTATTAGACTATTTTCTTTAATCAAAAATACAATGAAGTTACTAATTCGATTCAGTTTTCATGTGTATATATATATGTGTGTGTGTGTGTGTGTATATGTGTGTGTGTGTGTGTATGTGTGTGTGTTGGACAAGGCAATAAGGAACGAATATCTCAGGCAGCTTCTCACATTTGCTACTCACTCCTCATCCCCTCTCTCTCTCACACTCTGGCTCCATTTCTTTATCCACCACACTTCTTTATTAACCCCCCACCCCTCTCTGTAGCTCCCCCTCTGTCCACTACCCCCTCTCTATCTACATCCCTTTCTCTGTAGCTCCCCCTCTCTATCCACCACCACCTCACTGTAGCTCACCCCTGCTCTACCCACCACTCTTCTCTAACCCCCCCCCCCTTATCTGTCCACCTGCCTCTCTGTCCACCACCACCTCACTGTAACTCCCCCCTCTCTGTCCACCACCACCTCACTGAAGCTCCTCCCTCTCTATCCACCACCTCACTGAAGCTCCCCCCCATCTGTCCACCACCACCTCACTGTAACTCCCCCCTCTCTGTCCACCACCACCTCACTGAAGCTCCCCCCCCCATCTGTCCACCACCACCTCACTGAAGCTCCCCCCCCCCCATCTGTCCACCACCACCACCTTACTGAAGCTCCATCCTCTCACTCTCCCTCTCACTGTTTTTTTTTTTACAAAAGACCTCTTTGTCTCTTTCACCTTGCTAACCTTACTAAAGTGCTATCATTGTTATTGTAAGCCTGTTATTCCTGTATTGCTTTACTATATAACTATATATACTGTGTACTATACTTACCTACCTACCTAGCAGGCTTTGCCTTCTCTTGCAGATCACTTACATCAGCATACACACACACACAAATAGACATATGCACACAATCGTGTACATAGTGCACACACACACACACACAGAGAGACGTATGCACACAATTGTGTACATAGTGGATATATACATATAAGTAATGTGCGCGGCTGTTTATACATCTGTGTTTCTATACACATACATACACTCGTAAACAAATTCACACATACACATATGTACATACATAGGGCACACATACATACACATGTATCAAATTATACACCCACCATTCATTTATTATTGACCTTATACCACCTATCAGTGTGTGTGTGTGTGTATATATATATGTATGTGTAGATATAATATGTACATATATATATTTATATATACATATATACATATATATACATGTATATATATATATACATATACATATATATACATACATACATATATATATATGTATATATGTATATATATATATATATGTATATATGTATATATATATATATATGTATATACATATATATATATATATATATGTATATACATATATATATATATATATATATATCAGTGTATCATCATCATCATCATCATTATTGTTTAACAACAATTTTTTCATGCTTGCATGGGTTGGAGGATTGTCAGGTTATGAGACAAGTCAGGTCAGGTGACCATGTCTTGCTCACATGGATCTGTATTTTGGTCTGGTTTCTATGACTGGATGTCCTTCCCAACTCCAGCCATGTTACAGTGTGAAATGGTTCTTTTTTATTGAGGCACTAAAACACTCATCTAACTTGGGGGGACTCGGTGCTTTTTCAAAGTGTCACCAGCACAGTCACCACCTTATTGAGTGGGCTGAGTACTTTGTTTTTCTTGTGTTGCCAGCATGACCACCTTACAGCATGGACTGGGTGCTCTAGTTGTTGGCACCAGATTACCATACAGGGTGGACTGAGTGCTTTTTTGTTGGGGCAGCAGCAATATGGGAGAGAGTGTCCAGCTTTTCATGCTTGTATGCATGGGTTGGACAAAAAAGGGGTATATCAAAGAGGAGGAAGATGAAAGTTGGGAGGAAAGAATGAGTATACAAATTGGCAATAGACACGGTGAGCGGGATATTTAGCTGGTGAGGAGGTGTCATCTCCTTTGAGAGGTTTAATTGTGCAAGGTTAGCTTTTATCACTTCATCCCAAGCTTTCCTAAATCTTCCTCTTCCTTAATTTTCATCAACTTTGAGCGTCCTGCACCTTTTTATGGATATATCATCTTCCATATGCATCACCTATCACATATCCACACCACCATGATCTCCTCCCCTGCACACTGCATCTGGCCCTTCTTATGCCTAGTTTATCTCTCACTTAATTGATGCTTTATTATTCATGCACACTACTATTACATATCCATTGAAGCATGCAAGCTTCAATTCTTTCCAATCTTTGTAGGTCCTCTGCACATAGTGCCCAGGTCTCATTTCCATCCCGTCCTCACTCTGGCTACTCTATTTTCAGACCACACTCACCTTCACTGCTAATTTGGTCACCTAGGCAACAGAGATTATCAGTTACTTCTACAGAACCCTCTGTGCATTTAATAGACTTTGTTTGCTGCTTATTACTCCTGTGTATCGACCACGTATGAAACCTATGCTCTTCGTTAGTCTGCCTGAGATCCCACTACACCCCTTGTGTACCCATATTTTGCATTTGGAATATAGGATGGAATTTTTACCTACTCCTTTCCTACCCACTTAGCAGGACCTTGTTTTACTTGCGTTGAATGATGATGATGATGTAATTGATGACAAAAAAAAATTAACAATTTTTGTTCATAATTATAAAATTAAAGAGAAACTAGCAACTTATAAAAAATCAGTGAATATTTATTATTATTTTTTTTATGTCTAATACTTTTTCGGCGTTATTTTACAAGTACAAGACTAGTAATTGTTTATAAAACCTAGTTATTCAATAAATAATTAACCCTTTGGCTACCATGTATTTTTGGCTACCATGCAAAAAATCTAACCATTGTTGAAATAACTCAATGTTAAAAATGGTGCACAACTTTTGTAGAACATTTTTAACATTGAATGAGCAAGTGTGTGGAAAATTAATGAAAGATAAAGCAAGTTGGCACTTTCCCGCCAATACTTCCAACTTGTTGCCAACCATTGTTGTCAGCTTGCGTGTTAGGTACTTGAGACACTGTTCGGGAACTGATTTGTTCCAGATGAAAGGGTTCGTCAACTGAGGTTCCACTGTATATATGTACATAGCTGTTTGTGTGTATACATAGTGAGGTGTGTATGTATGTGTATGTATCATCATCATCGTTTAACGTCCATCTTCCACGCTAGCATGGGTGTGCATGCACACACACACACACACACACACACAACATAGTCTCTCTCTCTCTCTCTCTCTCTCTCTCTCTCTCTCGCTCTCGCTCTCGCTCTCTCTCTCTCACACACCTGTTCCGTTATTGAATCAAACTCACAACTCTGCTAACCAGCTATTGTTCTATGTGTACACACACACACACACACGCTAATTTAAAGTATCCTAACGTATAGTATGTATGATGAATATGTTTCTCAGCAGAAAAGTTCAATGGACATTTGTCTAGAGCATTAATAGTTCAAATTAAAAGTTATATGTGTATATATATATATATATATATATATATATATATAGAGAGAGAGAGAGAGAGAGAGAGAGAGAGAGAGAGAGAGAGAGAGAGAGAGAGAGAGAGAGATATTGTTATAGAAACATAGTATTTTGTACATATATATGAAGCATATAATATTTTGGAAAAAGTACATACTTTAAGGTGGAAAATAACTTTTATAAAATAACAAATATATATATATAAGTTTATGGAGAATCTACAGAATGAATATCAAGAAGACCACAAATCAGGCTCCTTGATGCATGATAAGATGTACAATGGGTATATTGAAAAGGTAAAAGCTCAACAGTGAGCCCACCCATTTTAACTTGTTCCCACAAGTCATAGTACTGTATTACATTTTAGGATGATCTTACTAATGCGGTTTCTTGTGATACAGGACTTTAAGAGTTAATATAGCAAGAATTTTATTTTGTTAAAATTACAACCTGAGTGAAGAGAAAAACTTTATAGTGTGCATATCATCATCATCATCGTTTAATATCCATATGTTTATGTCTATATAATACATGGCATATAATGTACTTATTCACATGCGAATATATTATATATGTTTACATGTGTATATATTACATGATGTGTATATAATATATGATATATAAAATATATGTTTTTTATGTGTATATCTATAAAATCTCCATAATCAACATCTTATTTCTCTTTTTTTGTCTTTTTTAGGTAAGTGGTACATTTTCATACTTTAAACTCTTTGGTCTATTCCAGTTCAGGTATTTATGTATAACTATATATATATATATATATATTTATGTATTTACTATTAATAAACAAAAGTAACTACAAGAAGAGTGCTGTACACCACCTTAGGCAAGCATCTTTTACTATATCCACAGGGTGATTAATGCCCTCTGAGTGAAATTTGGTTGATGTAAACTGTGTTGAAGCCTATTATATTTATATGTATGATAAGAAAGGCATTTTTTTTTTTATGAAAGAGGCCCTTGTTAATAGACATAAATCAAGTATTAAGAAGAAATCTGAACTACATGAGGCTGACTGGTTATTATGACACATGTCACAGTTCCACCAACAGTTAGTCATACAACAAAGAATAGCTTGTAGGAACAAAATGCTCCAGTGTTTCTTCTTCCTTCATTTGAAAAAGATGTTTTAACCTTGAAATATTATGAAATATAGGCTATAAACTATTGTTTTATTTTATCATTCTTACTTTACACTACTCTAGTTCCACCATTATATTTCCTATTCACATTGTACCAGCTTTCCCAATACATTCTTAATTACACATCTCACAATGCCTCATATAAACTATACTTATAAATGTATGTAGGTGTGTCTGTATGTCTATATATGTGTGTGTGAGTGTCTGTCTGTGTGTGCTTGCCTCTGTTATATATATATATATATATATATATATATATGACAGGGGCAAACAAACAGACACTCATACTTATATACCCTGTGAGTGAGCAGGTGAAACTCCAGAATAACAAGACTCACTACATAGCTATTATATATATATATATATATATAGAGAGAGAGAGAGAGAGAGAGGGGGGGGGGGGGCTAGTAAGCCACAATAGACTAGGTGAGGTATCTAATATTCCTTACTATTAATAAACAAAAAATTGAGATACAGAGAGAGGAAATAGAAAAGAAAGAGAAGAGAAAACAAAGTAAAAAAAAAGCAAAGAATAAAAAAAGGTAAAAAAAAAATTGGACAGCTATAAAGCAGCTGTTTATTATAAAATCTTTATATTTATCTAAAACCCTTCCATCATAATTTTACCTAAGAACCTTTAAGTTATGTTCCAAACACCAAATTAATGAGAAATTTAGCTATGTTGCTAAATCCCTCTAAATCCTTCATTATTTTCAAAATTATTTGAAAATCATAGACATTGTCTTTCGTTAGATACTTGGTAACCATAGATACATAGTAGCCAAAGATACGTTGTAGCCAAAGGTTTGATTATTTATTGAATGACTAGGTTTTATAAACAATTACTAGTCTTGTACTTTTTACTTTTTCCTTCCTCACCATTCCTTGATTTCTAATGACTTCTTGTGTCATAGGGTCCCTCTTAAGTCCCCTAGTCCCTGGAGAAGGATGGAGATGTCCACTTTGGGAATCATTGTAGTAAAAGAATAAAAGTACATCATCATCATCATCGTCGTCATCATTATTTAACACCTGTCTTCCCTGCTTGTGCAAGTTGAACAGGTGTTAAAAGTCAGTCAATATTCCCTGCTAGCAAGAGTTGAACAGGTGAGTCAGTCTTCTCTGCTTGTAAGAGTTGAACAGGTGTTAACAGACTGAGCCAGTGTTCCCTGCTCACTAAGAGTTGAACAGCTGTTAACAGACTGGGCCAGTCTTCCCTGCTAGCAAGAGTTGAACAGGTGTACACACATTGAGCCTGTCTTCTCTGTTACCAAGAGTTGAACAGGTGTTAACAGACTGAGCCAGTCTTCCCTGCTAGTAAGAGTTGAACAGGTGTTAACAAACTGAGCCTCTCTTTTCTGCTACCAAGAGTTGAACAGGTGTTAACAGACTGAGCCTGTTTTCCCTGCTAGTAAGAGTTGAACAGGTGTACACTGACTGAGCCTGTCTTCCTGGCTAGCAAGAGTTGAACAGTTGTTATCAGACTGTGTCAGTACTTAAGCAGAGCGACAGGCCTCTTAGATGGGATGGGGTCCTGCATCCCTTTTACACTTGCTCTTGTTCTCTCCCAACTCCCATTTAGTTGTGGTACCAACAGTTGGTAGATTGTCATAAATTGACACATCTGAACAATCTGTCTGACCCATTATTTGGCAGGTTTTCTATGGCTGGATGCCCTTCCTATCACTGGCACGATATTGAGAATTTAGTTTGAATCTGCAAATTATTTTCTCCCACATTTTCTTCTTCACATTTTTCACATTTCTCGACTTTATTTTATTTTATTTTATTTTATTTTAGAAGATGGATGTCTTTTTGGTGTTTGGTTTTGTTTGCTTTTTTCTTTTCTTTTACTGCTGTCCCCCTTTCACCCATGCTTTCTTATCAGTGCTCACTTATTATTTCCCCCATACAACCCCTAGTTGTAATTATAAGACCAGATTCCAATTATCTTATCAACTGGGCCAACACCCCACTTATACTCACACTCATACAACACACACACATACACACACTTCTAGCCACTGGTATCCTTGATTAGAAGTGAGGTTGGTGGTGATGGTAGAGATGGTGGTGGTAGTGTTGGTGGTTATGGTGGAGGTGGTGGTGATGGTAGAGATGGTGGTGGTTATGGTGGAGGTGGTGGTGATAGTGGTGGTAGTGTTGGTGGTGATGGTAGAGATGGTGGTAGTAGTGGTGGTAGTGTTGGTGGTAGTGGTGGTAGTGTTGGTGGTTATAGTGGAGATGATGGTGGTAGTGGTGGTAGTGTTGGGGTGATGGTGCAGATGATGGTGGTGGTGAAGTGATAGATGGCCATTACCATCAACATCACCACCACCACCATCAACAACACCTCTACCACCATCAATGACATCACAACCGCCATCAGCAACATCTCGACCACCATCACTACCACCACCCCTAACAACATCACCACCACCATCAACAACACCTCCACCATCTACAACACAACCGCCATCAGCAACATCTGCACCACCATCTACAACACCACCACTACCACCATCAACAACATCTCACCACCACCACCATCAACAACATCTCACCACCACCATCAACATCACTACCACCACTATCACTACCACCACCACTAACAACATCACCACAACCACTATCACCACCACCACCACCACCATCATCACCACAACCACTATCACTACCACCACCACCACCACTAACAACATCACCACAACCACTATCACCACCACCACTAACAACATCACCACCACCACTAACAACATCACCACCACCACTAACAACATCACCACCACCACTAACAACATCACCACCACCACTAACAACACAACCACTATCACCACCACCACCACCACCATCACTAACATCATCACCACAACCACTATCACTACCACCACCACTAACAACATCACCACAACCACTATCACCACCACCACCAGCACTAACAACACCACCACCACCACTAACAACATCACCACCACCACTAACAACATCACCACCACCACTAACATCATCACCACAACCACTATCACTACCACCACCACTAACATCACCACAACCACTATCACCACCACCACCACTAACAACATCACCACCACCACTAACATCACCACCACCACTAACATCACCACAACCACTATCACCACCACCACCACCACCACCACCACTAACAACATCACCACTACCACTAACAACATCACCACAATCACTATCACCACTAACAACATCACCACAACCACTATCACCACCACCACCACTAACAACATCACCACAACCACTATCACCACCACCACAACCACTATCACCACCACAACCACTATCACCACCACCACAACCACTATCACCACCACAACCACTACCACCACCACCACCACTAACAACATCACCACAACCACTATCACCACCACCACTAACATCACCACAACCACTATCACCACCACCAACAACAACATCACCATCGCCACCACCACTAACAACATCACCACCACTACCATCATCAACCATGGAGACTACAATGGACAGGAAGCTGAATGAAATCACTTTACTCAATAGATCAATAACAGTTATTGCTAGAGCTGTTAATTGCTCTTACATATACTTTACTTCTTTACTTTCTTTACAAAATCTATTTTGATATCGTCAATGGACTCTGGTGGTGTTGTGGTGGTGGTGGTGGTGTTGTGGTGGTGGTGGTGGTGGTGGTGATGTTAGTGGTGGTGGTGGGGTTGGTAGTGGTGTTAGTGGTGGAGTTGTTGGTGGTGGTGGTTGTGGTGGTGGTGGTTGTGGTGGTGGTGGTTGTGGTGGTAGTGTTAGTGGTGGAGTTGTTGCTGGTGGCAGTGGCAGTGTTGTTGTGGTGATGGTGGTGGTGGTGGAGTTGTTCATGGTGGTAGTGGCAGTGTTATTGTTGTGGTGGTGGTGGTGTTAGTGGTGAAGTTGTTGTTGGTGATGGCGGTGGTGGTGGTGTTAGAGGTGGAGTTGTTATTGTTGTAGAGGTGTTGGTGGTGGCAGTGTTGTTGTTGTTGTAGTACTAGTGGTGGTGTTAGTGGTGGAGTGGAGTTGTTGGTAGTGGCAGTAATGATGTTATTGTTGTAGTGGTGGTGGTGTTAGTGGTAGAGTTGTTGGTGATGGTGGTGTTGGTGGTGATGATGGATATTAAAACATGTGGACATCGGTGGGTAAGAAATTTGAAAATACCCCCTCCCCCCACTGTTATTAGAACATTGAGACCTGAATAGGGTAGAATAAATTAGAACAGAACATATGACATGTCCCTAATTAATCTAAGGCTGTTCTTAATTCTTTATAATCGTAAGAGCTGCTAGTGAGTTTGAGTTTTATGGCATGGTTTTAATTCTGAGATTTCATATATAGCTGTACTGGTTAATGTTCAGAACCATCTTCAGCATACTCATGTAACACCCAGCTACCATCTGAGTGAGTCTCTTGGTAAGTGTCCAAGTCTCAGACCCATACAGCTGCACAGACTCCACTGAAGCGATGAAGTGATGGATCTTCAGGTCTTTATGAAGGTTTGATTTCTATACTGCCTTCAAACTGTGACCCAGGCCTTGCTCTTCCTCTCAACTACATCATCGTCTGTGTTCCTAATCTTTGCTACTAAATACAGGAAGTCCTCCAGCTCAAAAGTGACACAGAGGAGAGTGAGGTTAGCTGGACATGCTCGCTGACATTCAGAGCTGACACTGCACTCAGTAGTCTTGTGGGAGCCCTTACACGGACACACTAAAAGAGGGAGACCAAGGATGACATGTTGATGCCCTAAGGACATACACTGGTCTCTGGGAGACACAGGACATAGTGGCGATGATGAACGACAGAGACCGCTGGAGAGAACTCGGCCATGTATCTTGGGGAATTTAACCAGCTCTAGATAGATAGATAGATAGATAGATAGATAGATAGATAGATAGATAGATAGATAGATAGATACAGCTGTTGTCACTTCTCTGACATTTGCTAATGAATACCCTTAGCAGTTAATATCAACATCATGTCATCCTCATCATCAATTAATGTTAGCTTTCCCTGCTAGTTGGACAGATTGTCAACAGACTACCTAAGTTGCGAGGGTGGTAGTGGTGGGGTCCTTTCATAAATACTGTTTGCAACTTTGTGATCATCATCATCATCATCATCATCATCATCATCATGTGTTTAAATACAAATAAAAAATATTTGGCTGAAATAATCCAAAGCATTACAAATACAGTGTAGCATAGTCCTGGAACCATAGGTATTATAACAATATGTTTTTATGCCCTCAACAAATAGATTAACTACTGCCTTTAAATTACCATTCCTAAGGGACAACAAGGGGCATCTTATAGGCGTTAGAATTACAGCCAACTAGTAGATAACTATAAACATATGTTTCACACATGTGAAAGTCATTAACATATATTTACATATAGCTCTAATATTTATGTAGAGTGACTATTGACATGACTAACTCGCTCTATATCTTCTTCAGTCATTTGCCTCTGTATATGTCTGCACGTGCCTTTATGTGTGGGTGTATGTATGCACTGGTATGTGTCTGTTTGTAACTTTTGCGAATTTCAAACTTGGAACGAGGTTTGACCAATAAGTCGCTGGTGAGTTTTTCCTACCCAAATCTGTTTTTAGAAAGAAAAAAAAGACTGTGACTTTTAAATATATCCAGTGCGTTTCCGAAATGATTCATAACAATGCGGAAAATCACTATTAAACTTACACATTTTAAGGACTTTATCCTTATCTATAGGCACCATTTAGTCGGGTTCCTGCTTGAGTTAATAATAGATTTTATCCACTACTAGTAATTTTATTTTTATCCCAGTCAGCTTTAAATTTGTACCATTTATTTTATCTCTGTCTCTTTCTTTCTAACTCCCTCTCTCTTTCTCTCTCTAACACTCTCTCCCTCTCTCTTTCTCTCTAACTCCATCTCTTTCCCTCTCTCTCTCCCTCTCTTTTTCTCTCTCCTCTCTCTCTCTATTCCTCTGTGGTTGGACACTTCTGTAAGTGTACACTGATTAATGAATTGTTGACTACTACACATCTTAACCAATGTCTTGCTTCTCCCTCCTCTCACCCACTTTACCCTCCTCTCACTTCACCACCTTCACCTTTAACTAACTGCCTGTCTTGTTTTACATGAAGGCCAAGGTCAACCCTTGTGGCAATTGAACCAAAGAGTCCAAACTAAATTCTATTTGGCATTAAATGTTGATACTCCGCCTTATTCACGTCTCTCTCCGTATATATATATATATATATATATAGATATAGATATATTTTTCAATGTGGTCTACCCTTCATGATAGGGTCCGTACCGTTGATGTAACTCAATGTAATCTGATAGTGAGTAATCCAGTGAAATCCGAAGAAGACGGTCTAATCGAACCTATATATGAAGTCTGATAGTATACAGTTATATAACTGCTATAGATCAGTCAATATGATCAACTCTCCGAAACGATCGTAAAACTATGATATGAATAAGTAAAATAACTTGACTTTGTTATTATTTTCATTGTTAAATTAATATCTAATATATATATATATATATTGAGTTTTGCAAGAGATGTCAACATTAATGGACCTGTTATTTTTATCTAAAGACATTTTTTCCAATTCCAACCCGCCCGTCCCCTCAATCTATCTTATTTCTCATTCTTTCTTCTGGTGAAGGGCTAGCGTCCAAAAGGTTAAGACCCTCTTCCTGCTATATCAAGCGTTAACCTAATATATCCCTTCCATGTACTGTACCTATTGTGTTGTTATTTGTTTACCTTTTACATTCATATATCTAAGGCGGGTAAAATTCCCGAGATCCATGGACGAGTTCTCTCCAGCGGTCTCTGTCCCTCATTATCGCTGCCATATCCTGCGTCTCAAACAGACCAGTGTCTGTCCTTAGGGCATCAACATACGTTAACCTTGGTCTTCCTCTTCTAGTGTGTCCATGTAGGGGCTCCCAAAGGAGCACTGAGTGCAATGTCAACTCTGGATGTCAGTGAGCATGTCCAGCTAACCTCAGTCTCCTCTGTCACTTTTGAGCTGACTTTTGGGATGCTCCCATACAGCTCTGAGTTTTTCATCCTCAGTGTATACTGATTAATGTTCAGAGCCATCCTCAGCATTCTCGTGTAGCACCCATCCACCATCTGAGTGAGTTTCTTGGTCAGTGTCCAAGTCTCAGACCCATACAGCAGCACAGACTCCACTACTGCAATGAAGAGGCGGATTTTCAGGTCTCTCTCTATATATATAAGTATATATATGTATAAGAGAGTATTGAAGTTTGCTTGAAGCATTGTGGAATAATAAGTAAATATCTTTAAGTCGTTTGGAAGCCTCGACAATGCAAATGGGTAAATCTCCGGGTAACAAGATCCTGTGGTGGAGAGAGAGATGTAAGTGGGTGTGCGTTGAGATGCGTGGTGTGTGTAAGATGTGTAGAAGAATGAAGGGAAGAGTATAAAGGATAAAATAAAAATAACAACACAAGAGAGAGTTACCTTGGGACAGATTTAATAGTCCCTATATATTTTGGATTCACATCCATCAACTGGGGTTTTTTTCCGGGGTGGGGGAAAAGGTTGTCTGTCGGACAGGTGCAAAACGCGTCCTCCACTGTTTGTTGTTTTGAATATCTGAGGTATTCGGCAGAGCGCGCGTGCGCGTGAAATGGGGTCGGTCGGGCAGAGGTCAGCGGCCGAATGAGGGAGTGGGGTGGCGCTAGCTGTCAGTCCATTCTCTGCCTGTTTGTTAAATGTTACTGTGTGTGTGTGTGTGTGTGTGTGCGTGTGTTGTTGTCTTGCTTGAGTGTGTGTGTGCGTGTGTTGGTGCCTTGTTCCTCTGTATTGGCAGTGTAGTATGTTCGTATGGTGGAATGCTACTGTGTGTGTGTGCGTGTGTGTGTGTAGTTGTCTCGTTTGTGTGTGTTGTGTTGCTGCTGCATCGTTTGTTAACTTAAACCAGCCATCTCATTTCGCTTCTCTCTGATCGGTTGTTTATTTGCGGTTGTAGGCGTTTGATAAAAAGCGCTTCCTTGATAGAATGGACTGACAGCTAGCGCCACCCCACTCCCTCATTCGGCCGCTGACCTCTGCCCGACCGACCCCATTTCACGCGCACGCGCGCTCTGCCGAATACCTCAGATATTCAAAACAACAAACAGCGAAGGACGCGTTCCACACTTGTCCGACAGACAACCTTTCCCCCACCCCGGAAAAACCCCCAGTTGATGGATGTGAATCCGAAATATATAGGGACTATTAAATCTCTCCCAAGGTAACTCTCTCTTGTGTTCTTATTTTTATTTTATCCTTTATACTCTTCCCTTCATTCTTCAACACATCTTACACATCTTATACACACCAAGCATCTCAACGTACACCCACTTACATCTCTCTCTCCACCACCGGATCTTGTTACCCGGAGATTTACCCATTTGCATTGTCGAGGCTTCCAAACGACTTAAAGATATTTACATATATATATATAAAGTATATATAAACCTGTAGAGCAAATATTTATTATCAGTACAGATTAATAATAAGTAGAAATGAAATATCAATATAACATTTCGTATATGTATATATATATAAATAAAACCTTAGGTTTTATGGTTCAGTTATGGCCATCTTCCCAGATTTTGTATATTTGTGCAGAATGCATAAAGGGGTGATCAGATTCATGACTTACTCATCAGGCGTTTGGATGGATTTGAAGGTACCATTAAAAGTATAACATGTTTACTATTCCTTTATGAAATATTCATTTATTTACGTGGTTTTGCAGCTCCAACACTGCTGCACCCTAGGCCCAGAGTCCATCACCCTCTCCCCTTCCACCTCCTTTTCTTTTATGGCCCTAGAGTCCATGCTTCTCTCCTCTATTTCCTCTCAATTATAACTTATAATATAAAAGTACCATAACCCTCTTTCATAATCTGATCCTAGTTTTACATACTATATTGATGGCATAAAATAAAATTGAAATGTATATCTGTTTGTGTCTGTGTGTCCAGTATTGCAAGTATATTGTATAAACAATTTGTATTTAATTGTGGTGTGGTGGTATGTTCAGCATAGGAAATGTATGGTATTATGTAATGGTATGTAATATAGAGATATATATATTAAAGTGTTGGAGTTGATTGTACAGAGAAGGTGTGAGGTGTTTTGTTAGTGTGGAAAACAGAAATAGCTATGTAGAAATTATAGAAATCAATATAAAAGTGGTTGAAGATCTGTTGAATCCATTGCGAGTTTCCACTTAGAAAGGAGTTGGCCTTTGAGATGTTGACATCCTTTAAAAATCATTCATTTTTAGAGTTCAGGTAATTATTTGCAGTGGACAAACTTTCTAATTTTGCTGACAATTATTTGATTCATTGTTGTTGTTATTGTTATTGCTGTTGTTGTAATTAAGCATTTTTATAAATTGTTTGATCATTTTTATTTTTCTTGCTTTAACTCTCTTTGTCTTTGCTCTCTCTCTCTCTCTCTCTCTCTCTCTCTCTGTCTCTCCTTTCTCTCTCTCTGTCTCTCCTTTCTCTCTCTCTGTCTCTCCTTTCTCTCTCTCTGTCTCTCCTTTCTCTCTCTCTGTCTCTCCTTTCTCTCTCTCTGTCTCTCCTTTCTCTCTCTCTCCATCTCTCTCTCTCTATGCATCACTCTGTCTCTCCTTTTCTCTCACTCTCTCTCCTTTCTCCCTTTCTTTCTCTCTCTCTCTGTCCCTCCTTACTCTCTCTCTCTCTTGTTGATTTTTTCTGCTATTTATTTGTTATCCTTCTTTCAGCTGGCTGAATACTAATGTCAACTAGTTCTGCTTATGTGTCAGGAGAGCAGCGAAGTGTGTGCATGCGTGAGGGGCCTGGCACCACACACATCGACACCAACACCACATCCCCTTCTCTCCATTCCTCTCTTATTTTGTCCTTCATCTTTTTCTTCTCCTTCTTCTACGTCTCTCTCTTTCCCCGAACACCAACTCCACTACCACTGCCGCTTTCATTGCCATTGGTGGCGGTGGGTTCCCAGACCCCGCCACCACCACCACAACAACTACTACTACTCTTCATACTTCTACTCAAACCAAAGATACACTCCACCACTTCATCTGCACCACCATCCTCATCATCACCACCCTCACCAACGTCATTGCTTCCATTGCCATCGCTACAACTCCTACCATCCATGTGGTACAGGACGGAATCACTGTAAATATGACCAGATAATCTCCCCTGCCCCTGGGGTGCAGAAGTGACAGCTAGCTCCTCCTTTCTTCGCCCGCCCACTCACCTGGCCTTCTTCAATCAGACAGGAACAAAACTTAGTTAAATTGCCAGGTAGGCTCAATAAATTTGACCCTCTATTTTCGATGTTGTCATCTATGTCTTTCCTTCCCTTATTTCCCACCACCACCATTATAGTTGTTATTATTATTATTATTATTTCTTCAAGCACTACTACCCCCTCCCCTGATGTTGTAATCCCCTCCATTTTCACATTGTCCACTCTAGCCAGTTTGCAGTCTATGTCCATCACTTTTTTTTTTTTTTTCATTTTAGTCACTAGGCATGCTACCATACCACCCCATACCATTCCAGACCATCTCATACTTCACCACAGCAAACCAGAGCTGGCCAGGGTTAATTGGTTGGCTTCACCATGCCACACCATACCACACCACACCAAACCATGCTACACCACACTACACTACACTACACCACACCAGAGCTACCAAGGGTTAACTGGCTGGCTTCACCACACCACACCACACTACACTACACCATACCAGCACTAACAAGGGTTAACTGGCTGGCTTCACTACACTACACTACACTACACTACACCACACCAGAGCTACCAAGGGTTAACTGGCTGGCTTCACTACACCACACCACACTACACTAACAAGGGTTAACTGGCTGGCTTCACCACACCACACTACACTACACTACACCAGAGCTACCAAGGGTTAACTGGCTGGCATCAAGAGTATTGTTTGATCCATGGATAGAACCATTGATGTGAGAACAAACCAACTTAGCTCTGCTCCTTTCTCCATGCTCAGCAATCTTCTACTGCCATGTATTTTCAGACTTTTGCATTATAAAACTCCTCACTTCTTATGTTTTGGATGTCAAACACACATTGTTGTTGTAGTTGTTATCATTGTTGTTGTTGTTATTGTTGATGATGTTCTTGTTGTCATTGTCGGTGTTGGCGTTCCATTTGTGGTAAAAGAAGAGAAATTTACAGCTTACACTTAAGTAGGTTCAGTTGGCCTTGAACAAAGTTGTATCTCATAGGAGGTTTCTTTGGTATTCTAATGATAGGGGCCACAATCTTATCATGAAAAGCAACATCAAATGAAGCATCTTGTTCAAGAACACAACATGCACCCAGCCCAGTAAATGAACCCGTGGTTTTATGATTATAAGTCTAACACATTAATCACTAGGTCACATGCCTTCATAATTTTTAACTATTGTTAATAGTTAGTGCTTACAGAGAAAAACAAGAAAGCCTCTAATTTAACTCTCTGTCTGCCTGTCTGTGTGTGCATGTGACAGAGGCTTCCCTTCTCAGCTCGAGCCAGCAGGGCATGAGCAAGGGGACGGTAAAAGGCCTGACGGCATGGTAATCTTCCTGTTCCATAGGGGGTAGGCCTCCTCATCTGGGATGCCACCTCTTTTGATACCACCCTTGAGGCTCCTCATCTGGGATGCCAATATGTGTGACCAGGAGTGGAGGTGTGCCATGATATATGGCCAGGAGTGTTAAGTATGTTTCTGTGTGCAAGTGTACTTTTATAGCTGTTTTACTGTTTAATGTAATGCCAACCAGACATTGGTCAAGGCAGCAATAGGAATCACATATTAGTGTATCATAATTAATACATATTGATCAACCTCTTATCTTTTCTGATGATTTATAATGGTACATCTGCAAAATCTCATCTCGGAAGTTAGATTGTCATAGCTGAGCTGGGCAGCATTTTGTTTGGTTGCTAACCAATACCCACATTAAATGAAGCTTATAAATTTTACAAGCACACAGCTTCTCTGTTACATAACATACCATACTTATTGATGTATATGAATTTATATATATATATATATATATATATATATATACACATACAGGGTGGGACGATATTTGTTCGCAAGATTTCTGTCTAGGAAAAAATAACACAGTAGTTTTATTTTTTAAGATATATTTATCAAACTTGGGTCAGTTTGTCTTCATGACTTGTTCTTTCGATCTCACTCGATAAACTCGCCATTGGCTTTTATGACGGCCTCAAGGCGGCCTCGGAACCGGCTACAGGCCTTCATCACTATCCCCCGACTTAGGCCCCTAAAGGCACTTGTGATCCTGGCCTTCAGATTGTCTTTTGTATTGCAGCTAGATCTGTTGGTGTCTCGTTCCACTGCGCCCCACACAAAGAAATCGAGGGGGTTGCAGTCAGGCGAGCTGGGAGGCCAGATGTCAGGTGAAGTGTGGTCGACGAAGTTCTCTGATAGCCAGGCTTGGGTCTTTCGGCTGGTATGGCAGGCCGCTGAGTCTTGCTGCCACACGTACGGTCTACCTGCAGCTACCTGGTCGATCCAGGGCTTTACTACCTCGCTCAGAACGTGGATGTAGCCATCGGTGTTCAGCTTGAAGCCCTCAGGGAAGAAGTGAGGTGGCATAACGTCACCTTGACTGCTGACGACACCTAAGACCAATGTTGTTGCTGGAAACTTTGCTGCATAACTCTGGGCACGTCTTAGGATGAGACACCATTCTCTTGCTGACGCTGAGAAAGTCTGAAATTTCCTCATTTGTCCTCCCGGCGCGGATTCCAAGAAGAACTACGTGTCTTCCACAAATTTGGAGGTTCAAAATTATTCATAATCAATTATTTTGAAAATAAATAATGGAAATATAGTCACTGTTTTTATGAAGACAAGAATGACAACGGAAGTAAAAAAAATTGGCATAAAATTAGCAGTTGAAAATTGCGAACAAATATCGTCCTCACCCTGTATATATATATATATATATATATATATATATATATATATATATATGCATGTATGGTCCCGTAACTCCTGAGTGAGTTGTAATGTCACTGTATTGACATACAGCATTTCTAGGGCACTTTAAAACTGGCAAAGCTCAATCCACATCTGATTACAGCAGATTTCTTCTAAAGAAGGATTGAGAGAGTGAAAGAATGGAAGTGAGAAAACGATATAGAGGAAGAATCAGTATTAAATTCCTGGGTGGATCTCGTTTCTGTGCAGTATTCTACCTATAATAGTTGTTATTAAAAGTGTTATATGCAGAGAATTGCCTAATATCAGCAGATACACACACATATATATATATAATATGGAACAAAGAATCAGTGTTGCATCATATACATATTTAATTACATGTTACACATGTTTCATTGCCAATCAGCTCGAGGAATGATCGAATAAATGTTCGTTCCTGACTCTGGAATTAGAAGCTCCTCAGATATGTGTTCTCACATGTAGGCTCAAGTCCAAATGTTGTTGGATTGTTAAACACCGACTCATCAATCGCACACACCTTGCATGCTTTTCCCCAAGCATGTCTACCATCACCAACACCACAACCTCCAACATCACCAACACCACAACCACCATCACCACCAACATCACCCACATCAACACCACAACCTCCAACATCACCAACACCACAACCACCATCACCACCTACATCTCCAACGTCACCACAACCACAATCACCATCACCACCAACACCACAACTAACACCAAGTATGTAATTTACTCCTCCCACTCTTTTCTTCTCCTCACTTGCTCTCACTGCCATGTCTCTATCTCTCTGCCTTTCCTCCTCATTTCCACCTCCCTCACTTCTCTTTATTTCTCCGCCTTCATATTTCCCTCTCTCTCCTCTCCCTCTACTTCTTCTGTGTCTCTCCACTCCCCTTCATCTTCACCTACATCTTCTCTCCCTCCTCACACTACAACTGGAATGTCCCTTCAATGTTGTCTAATAGTCAGCATGATCTTTAGTCAATGTTCATATGAATGTTTGATTATCTGCCCTTTGTTTTTAGGCTTTGTTTTTGCATCCCCCCCACCCTATTTTTAATAGTGTTTAAATACAAAAAAACTTTAACCAGGTTTCAGAATTTTTTCTGTATTTTCATGCTTAAAATAAAATATAATATTGTAAAGCATTACCCACGAGCTCATAAAAACAAACTGTTGATTGAAGGACCTTTACTGCAGACTTGTTATTGAACTGGTCAGCAGTGAAGGCACTTCCAGTGAGGTAGGTAATAAGACCTGGACTTTAGGAGTAGATTGTTCCTTTTTATATTTGTAAATGTTATGCAGTAAACAACAGTTCAACATATCACCATATGTTGTTATTTTGTGTATAGCTTAACTAAAGCTATAAAGGTGACCCCGAAAAGAAAAGAACAAACAAAACACAATAATCATAGCAAGCAAAATGCCGTGACACTTAAGCTCCCACAGTTCTGGTCAAAGCGATCTGAGGTATGGTCCACACAAGCTGAGGCACAGTTCACCATCAAGAATATTGCTTCAGATCTGACAAAGTATTCATATGTTACAACAGCCCTGGACAAAAACACAGCAACAAGTATGATAGACATCCTAATCAGACCACCAGCTACTCACAAATATAAAACTATAAAAGATAAATTCATAGAAACATTTTGGCTTAGTTATTGGGAAGCAGCGATCAGAATATTGGATACCGATGCCACATGGCACCTGATGTTACGCAGATTTGTCTGGCACCATATAGCCAAGCAAATTGCTGAGTGGATCAAAACCTGTGTCCTTGCCAACAAACAAAAATCCATCAGCATACCAAAGAACCTCTGAGCAGCTATGAAGACCCATAGGCCCAGATGTGGCTGAAAGTAAACCCTTAGTAGATACTTCTTACAATACATACACTAGTGGGGTCAGCAATTCCAATCAGTATTATGCATACTACCCAGTTGGACATCCTGGAAAGAAATGGTGGAGATACATTTTGTGGCTTTTAGTGTATTTACTAAAAGCCACAAGGATCTGTCACCACCACAAATACTACTGCCACATGAAATTTCATGTGGACATTGCATCACAGCTACATGGAGGGTACACTTCCTGCAATCACAGAGCTGGGAGATAATCAAAACTAACTGAAGTAGATGCTAACAGAGAAAATATTGATTTTTCAGAAGATAGGAAAAATGAATGGGAGAAGAAAGTTAACAGAATGTGCTCTTTGCAAAAGAGAAAAACTGCTAAAGGTTACCAAATAGAAACATCTTTCATGTCTTCCTGCCATTATGTAAAGGGTGCTTTGGCCAATTTCATGACAGAAATATTGCCTGACAATATTAATTATGCTGCTTAAAAAATGATTATTTAAACCAGAAATATGTATTGATTTTTCTGTATTCACCTGTGTCACACACCTGTTAATGAGTTTTTTTAATTTGGCACATTGTTATGTAAATCTACTCAGTACATTGAGTAAGAGTTCATTACCAGTAGTATATTGACTGGTAAAAGGGTTTTATACTTTCTTTTCAATGAAAATATTTGCATGAAATGTAGAGAAAGTCTAAAACCTTGTACTGATTATACCTGCACTTTTAATTAACTCAAGTGGTAAAATTATTGAAAGTCAACATTTTAGTCATTGTTGGATAATTTTTGTAACATAACTAACAGGTAAGACTCATAAAGTTTAATGTTTTGTGTGTATTCATAAAGTTGTTGCTTTTACACCTCTTGATTAATCTCACCTGTCCATAAAAGTCAAATTTAACAAAAAAAAAAAAAATTAGGTAAAAATACATAAATGTAAATCATTGATATTTAAGCACCTACTGACAAAATTTCAAGTCTGTACATAGAAAATTAACAAAGTTAGAAACAAATATAACTGAAAACTCTCTTGAGTATGTTTAACTCAAAATAGTGTAAACAAACAAACATGACACTTGACAGAGTAATATAAATGCTAAAGGGTTACATAACCCACACCAAGATACATATAATTGCATACATACATCTACATATACTAAGATTCACAAACATTCTTAATATAATAACAACAAGCTTAACAAAATAAACACACAATTAGTGAAAGACTAGCCAGGTTCTGTCTTCAAGTGAGGAAACAGATAATACAATTTCCTTGATTGGTTCTTGCTTGATAAACAGGATCTATGATGTCTCCAGTTCTGTATATACTATAGTGCAAAGTGAAGGAGGAGGCGTGGCTTGTTTCAATGGAATGGCAACCTCCACCTGCCCGGTCATTGTCACATGGTGTGTTATGAGTGTGGTGGGGGGGGGGGGGGTGTAAAATGGTATTCAGAGTGCTCTACACAATAAAATTTTACATTTACAAACTTGAAAATACATGTTTGCATATTACGATCTACACATTAGCACATAGTAGGATTACATTTGTTAATGTGGGTTATCTTTAGTAAGCTACATACTATGAGTGTTTGGCTAATTGGTTGGTAGTTTTACATAGCTGCACAACTCTGAATTGGCTCTTAATAGCGAGAAAATGGTCAATAATCTCTCACGTATCAGGTTGACATGGCATGATTTGGGAAAGAAGCAGAATTCAAATAATAATAATAATAATTTTAGATGCTTTAGGATTAATAGCAAAAGGAGCTGATTATTACTTATCTCAAATCCCAGGAAATCCCCAAATGGAAGAAATTCAGAAAATAGTACTCATGGGGACTGTTTATATCCTACAAAAAATTACTGTCTATCAGAGGTCGCCAACTTTTCAGACCTCATGGGCCACTAAATCCATAATTTTAAATACTGCTGACCACTGATATGAATTTTTTTAAACAGATAAATATATTTATAAAATAATGATCAGAGAATTTCCATTTTATTAAACAATACTGAAGCGTACGTGTGTCATATTGTCGATAGAAGATACATATGTGTAAAATTCTTTCAGGAGAAACATTTCTTAGGGGAGGTATAAAATATATTTTAACCAAATATTATTTTTGTTTTATTATTAATAAAAACATAAAAATTGCAAATAATGTCCAAAATTTTCTCGCAGGCCACCGGTTGGAAATCTTTTTTCACATATTATCAAAAAGTAGTTTTAAATATACATAAAAGCAAATACTCTTTGTCATTATTTTATTGTCATACTATCATTTTAGCACCAAATATCTATTTTTAAACAAACTTATATTTTTCTTGTTTTGACAGACATTTTCTAGAACAATACTTCTTACGAACCCAAGGTAGACAATAAAACATAAATGCTTAGCACTAAACTACATTCTTCTCCTAAAACCTGGCAGTTATTAACCATCGTAGTCATAATGCCCACATGAACTTATAACTTGCCATCTAGTGAGGTCTCGATGTGAGACTTGGTGTCAGCTCGTACAAACACAAAGCAAAATTTAAACATCAAAATAATAAGAAGAAGAAGAATGATTTCTTAGTGTAAGCAGAAGGCTAGCTATTTATTGAGATGAAAGCTGATAAATTTGATCCTAGTACTTTGCTGGTACTTTATTTTATTGACCTCACAAGGATGAAAGCAAGATGTTGCAGAGAATAGAGGATGAAAGACAAAACATAGATAGGATTACACTGAGTAAAGGGAAGAACATATCAACCACAAAACATCCCAAACAATAATAATGGTTTCTAATTTTGGCACAAGGCCAGCAATTATCCCAGTGCATTACTGGTACTTTATTTTATCAACTCTGGAAAGATGAAAGTTGACCTCAGTGAGATTTGAAATCAAGCTGTAAAGATCCAGAATAAATACTGATAACCCAACATAGAAAGTCATTACTAAATGCTACACAGACACTTTACCAATGTTGCCAGTGGTTTCTGTTATTGGCCACAAGGGCAAAAGATGTCAAGAGACAACAGCGTAGATAAAACAACACAAACTAGGGTTTATATTTAGTAATGGGAGATGTAAATCAAGAAAACACTGATTTTCCACGACTCTTGGTTCCAAACTATATCTGTTGTGTGTTCACTCTCTGTAGTTCCAGACAAGATATGTTTTTGAAGTAGGGGGAGCTATTTCTCCCTTGCTCCCTCTTCCCACATCCTAAATATATATATATATAGGATTACTACCTCTTCTGCACACCACCACCACTAGGTACACTCTATCTTACCTACTTACCCTATACCCAACCCACCACCCTATAATGTCACAATGTTATCATTGGGAGTACTTAAATAGCTTCACAACTTGTGGTGGTGGTAGTTGTAGTGATGGTGTTATTGATGGTTAAGGTTGCAGTAGTAGTAGTGATGGCCGGTTGTACATTATTGTTATATAAACATAAGACTTGAGAATAACAAACTTAATATTTCCTGAATTAGACTGTTTTTTTTGTTGTTGTTGTTGTTGTGTTGTTTTATAGCCAGTTATTTGGCACCATGACCATTGAGTAAGTCTATGCAAGCATTCAATCTGCAAGAAATAGTAGTCAAATATCACTCAAATCACACTTTAATGTTATAACCCTCTGCAATGTTATTTCATATCCTGCTGAGGTCAACTTTATCCTTTTGGCAATGGGTAGGTGTTGATAAAATATAGTGCCAGTCCAGGGTGGTTGATTAGTGAAATGGTCTGTTTCTCGCTGGCTTGAGTTTGACTAACGTCATATGCTTTGTATTGCTATGTTAACCTACCTGCAGAGTGACACACTTTGGTACAGATGCCACATGTAAAATTAAGGTGTATAGGGTACTCAAAGGTGTTATTTCCATGAGTATGACATCAGCTGTGACATAGTAGCCTAATCTTTGACATGCATACGCTTCCACACCCCTCACAGGTAAGAGTCTCTTTTGAACCCCTGTTCTGGGAGTGGATTAACGTCCCCCATATATTTAGCTGCTCATATATTTATGCACTTCAGCATAAGTCTTCATCTTTTTTTCACCTTCCTTAACACTAGTAGCAATCTGATTTCACCACTGAGCTCTGTCTGTTGCAAGATTTTCCCATGTTTTGGTGTTGATGTTGGCCTTCTTCAGGGTATCTTTCAGACAGTCTTTAAAGCACTTGTGTGGCTTGTAGTCCAGACAAGTCCAGGTAAGGTGTTTTTGTGGAAGACCAGCAGTTGCCCGTGCATACCTGTCTCGCCTCTCCATACCATCGATGTTGTCAATGGCAGAGGTTGATACAGCTCAGCACCAGTGACATTGCAGCTCACATATACACTATATATACACTATGTACAGTATATATACATTATATATGATGTTGAAGGGAAAGACAAAAGCCGATACAGCTTGGCACCAGTGATATTGCAACTCATTTCTGCAGCTAGTGAACTGAAGCATTGTGAACATGCATACACATAAATATACATGTGTGAGAAAAAGTGAGTGTTTCTATGTGTGTGTTTGTATGTGAGTAAATGTATATCTGTCAGTGTGTATATAGCTGAGTGACTGTGTATGTGTGTGTAATTTCAGTTATCAATGTTTATCTTCTCCATATTGTATACCTTATGATTTACGTATGTTTTAGATATTTATGTATTTCATTTATATTATGTTTATCTAAGAAAAAGAAGAGCTTTGATAGGCCACAACCTAATTACTTACTTCATTCATGATGATCTTATTAAACTAACAAGGATTAAATTACATCCTTCTAGTATCCAATTTTTAACTAATATTTATATATTTATATTTCAAACTGTTTGTTTCTTCATTCTCTTTCATTTGTCTAGAATCAAAGGTAATACAAGGTACAACATCCATTTTCTGGCAACTTATGGCCCAACACCTCTTTTTATTCAGATAGAGACCCAGGGGTAGACCCCAAGCAAGATGGTTGGATAACATACATGAACTTGGCTGGTCACGCTTAGGAATCCAGCCAGATCAGTTGGAGACAGTTGCTTCTGACAGGACTCTTTGGAGGGAGTGTTTGAGGACTCTTCCCCCACAACCCTCTCAGGAATAAGTGGGCAAAGAAGTTTAAGATGAAGGTCAATAGTTTTAGGAGGCAGGGGAAAGTCAATTATATTAACCTCCAGTACTTTATATTCTTCTAGGAGTTGCAACCAGCAGATAATATCAACAATGGAAAGATCAATGGAAACATTGTTAGTTTGGTCTGATCTGAAGATCAGCTCTTTTCTTCTGCCAGTAGTTGTGACTGACAGATAGTATCAGCAATGGAAAAATCAATTGAAATTCCTGGACCGTCTTATGGTAGTTTCACACAGAAAACTAGTGCTGGAGCACCCATTGTGGTCATGTTGTCTTCTCAGATATTGTATCTGCCAAGTCCTGAAATTTAAGGTTGATTAGTTAGAAAACATAACAAAAACAATATGAAATACGAATTTCACATCAAAAATGAAACTGGTGTAATATTGACCTCAAATATAAACTGACTCCTTCTTTTACCATTGATTTCTTTTTCTTTTCTTGGTCACATATTTCTCAGCTTATATACAAGTGTATATGGTTAAAAGTATATATATGTTAAATCAAAACCTTTCAACATAATTTTAAATAAAAACATTTTTGTTATGTTACAAATACCATCTTAATAATTGAAATATATTTAGTAAATGCTTCCAAATACAGTGTATTTTATCAGTAATATGATAACAGAAGTTAAAGTAATTGGGGGAAAACTTCTTGCCACCAAAATTGTCTTCAATTTTTAACCTTATCAATGAAGAATGTATAAAAGTTATTTCATAATTTATTTGGTTTCTTTGTAGATTTTATTTTACTTATTTTCTTTTGTCTTTTCTCTCTGTGTGTGTGTGTAGAGTCATCCCTCCAAAATGGCCACCGTGGGAGAACAGATACAAATTAGTAGTCATACAGTGGACAAGGTCACAAAGGCTAAAGTGACCTTAGAAAATTACTATACCAACCTGCTCATGCAACATGAAGAGCGGGAAATTCGGTAAGCCAAATATTTTCAATATTGAACACCATTTTTTTTTTTTAGTACATCATTATCATCACCATGATACTCATCATCATCATTGTAATCATCATCATCATCTGCTTTTCCATGATGCTGTGAGTTGGAGAGGTTGTTAGAAACATACTCAATAGACATGTTCAAACATTACATCTCATTAAATAAATTTCTTGGGTGGGGAGGGAAGGGGGGGGGGTCGATGATATGTTTGGTTGGACATCCTTCCTAATACCAACCATTTTACAGAGTGTACTGGGTGCATTTTATTGTTGTGGTGGTGGTAGTGGTGGTAGTTGTTGTGGTTGTGGTGGTGGTGCTAGCGGTTGTGGTGGTAGTAGTAGTAGTTGTAGTTGTGGTGGTAGTGGTGGTAGTTGTTGTTGTTGTGGTAGTTGTCACTGTGATAGTAGTTGCTGTTGTGGTGATAGTAGTTGTTGTGGTAGTAATCGTTGTGGTTGTAGTTGTTGCTGTGGTGGTAGTAATTGTTACTGTAGTGGTGGTAGTCGATGTTGTGGTGGCAGTCGTAGTTATTGTTGCTGCTGCTGCTACCATCCACCACCAACAACCACCACAAACTATCCCTTCCCCCACACACAGCAACAACAACCAACAATAACCACTACCACCACCAACCACAACAACCACCAACCATCACCACCACCAACAATCACTATCACCACCACCACTATCACCAACAACAACCACTACCACCACCACCAACAACCACCACCACTATCACCACCAACAACAACCACCACTACCACCACCAACAACAACCACTATCACCACCAACAACAACCACTATCACCACCAACAACAACCACTATCACCACCAACAACCACCACCACTATCACCACCAACAACAACAACCACTATCACCACCAACAACAACCACTATCACCGCCAACAACAACCACTATCACCACCAACAACCACCACCACTATCACCACCAACAACCACCACCACTACCACCACCAACAACAACCACTATCACCACCAACAACAACCACTATCACCACCAACAACAACCACTATCACCACCAACAACAACCACTATCACCACCAACAACCACCACCACTATCACCACCAACAACAACCACTATCACCACCAACAACCACCACCACTATCACCACCAACAACAACAACCACTATCACCACCAACAACAACAACCACTATCACCACCAACAACAACCACCACCACCATCACCACCAACAACCACCACCACTATCACCACCAACAACCACCACCACTATCACTGCCACCAACAACCACCACCACCATCACCAACCACCACCACTGCCACCTCCATCACCAACAACAACCACCACCACTGTCACCACCAACAACCACCACCACTATCACTGCCACCAACAACCACCACCACCATCACCAACCACCACTACCACCACCATCACCACCAACAACCACCACCACTATCACCACCAACAACCACCACCACTATCACTGCCACCAACAACCACCACCACCATCACCAACCACCACTACCACCACCATCACCACCAACAACCACCACCACTATCACCACCAACAACCACCACCACTATCACTGCCACCAACAACCACCACCACTATCACTGCCACCAACAACCACCACCACTATCACCACCATCACCAACCACCACCACTATCACCACCAACAACCACCACCACTATCACTGCCACCAACAACCACCACCACCATCACCAACCACCACCACTACCACCACCATCACCAACCACCACCACTACCACCACCATCACCAACAACAACCACCACCACCACTGTCACCACCAACAACCACCACCACTATCACCACCAACAACCACCACCACTATCACCACCAACAACCACCACCACTATCACTGCCACCAACAACCACCACCACTATCACCACCATCACCAACCACCACCACTATCACCACCAACAACCACCACCACTATCACCACCAACAACAACCACCACTATCACCACCAACAACCACCACCACTATCACCACCAACAACCACCACCACTATCACTGCCACCAACAACCACCACCACTATCACCACCATCACCAACCACCACCACCACCATCACCACCAACAACCACCACCACTATCACCACCAACAACAACCACCACTATCACCACCAACAACAACCACTATCACTGCCACCACCACCACCATCACCACCATCACCAACCACCACCACTATCACCACCAACAACCACCACCACTATCACCACCAACAACCACCACCACTATCACTGCCACCAACAACCACCACCACTATCACCACCATCACCAACCACCACCACTATCACCACCAACAACCACCACCACTATCACCACCAACAACAACCACCACTATCACCACCAACAACCACCACCACTATCACCACCAACAACCACCACCACTATCACTGCCACCAACAACCACCACCACTATCACCAACCACCACCACCACCATCACCACCAACAACCACCACCACTATCACCACCAACAACAACCACCACTATCACCACCAACAACAACCACTATCACCACCACCATCACCACCATCACCACCAACCACTATCACCACCATCACCAACAACAACCACAACCACCACCAATTGTTGTTGCTGTTACTATGAACCCCTAATATAAATGACAGCCTCAGTGATTATCAAATGAGTCATTCTTCTATGTCTTGTGAGTCATCAATGAAAAATAAACCAATCAGCTTGAAGAATGGCCTAGCTCATCTTTGGAGTTGGTTGGTGCTGTAGAAGTTATATATAGATTCCACTGTATACTGATTCAATATATGTTGGATGGTACTGTAACAGTCATGAAGGAGTGTGGGCTAGTGGGTGGTAGGGCGTTGGCATTCACAACTATAAGATAATCCGTTTGATTTCTGGATCGGCTACCACATTGGGTTCTTGAGCAAGAAGCTCCATTTCACATTGCTTTTCATGACAGGATTCATGCAACCTGAAGAATCTCCTTTGAGATGTGACCTTGTATGTAGCTAGACCTATATACTTTTTTTTTACTGGATACTGACTTAGTGTATGTTGTAATAGTGGTTAGTATGGTGGATTCTTAATAACAAGGACATAGGTTCAAATCTTGCATTGAATAAGAAGACAATATATTTAACGCCTTAGCTTTTAAACCGGCCATATCCGGCCAGAATTCTCTCACCTATTTCTGTTCAAACCGGCTGTAACTGGCCACTCATACTCATGTTAAGGTATTGTTCTCAAAATAAATATCAAGATCTCATAGATTGGATAGTATGTGAAGTAAGCCTTTACCACAAAAATACAATAGTAAATATAGAGTAATGTAAATGCTAAAGAGTTAAAGTCGCTCCAGTCGACTGAAGTCAGCCATTGGGCCTCTGACCTTTTCAATTTTTTATATATAAAATATGATATATTTTATATATGGGCAAAATTGAATAAACTCAAAGGTGGACCTTTAGGAAAAGTAGTTGTTGATCCCTTGTTCATTCATACTCTGACAATGATGTGAAGTGAAACCAGTGAGTGAGTCTCTTTATGGTTACTTCTGAAGGCACATGGCTTAGTGGTTAGGGTGTTCAGCTCATAAGTTTGATTCTTGGTAGTGTGTTGTGTCCTTGAGCAAGATACTTTATTTCATGATGTGTCCTGAATATGACACTTTATTGCATGTTATGTCTTTGAGCAAGTCACTTTACTTCATGTTTTGTCCTTGAACAGAAGACTTTATTTCATGTTGTATCCTGAGCAAAAGACTTTATTTCACACAGCTCCAGTTCACTCAGCTGGCAAAAATGAGTTGTACTTGTAATTCAAAGGGCAAACCCTGTCAGACATTGTCTTGCTGAATCTCTCTGAGAACTATGTTAACGGCACAATGTGTCTGTGAAATGCTCAGCTACTTACACATCAATTTCATGCGCAGGCTGTCCCATTGATCAAACATCTGGACATTCAATGCACGACTACTTGATCTGTTAAAAATAATAGATGAATTTCTCTCTGTTTCCAGGGCCATATAATGACTGGGAAAAAGCAAACAAATATTTCTAATTTGACTGTTGAATACTTAATAAGAAAGCTATCCAATTTTATAATAAACAATTACTTAGTCTGATAATTAAAACCTCTCAATTAAATAGTCAGTAGTATAATTACCCATCCCATTATTCCATGCATGAAAACATTTGATGTAAATTGGTTAAAAAAATCAATAAACCATCCTTATTATTAATGTTTTAATAAATTTGTCCTAGAAATACTCAACACAAGTGTTTTAAGGCCATTTTCTTTGCTAAAACAATGGTTAATTTTGCAAGCCCTATGACAAGCTTCACACCCATCATAGGATTGTTTTTAATCAGTATTTTTTTTTTATTGTCTCACACCGACATGTAAGGATTGATACTAATTAAACAAATTTTTTTTTTTACTTCTAGAAATATGATAAATTGAAATATTAGAATCTCTCTTCTCTTAGTGTGTTTACTTGTTTCTTGCAGACAATAAATATTAATTATTTTGGAGTATTTAACTATTCTAGAACAATTCATACAGTCTCTCAATCTTTCCTTGTATTATTTATTAATTTCTTTTGTTGCATTGGTCTGGCCTCCACAGTCCTTCTATTGCCTGGAGGAAGATATATCCATGGCCTCCACAGTCCTTCTATTGCCTGGAGGAAGATATATCCATGGCCTCCACAGTCCTTCTATTGCCTGGAGGAAGATATATCCATGGCCTCCACAGTCCTTCTATTGCCTGGAGGAAGATATATCCATGGCCTCCACAGTCCTTCTATTGCCTGGAGGAAGATATATCCATGGCCTCCACAGTCCTTCTATTGCCTGGAGGAAGATATATCCATGGCCTCCACAGTCCTTCTATTGCCTGGAGGAAGATATATCCATGGCCTCCACAGTCCTTCTATTGCCTGGAGGAAGATATATCCATGGCCTCCACAGTCCTTCTATTGCCTGGAGGAAGATATATCCATAGCCTCCACAGTCCTTCTATTGCCTGGAGGAAGATATATCCATGGCCTCCACAGTCCTTCTATTGCCTGGAGGAAGATATATCCATGGCCTCCACAGTCCTTCTATTGCCTGGAGGAAGATATATCCATGGCCTCCACAGTCCTTCTATTGCCTGGAGGAAGATATATCCATGGCCTCCACAGTCCTTCTATTGCCTGGAGGAAGATATATCCATAGCCTCCACAGTCCTTCTATTGCCTGGAGGAAGATATATCCATGGCCTCCACAGTCCTTCTATTGCCTGGAGGAAGATATATCCATGGCCTCCACAGTCCTTCTATTGCCTGGAGGAAGATATATCCATGGCCTCCACAGTCCTTCTATTGCCTGGAGGAAGATATATCCATGGCCTCCACAGTCCTTCTATTGCCTGGAGGAAGATATATCCATGGCCTCCACAGTCCTTCTATTGCCTGGAGGAAGATATATCCATGGCCTCCACAGTCCTTCTATTGCCTGGAGGAAGATATATCCATGGCCTCCACAGTCCTTCTATTGCCTGGAGGAAGATATATCCATGGCCTCCACAGTCCTTCTATTGCCTGGAGGAAGATATATCCATGGCCTCCACAGTCCTTCTATTGCCTGGAGGAAGATATATCCATGGCCTCCACAGTCCTTCTATTGCCTGGAGGAAGATATATCCATGGCCTCCACAGTCCTTCTATTGCCTGGAGGAAGATATATCCATGGCCTCCACAGTCCTTCTATTGCCTGGAGGAAGATATATCCATGGCCTCCACAGTCCTTCTATTGCCTGGAGGAAGATATATCCATGGCCTCCACAGTCCTTCTATTGCCTGGAGGAAGATATATCCATAGCCTCCACAGTCTATTGGTATTTATCTAGGAGAAGGTGTTACATCTCTGGCCTTCATAGTTCCTCTCTATTAGTCTGGGAAAATGTGTTGCATTTGTGGCCGCCACAATCCATCTGTATTAATCAGGAGGAAGATGTTATGTCTCTCTGGCCTCCATAGTCCATCTGTATTAACCTGGAGGAAGATGTTATGTCTCTCTGGCCTCCATAGTCCATCTGTATTAACCTGGAGGAAGATGTTATGTCTCTCTGGCCTCCATAGTCCATCTGTATTAACCTGGAGGAAGATGTTATGTCTCTCTGGCCTCCATAGTCCATCTGTATTAACCTGGAGGAAGATGTTATGTCTCTCTGGCCTCCATAGTCCATCTGTATTAACCTGGAGGAAGATGTTATGTCTCTCTGGCCTCCATAGTCCATCTGTATTAACCTGGAGGAAGATGTTATGTCTCTCTGGCCTCCATAGTCCATCTATATTAACCTGGAGGAGGGTGTTATGTCTCTCTGGCCTCCATAGTCCATCTGTATTAACCTGGAGGAAGATGTTATGTCTCTCTGGCCTCCATAGTCCATCTGTATTAACCTGGAGGAAGATGTTATGTCTCTCTGGCCTCCATAGTCCATCTGTATTAACCTGGAGGAAGATGTTATGTCTCTCTGGCCTCCATAGTCCATCTGTATTAACCTGGAGGAAGATGTTATGTCTCTCTGGCCTCCATAGTCCATCTGTATTAACCTGGAGGAAGATGTTATGTCTCTCTGGCCTCCATAGTCCATCTGTATTAACCTGGAGGAAGATGTTATGTCTCTCTGGCCTCCATAGTCCATCTGTATTAACCTGGAGGAAGATGTTATGTCTCTCTGGCCTCCATAGTCCATCTGTATTAACCTGGAGGAAGATGTTATGTCTCTCTGGCCTCCATAGTCCATCTGTATTAACCTGGAGGAAGATGTTATGTCTCTCTGGCCTCCATAGTCCATCTGTATTAACCTGGAGGAAGATGTTATGTCTCTCTGGCCTCCATAGTCCATCTATATTAACCTGGAGGAGGGTGTTATGTCTCTCTGGCCTCCATAGTCCATCTGTATTAACCTGGAGGAAGATGTTATGTCTCTCTGGCCTCCATAGTCCATCTATATTAACCTGGAGGAAGATGTTATGTCTCTCTGGCCTCCATAGTCCATCTGTATTAACCTGGAGGAAGATGTTATGTCTCTCTGGCCTCCATAGTCCATCTGTATTAACCTGGAGGAAGATGTTATGTCTCTCTGGCCTCCATAGTCCATCTGTATTAACCTGGAGGAAGATGTTATGTCTCTCTGGCCTCCATAGTCCATCTGTATTAACCTGGAGGAAGATGTTATGTCTCTCTGGCCTCCATAGTCCATCTATATTAACCTGGAGGAGGGTGTTATGTCTCTCTGGCCTCCATAGTCCATCTGTATTAACCTGGAGGAAGATGTTATGTCTCTCTGGCCTCCATAGTCCATCTGTATTAACCTGGAGGAAGATGTTATGTCTCTCTGGCCTCCATAGTCCATCTGTATTAACCTGGAGGAAGATGTTATGTCTCTCTGGCCTCCATAGTCCATCTATATTAACCTGGAGGAAGATGTTATGTCTCTCTGGCCTCCATAGTCCATCTGTATTAACCTGGAGGAAGATGTTATGTCTCTCTGGCCTCCATAGTCCATCTATATTAACCTGGAGGAAGATGTTATGTCTCTCTGGCCTCCATAGTCCATCTATATTAACCTGGAGGAAGATGTTATGTCTCTCTGGCCTCCATAGTCCATCTGTATTAACCTGGAGGAAGATGTTATGTCTCTCTGGCCTCCATAGTCCATCTGTATTAACCTGGAGGAAGATGTTATGTCTCTCTGGCCTCCATAGTCCATCTATATTAACCTGGAGGAAGATGTTATGTCTCTCTGGCCTCCATAGTCCATCTGTATTAACCTGGAGGAAGATGTTATGTCTCTCTGGCCTCCATAGTCCATCTGTATTAACCTGGAGGAAGATGTTATGTCTCTCTGGCCTCCATAGTCCATCTGTATTAACCTGGAGGAAGATGTTATGTCTCTCTGGCCTCCATAGTCCATCTGTATTAATCAGGAGGAAGATGTTATGTTTCTCTGGCCTCCACAGTTCGTCTGTATCTGTCTGGAGGAAGATGTTATGTCTCTCTGGCCTCCATAGTCCATCTGTATTAACCTGGAGGAAGATGTTATGTCTCTCTGGCCTCCATAGTCCATCTGTATTAACCTGGAGGAAGATGTTATGTCTCTCTGGCCTCCATAGTCCATCTGTATTAACCTGGAGGAAGATGTTATGTCTCTCTGGCCTCCATAGTCCATCTATATTAACCTGGAGGAAGATGTTATGTCTCTCTGGCCTCCATAGTCCATCTGTATTAACCTGGAGGAAGATGTTATGTCTCTCTGGCCTCCATAGTCCATCTGTATTAACCTGGAGGAAGATGTTATGTCTCTCTGGCCTCCATAGTCCATCTGTATTAACCTGGAGGAAGATGTTATGTCTCTCTGGCCTCCATAGTCCATCTATATTAACCTGGAGGAAGATGTTATGTCTCTCTGGCCTCCATAGTCCATCTGTATTAACCTGGAGGAAGATGTTATGTCTCTCTGGCCTCCATAGTCCATCTGTATTAACCTGGAGGAAGATGTTATGTCTCTCTGGCCTCCATAGTCCATCTGTATTAACCTGGAGGAAGATGTTATGTCTCTCTGGCCTCCATAGTCCATCTGTATTAACCTGGAGGAAGATGTTATGTCTCTCTGGCCTCCATAGTCCATCTGTATTAACCTGGAGGAAGATGTTATGTCTCTCTGGCCTCCATAGTCCATCTGTATTAACCTGGAGGAAGATGTTATGTCTCTCTGGCCTCCATAGTCCATCTGTATTAACCTGGAGGAAGATGTTATGTCTCTCTGGCCTCCATAGTCCATCTGTATTAACCTGGAGGAAGATGTTATGTCTCTCTGGCCTCCATAGTCCATCTGTATTAACCTGGAGGAAGATGTTATGTCTCTCTGGCCTCCATAGTCCATCTGTATTAACCTGGAGGAAGATGTTATGTCTCTCTGGCCTCCATAGTCCATCTGTATTAACCTGGAGGAAGATGTTATGTCTCTCTGGCCTCCATAGTCCATCTGTATTAACCTGGAGGAAGATGTTATGTCTCTCTGGCCTCCATAGTCCATCTGTATTAACCTGGAGGAAGATGTTATGTCTCTCTGGCCTCCATAGTCCATCTGTATTAACCTGGAGGAAGATGTTATGTCTCTCTGGCCTCCATAGTCCATCTGTATTAACCTGGAGGAAGATGTTATGTCTCTCTGGCCTCCATAGTCCATCTGTATTAACCTGGAGGAAGATGTTATGTCTCTCTGGCCTCCATAGTCCATCTGTATTAACCTGGAGGAAGATGTTATGTCTCTCTGGCCTCCATAGTCCATCTGTATTAACCTGGAGGAAGATGTTATGTCTCTCTGGCCTCCATAGTCCATCTGTATTAACCTGGAGGAAGATGTTATGTCTCTCTGGCCTCCATAGTCCATCTATATTAACCTGGAGGAGGGTGTTATGTCTCTCTGGCCTCCATAGTCCATCTGTATTAACCTGGAGGAAGATGTTATGTCTCTCTGGCCTCCATAGTCCATCTATATTAACCTGGAGGAAGATGTTATGTCTCTCTGGCCTCCATAGTCCATCTGTATTAACCTGGAGGAAGATGTTATGTCTCTCTGGCCTCCATAGTCCATCTGTATTAACCTGGAGGAAGATGTTATGTCTCTCTGGCCTCCATAGTCCATCTGTATTAACCTGGAGGAAGATGTTATGTCTCTCTGGCCTCCATAGTCCATCTGTATTAACCTGGAGGAAGATGTTATGTCTCTCTGGCCTCCATAGTCCATCTGTATTAACCTGGAGGAAGATGTTATGTCTCTCTGGCCTCCATAGTCCATCTGTATTAACCTGGAGGAAGATGTTATGTCTCTCTGGCCTCCATAGTCCATCTATATTAACCTGGAGGAGGGTGTTATGTCTCTCTGGCCTCCATAGTCCATCTGTATTAACCTGGAGGAAGATGTTATGTCTCTCTGGCCTCCATAGTCCATCTATATTAACCTGGAGGAAGATGTTATGTCTCTCTGGCCTCCATAGTCCATCTGTATTAACCTGGAGGAAGATGTTATGTCTCTCTGGCCTCCATAGTCCATCTGTATTAACCTGGAGGAAGATGTTATGTCTCTCTGGCCTCCATAGTCCATCTGTATTAACCTGGAGGAAGATGTTATGTCTCTCTGGCCTCCATAGTCCATCTGTATTAACCTGGAGGAAGATGTTATGTCTCTCTGGCCTCCATAGTCCATCTGTATTAACCTGGAGGAAGATGTTATGTCTCTCTGGCCTCCATAGTCCATCTGTATTAACCTGGAGGAAGATGTTATGTCTCTCTGGCCTCCATAGTCCATCTGTATTAACCTGGAGGAAGATGTTATGTCTCTCTGGCCTCCATAGTCCATCTGTATTAACCTGGAGGAAGATGTTATGTCTCTCTGGCCTCCATAGTCCATCTGTATTAACCTGGAGGAAGATGTTATGTCTCTCTGGCCTCCATAGTCCATCTGTATTAACCTGGAGGAAGATGTTATGTCTCTCTGGCCTCCATAGTCCATCTGTATTAACCTGGAGGAAGATGTTATGTCTCTCTGGCCTCCATAGTCCATCTGTATTAACCTGGAGGAAGATGTTATGTCTCTCTGGCCTCCATAGTCCATCTGTATTAACCTGGAGGAAGATGTTATGTCTCTCTGGCCTCCATAGTCCATCTGTATTAACCTGGAGGAAGATGTTATGTCTCTCTGGCCTCCATAGTCCATCTGTATTAACCTGGAGGAAGATGTTATGTCTCTCTGGCCTCCATAGTCCATCTATATTAACCTGGAGGAAGATGTTATGTCTCTCTGGCCTCCATAGTCCATCTGTATTAACCTGGAGGAAGATGTTATGTCTCTCTGGCCTCCATAGTCCATCTATATTAACCTGGAGGAAGATGTTATGTCTCTCTGGCCTCCATAGTCCATCTGTATTAACCTGGAGGAAGATGTTATGTCTCTCTGGCCTCCATAGTCCATCTATATTAACCTGGAGGAGGGTGTTATGTCTCTCTGGCCTCCATAGTCCATCTGTATTAACCTGGAGGAAGATGTTATGTCTCTCTGGCCTCCATAGTCCATCTGTATTAACCTGGAGGAAGATGTTATGTCTCTCTGGCCTCCATAGTCCATCTGTATTAACCTGGAGGAAGATGTTATGTTTCTCTGGCTTCCACAGTTCGTCTGTATCTGTCTGGAGGAAGATGTTATGTCTCTCTGGCCTCCATAGTCCATCTGTATTAACCTGGAGGAAGATGTTATGTCTCTCTGGCCTCCATAGTCCATCTGTATTAACCTGGAGGAAGATGTTATGTTTCTCTGGCTTCCACAGTTCGTCTGTATCTGTCTGGAGGAAGATGTTATGTCTCTCTGGCCTCCATAGTCCATCTGTATTAACCTGGAGGAAGATGTTATGTCTCTCTGGCCTCCATAGTCCATCTGTATTAACCTGGAGGAAGATGTTATGTCTCTCTGGCCTCCATAGTCCATCTATATTAACCTGGAGGAAGATGTTATGTCTCTCTGGCCTCCATAGTCCATCTGTATTAACCTGGAGGAAGATGTTATGTCTCTCTGGCCTCCATAGTCCATCTGTATTAACCTGGAGGAAGATGTTATGTCTCTCTGGCCTCCATAGTCCATCTGTATTAACCTGGAGGAAGATGTTATGTCTCTCTGGCCTCCATAGTCCATCTGTATTAACCTGGAGGAAGATGTTATGTCTCTCTGGCCTCCATAGTCCATCTATATTAACCTGGAGGAAGATGTTATGTCTCTCTGGCCTCCATAGTCCATCTGTATTAACCTGGAGGAAGATGTTATGTCTCTCTGGCCTCCATAGTCCATCTGTATTAACCTGGAGGAAGATGTTATGTCTCTCTGGCCTCCATAGTCCATCTGTATTAACCTGGAGGAAGATGTTATGTCTCTCTGGCCTCCATAGTCCATCTATATTAATCTGGAGGAGGGTGTTATGTTTCTCACCTCCATAGTCCATCTGGAAGAAGGTGTTATGTGCATGACCTTCTCAGGTCTTCTATACCCTTCATGTTTCATTATCCTTATATATTTTCATTCACTTCTTTAATCTTTCCTTGTTTATTTCTTCAGGTATCGAATGCTCGAACAGTCCATGGAAGAAGAAGGACTCTCCGAAGATCAGGTAATAATATTAAAAATAATAATTTCACTTTTACCTTTGTTTTATAAGTTCCATGTTGTTGTTGAGTGAACTTTGGTTAGTTGTATACTTAAGCAAAAGAAAAAAGAATAAAAGTGGGTAAAAACAAGAACTTTTTATAGTTACAGAAATATATTTATATATCATGTATATAGTTGTATGTAAGCCATGTTTTTCCATGAAAATATGATGTGAAAACCCAGCATGTCATTTATCTACTGCAGTTTCAGAATCTCAATTCAAAATACATGGTATATTGTAAATGTTGCATGTAAAAATGGAGATGTGACTTATCTACCAGTGTGACTTTTACATGAATATATACAGTATATCAGTATATCATGTATAAACAGTTAGATTCTATGGTATACATATTGCTACTAAGTATCATAGAGGTATATATGATATGTTTATGTATAATAAACATATAAAAGTCTTGCTATGAATATTTTAAGCTGTGATCACTGCCTTCATCTTACCATCCATGTTTAATTGTTTTAGCTTTCTTACATATATCACTTTCCATTTTCTATATTATATACAATGCTTCGAGCACACTACAATATTTTATTTAAAAAAATAAAAATGTTCAAAATTAATTGCAATAATTTTCTTTTAACCCTTTAATGATCAAACTGGCCAAAACTGGCCAGAATTTTCTACTTTTTTCTGTTGAAACTGGCTGTAACTGTTCACTCAAACTGATGTTAAGGTATTGTTCTCAAAATCTCATAGATTCGATATTATTTGAGATAATTATGTGAGGTAAAGCCTTTACCATGAAAATACAATAGTATATATAGAGTAATGTGAATGCTAAAGGGTTAAAACATTCATAGTTAGTCCTTTCATTTCAATATTTCTAACAAATGATACTCCCTATCATTTTCTGCTCATTTTCAAAATCAAGAATTTTAAGGTATTTAGAAAAATAACTAACTTTTTCATTATTCAATTGATGTTTGGAACATTACTTAACAAAGGTTCTTATATAAAATCATGATGGAGGGATTTTATATAAATATAAACACATTAAAACAAACAGTTTTGTACTGTTGAACCTGAGGCAGTTTGGAGTAGTTTGGTATTAAAAGAATTAAATTAAAATCTTTGATTATAATCTTATGCCAGAAACCTTTAGTTACTTGTTTTCATTTTACTAAACACCTTCATAAATTGCTGATTATTTAAAAAAATATTAATTACAAAATGTGAACAGCATATCTCGTTAAGAAACATGATCAAGAAAGAGTTAATCTATTTATTTTGTGTAATTACATCGTCTTTCTCCTCCTTGATAGATATCTTTCAACTTTATCTACACTCAACTCCAAGATAAACTCCTAATTAGTTATAATGTTGTTGTTAAGAAGGTTCCAGGTAGTGGTGGTGTGAGGAGGTTGTTGTAGTGGAAGTATTTGTAGTTGTTGTTTAGCCCCAGGTCAACCCTGATAATACAAACCTATGATAAAATTAGGTTTCATGATCACATAGTAGAAACTTCCTTGTAGGTGATAGTGGAGATGACGGTAAGGTACCATATATATATATATACACACTCGCATGGAAAATAGTGATGATGATACATATATATGTGTGTGTGTGTGTGTGTGTGTGTGTATATATATATATCATAGAGAGTCGGGACCTGATCGCTGAGTTCTTGCCATTTTAACACCTAGTTCTAGCCTGGAACTAGCTGTTGAAACAGCAAGAGCTCAGGATACAATGTGTGGATCAGAGCAGTATGAAATAAAGTCTCTTGCTCAAGGATACAATGTATTGCCTATTCTGAAAATCAAACTCATGACTCTAGACTCAGCAACCTAACCACACAGCCACTTATTTTCACTGTGATCTAACTTTGGAAACAGTCACTGTGCCATGTTGTAACATTGTGTTATCAGGCTAGTGACTATATTGTTATATAAGTTTAGCAACAAACCCCCCTGTCACTCTGTTACTCTGTCACTCTGTCAGTGGAACACCATTTTTAAATTCATATTTTTATTTTATGGTAATTAGGCATTTACATTTTTTGTTGTTGTTTTAACTAAATCTAGATGAATGTCAGCCAGGCTCCTTGGAGCAGGAATGGTGGTGGTTGTAGTGGTTATGATGGTATCAGGGTTAGTGGTGGTAGTGATGGTGGTGTCAATGGTAGTGGTGGTGGTAGTGATGGTGATAGTTATCATCATGGCAGTGATGGTAGTGATGTTTTGTGGTGATGGCACTGGTGGTAGTAGTGGCAATAGTGATGGTGCTGGTGGTAGTAGTGGTGATGGTTGTGGTAGTGATGGTAGTGGTAATGTGAGGTGGTGGTCGCACTGCTGTTATTGGTGCTTTCCCTGATAAACTTGTTGGTTGGTTGGGTTTTGGTGATGGTAGTGGTGTTGGTAGTGATGGTTGCTGCTGCTGTTATTGTTTCCTTTGACTAACTGGTTGGTTGGAAGGGTGGTTGGTTGTATAGCTGAAGGGATTACTGGATGGTTGGATGGTAGCTTAGATGGTGGGTTGGGTGACTGGCTGGTTGGTTAGTTGGTTGTCTGGTTAATTGGGTGGCAGGATGGTTGGCTGGCTGGCTGGCTGGCTGGCTGGTTGATTTTTTGCTGAGTCTAGCTGGCAGCTTAGCTGGATGGTTGAATGGTTGGTTGAGTGGTTTAGTTAGTTCTGCTAATTAGAATTGTTTCTTGATGATAATGATGGTGGTGGTGGTGGTGGTGGTGGTGGTGACGGCGGCGGCGGTGGTGTTGTTTTTTGGTAGTGGTAGTATTGACAGTGTTGATGGTGGTGACTATTGTGATGATGGTGTTGGTGTTAAAGGTAGTCGTGGTGGTGGTGCTGGTGGTGGTGGTAGTGTGATTGATAGAGTTGTTGATGGTGTTATTTTTGGTAGTGGTGGTGTTGACGGTGGTGATGGTGATGGTGATGGTGGTGTTGGCAGTGACTATTGTGAGCTCGGGTGTTGATGGTGGTAGTGTTGAATGTAGTTTGTGGTGTTGGTGGTAGTGTTGATGGTGGTGTTGGTGGTGCTTGTGATAGTGTTATTGATTGGGTTGTTGATAGTGCAGGTGTTGGTGGTGGTGCTGCTGCTGCTTATGGTGGTGTTATTGATAGGGTTGTGTTTGTCGTGCAGGTGTTGGTGGTGGTGGTGGTACTTAAGAATGGTGGTAGTGATGGAGGGAGATAGATGGATAGTCAGGTGGAATCCTTGTAAGGAGAGGGAGAAGGAGAGTATTCATGGGGTTGGTCACCTGAAAGAGTGTGTGTGTGTGTGTGTGTGTTCTTCATGAGATGGTTGACTAAAGAGAGTGAGAGTGTATGTATGTGTGAGCTCCATGAGGTTGTTGACCAGAAAGTGAGTGTGTATGTATGTGTGTGTGTGTGCTCTATAAGGTTATTTACCAGAGAGAAAGTGTGTGTGTGTGTTCTCTATGAGGTTTATTTAGCTCCACTGGCATGTTCACCTCTTCTGTGCAACACCTCCCACCACCGCCACCACCAACTCCCATCTTACTCAATTGTTTTCTCATTTATTTCAATTTTTACACCTCCCTTTTTTCTCTCCTTTCTCATATCCTCTCTATTACTGCAATACACCTCCAGTAATAGCCACACACCCATTCAAAAACACCCAGCCCCAGCCCTAAGTAATCCCCCCCCCCCCCCGCTGGTTATACCATCTCTGTTATTGGGAATTTAGTCTTGTCTGGCGAAAGAATCTCCATAATAATAAGACTCACTACCTTCTGTTAATGTAAAACCTACCATAAGCCCAATGTGAAGGCACATGGCATAGAGGTTAGAGCATTGGCCTTGCAATCGAAAGGTTGCGAGTTCAATTCTTGGACCGGGTGATGTGCTGTTTCCTTGAGCAAGACACTTTATTTCACGTTGCTCCAGTTTACTCAGCTGTAGAAATGAGATGATATGACTGGGGTACCTATCATTCCACTGTAAAGTGGTCGTGGAGGTGCCACGGCAAAAAAGCACCCAGAACTCACTGTAAATGAGGTTGGTGTTAGGAAGGGCATCCAGCTGTAGAAATCAAGCCAGAATCAGTTCCCGTCCCACCCTTGCAAGCAGGGAAAAGCGGACGTAAAATGATGATGATGATATATATAATTGTTTCTAATTTAGGCACAAGGCCAGCAAATACCCAGTGCATTACTGGTACTTTATTTTATCGACCTCGTAAGGATGAAAGGTAAAGTCAACCTCGGCGGGATTTGAACTCAGATCGTAAAGGGACTTAACTATGCTGGAAAGCATTGTGTCCGACCCTCTACCGATACTGCCAATCCACCACCCTTGATATATATAATTTGAACTCACTGTTCTAAATAATCTTCTCCACGCTTGTTCTAAATAATCTTCTCTTTGCTAACTTGTTCTAAATAATCTTCACTTTGCTACCATTTTGGCCGAAAAAAATTTTCCAGGATTCATAAAAATAGATTCTCTCGCCCCTCAAAATCGCTATTACTCCCACTCTCTCTAACATATACGTCCCTCTCGCTATCTCACTCCCTAATATAAATAAGAATGTTACGAAGGACAAAACTTCAGAATTTGTCAACTCTTATTAATGGTCAGTCGATTCTACAAAAATGTAATGTATAATATACATTTTCTTCTTGTCTCCTAAAACCTGGTTCATTCATCCATATATATCTACAATCGTTGCTTACCTATAATTCCGTCTCTCTGTTCTAAATAATCTTCTCTTTGCTAACTACCCCATACCCTTCCCTCCCGCCCCCACTCTCCACCTTTAGTATTTGGACCAATCACAAGTCAACGGCCTATGCTATCACTTCTGGCTGCTTTTCGATATGATGGATGGACTAAGGAATTTCTGGAGAGTCTGAAGAATCTGGACACTCGATGACAATGCCAAAGATAACGACAAATTCACGTCATGCTGCCGGACGAAAGGGCAAGCCCCCCCCCCTCTTTGTTTCGACCGCGGATGGCCAACATAACCCCAAACTCATCCCCCTCACCCCTCCCTGCGCCCCATCCTCCAAACACAATCCAAAACTTCAGAGTTGGTACCATGAACGTAGGCACCTTAAAAGGCCGCTCTAACGAGGTTGTAAAATTGCTTGAACGTAAGGAGGTTGATGTTTGCTGTATTCAAGAGACCAGGTGGAGGGGCGGGTCTGCTAGATTCATTGTGGGTAAAAAACGTTGCTATAAGCTTTTCTGGGTGGGAAATGACAATGGGATAGGTGGGGTAGGAATCATGTTAGCAGAAAAATGGGTGGATAAGATAATAGATGTAAATAGAGTAAATGACAGAATAATTAAAATAAGACTTGTTCTAAATAGAACTACTGTGACAGTAATATCTGCGTACGCGACCCAATCCGGACTGCCTGGCGCTATAAAAGACAGATTCTATGAGACACTGATGCTCACTACCTCCCAAATAACCGACAGTGACTATATAATTATTGCTGGCGACCTAAATGGTCACGTTGGACAACATTGTGACGGCTATGACGGAATCCACGGAGGCTATGGGTTTGGTACTAGAAATGAGGAAGGCTCCAGAATCCTGGAATTCTGTGACGCAAATAACCTAACTATCTGTAACACTAACTTCAAAAAACGAGACAATCACTTGATCACCTACAGATCAGGGGAACATACCAGCCAGGTAGATTATATCCTTACCAGAAGACGTGACAGAGTGTCTGTTGTAAACACTAAATCCCTCCCCCATGAAGAATGCACCTCCCAACATAGACTGATAATTAGCGACCTCATAGTCAGGACGAGACGTACTCGACAACAGAAGAGGACTATCCTCAGGAGAAAAATATGGAAGCTAAAGGATCCCACAGCCAGAAATAAATTTCAAAGCATATTACTTGATGCTTTCGACAGTAAGGAAGAGCAATTAGAGTCATACAATGTAGAGGAACAGTGGGAATTCCAGAAAGCAAACCTGCTGATGGCGGCAGACGAAGTCTGTGGCTGGAGCAGGCCTGTAGGCAGGAGGAGAGTAACATGGTGGTGGAACAGTAAGGTGGAGGGGTCAATCAAGGCCAAAAAGCAGGCTTGGAAAGCATGGCGGGATGGGGGAAGTAGAGAAGACTATCAAGTGGCCAGGAGGGAAGCTAGGAGACAAGTGTACTTCGCAAGAAGGGAAGCAGAGGAAAGAAAGTTCAAGCATGTTCTACAACGCGAGGACCAAAAAGGTGAGGTGTTCAGGATTGCTAGGCAATGTGTCAAGGAAAACCATGATATTGTCGGGGAGAAGTGTGTACTTAACGATGATGGCGTACTTGCCATCACTGACGCTGATAAGAAGGTAGCTTGGAAGTGTCACTACGAAAGGCTACTAAATGAGGAGAATAAATGGGAGAAAGACAGTCTCCCCCACAGGGACCCAATAGAGGGACCAGCAGTGTTAGTCGAAGGTAGTATAATAAGTAAGGCAATCAAAGATATGAAGACGGGTAAGGCGGCTGGGCCTTTGGAAATAGTTGCTGAGATGCTGAAAGCCTCTGGAACAGTGGGACACACCATGGTCACCCGGATAGTAAACCAAGTCATACAGAATGGGGTTGTTCCGAAGGACTGGCGTAGCAGCATCATCGTTAACTGTTATAAGGGTAAAGGAGACGCCTTAGATAGGAGTAACTATAGAGGCATTAAATTAATCGACCAGGTCATGAAGGTCACGGAAAAAGTAATAGCGCAACTAATCAGAGAGAGAATTGATCTAGATGAAATGCAGTTCGGGTTTGTGTCAGGCAAAAGTACTACAGACGCTCTCTTCATTGTACGACAACTACAGGAGAAGTACCTAGCTAAAAGTAAACCCCTATATTTAGCTTTTATCGACTTGGAGAAAGCCTTCGACAGAGTCCCCCGTTCCATTATCTGGTGGGCTCTTAGAAAACTAGGTGTTGACGAATGGCTTGTGAGAGCTATACAAGCCATGTATAAAGAAACAGTCAGCAAGGTTAGAATTAACAACGAATATAGTGAAGAGTTTAGCGTAAAAGTTGGTGTCCATCAGGGCTCTGTTCTTAGCCCCCTACTATTTATTATTGCCCTTCAGGCATTTATATCCCAAATGCAAAGTATGGGTGCATAAAAGATGTAGTGGGATCACAGGTAAGCTAACTAAGAACATAGATTTTACATGTGGCCGGTGCTCTGGTGCAATAAGTAGCAGCAAGTGCCCACAGAATACTAGCTCTTTCAATTGCGGAGAGGGTTCTATAGAAATAGTGGACAGCTTCCGTTACCTGGGTGACAAAATCAGCAGTGGGGGAGGGTGCTCTGAAAGTACAGTAGCTAGAGTCAGAACTGGATGGAAAAAGTTCAGAGAGCTTATACCACTATTAGCCGCTAAAGGGTTCTCCCTAAAAATGAAAGGCAGGTTGTATGATGCCTGCATACGGACAGCAATGTTGCATGGCAGTGAGACCTGGGCATTGTGTGCAGAGGATATACGCAGACTAGAGAGGAACGAAACTTGCATGCTCCGCTGGATGTGTAATAGTAATATACGTGAACGGCAAAGCATAAACGAACTAAGGAAAAAATTAGAAATAAGAGGGATTAGATGTTGTTTACTCGAGAGAAGGCTACGTTGGTATGGTCACGTGATGCGCATGAAAGACGACAGCTGTATAACAAAGTGCAGGGCAATAAAGATAGACGGTAGCCACGGAGTAGGCAGACCCAGAAAAACCTGGGACGAGCTGATAAATTCCGACCTCACACACTTAAACCTCTCCAAGACAATGTCACTGGACCGAGACCTTTGGTGGTACTCAGTAATAGAGAAGACCCGCCTTACCTGAATACAAAGTAAAACCTACTACAGTCAGTAGGCATCTCTAACAAAATACACCCCCGTCCCACCTCCCCCACCCCATCCACACCGCCCCTTTCAATGTAAAGTTATGTTGGTCCCACATCATCCAGGCCGAAACAAATGAGATCGTGTAGGTATCACGACAAAAAAACACACAGTCCACGCTGTAATGTGGCCGTGTAGGCAACACGGTAAAAACCTCCCAGTCCCACACTGTAAATGTGGTTGGTGTTAGGAAGGGCATCCAGTTGTAGAAAACCCGCCAGACAGTCCTAAGCAAGCAATGACAACCACTCCCGTCCAAACTAATGCAAGCGTGGAACATGGACATTAAACGATGATGATGATGATGATGAATAAATCCTAATGTTAAATTAAAATATTCTTTTCTTTTTCATATAATAAATTTTATTTCTTCAGTTGTCAGGTGTGTCAGGCCATTATTGCCTACCTTTACTCAGCCGCACTTTATACTCCTCAAAATGGAAAATATCCATTGTTCCCCTCTACCCTTGGTACCCTAACCCTAATGTAGTTATTTTGCTTTATAGTTAATCCAGCTCTGCACAACCTGTCCAACCCACACTATGACAGCAAAGTTGCTGAAGTTTCACCCAGCTGTGGATTAACCCCTTAGCATATCCGGCCAAAATTCTCTCTCACCTTTTTCTGTTCTAATTGGCTGTTATCGGCCATTCATACTGATATCAAGGTATTGTTCTCAAGATTAATAGTATCAAAGTCTCATAGATTGATATTATGTGAGGTAAAGCCTTTACTGTGAAAATATAATATCATATATAGTGTAATGTAAATACTAAAGGGTTAAGGGTGTTTAGGTGGGTGGACTGACTGAACAGCCAGGTAGACAGCTGTGGAAAGGCTGGGTGGGTGGGTGGTCACAAAAGGGTTAAAGATTAAATCCCCTTTTATTGCCGGAATATTTAAACCAATTCTAAGGTAGAATGGTTGGGGTAGTGAAGGATGGGAAAAGTACACAGTTTCAACTTCCCTTCTCACACCTGCACTAATTTATCTGTGTATTTGTGTGTATACACACATACACACATGTGTTCATGTATAATATATGTACATATGTGTGTGTGTGTATATATATATATATATATATATGTACATATGTGTGTGTGTGTGTATATATATATATATGTGTGTGTGTGTTTGATATTTACAAAAGGAGGTCAGATCATGTCAGATATTCCACACTTTCTCATGTCACATCTTCTATTTGTGAAAGAGAGAGAGAGAGAGAGAGTTACTGATTTGGTCTCTCTTTCTATTTCTATCTATCTATCTATCTATCTATCTATCTATCTATCTATCTATCTATCTATCTATCTCTTATATATATCCCCTTTATAAATATATGTATATATATATATGTATGTATGTATATATATATATATACACTCTTGGTATCTTTCTCTTCCCCACTCTCTCTTTCTCCTTCTGCTTATCTTTCTATCCTCCTCCTTCCATCTCTCTCTCTCTCTCCTCATACAGTCTCTGCCTCATCTCCCTCACTCTCTCTATATATCTATCTTTTGTAAGGGAGGGAGAGGGATCAGAAACAACAGGATGTCACCTCCTCCTCCTCTACCTGAATACACATACACATATTCACATAAACACACACATATACACACATTCATATTCACATAAACACACACATATACACACATTCATATGTGCACTCATATTCACATAAACCCATATACCCACATGCAAACACTCACATTTATTCATTCATACATACACATGCTTACATAACACATACACACACATTCACTAACACAAATACACATACATGTGTGTGTGTGTACACACAAGCCCACATACACACATACACTAACATACAAGTACACACAGATGTACACACATACCCACTTCAGCCATCTGGCTGGAGAGTAACTAAATTTATGCATCAAGTTGGAGTTGTTAACATCATTATAGCCATCATCATCACCACCATCACCACCATCATCATCATCATCATCATCATCATCATCACCATCATCACCATCACCATCATCATCATCATTATTATTATCATCACTATTATCATCACCATCACCACCATCATCATCATCATCATCATCACTATTATCATCACCATCACCACCACCATCATCATCATCACTATTATTATCATCATCATCACTATCATCACCATCATCTTCACTATCATCACCACCACCACTACCATCATCACCATCATCATCATCATCATCATCATCATCATCATCATCATCATCATCATCATCATCATCACCATCATTACAGATCAAGTTATTCAGGTTTGCTATGTGATGTTTTAGTACATTTGTCTTTTAAGAGGAGAGGAGTGGAGTGGGCTGGAGTTCGATGGTGGAGGAGACAGTTACCTTTCACTGAAATGGAAAAGAAAAGAATATTTGCTCATCACCATCATTATCATCATCATCATTATCATCATTATCGTCACCATCACCACCAGCATCATGACCATTGTCATCATCATCATCATCATAATCATCATCGTCATCACTATCACCACAAGCAACATAACTATTATCATTATCATCATCAATTCCATGCCATTTATTTTTCCCTTCTTACATGGCCTGTATGAGGCCCCTTTACTGGCAGGTTTTTCTACAGCCAGCTGCCCTTGCTGGCCAACCCACACCTTATTCTAAGTAAGGTACACTCAGCCAGCTGCCCTTCCTGGCCAACCCACACCTTATTCTAAGTAAGGTACACTCAGCCAGCTGCCCTTCCTGGCCAACCCACACCTTGTTCTACATATGGTACACTCAACTAGCTACCCTTCCTGGCCAACCCACACCTTGTTCTACATAAGGTACACTCAGCCAGCTGTCCTTCCTGGCCAACCCACACCTTGTTCTACATATGGTACACTCAACTAGCTGTCCTTCCTGGCCAACCCACACCTTGTTCTACATATGGTACACTCAACTAGCTATCCTTCCTAGCTAACCCACACCTTGTTCTACATAAGGTACACTCAACCAGCTGTCCTTCCTGGCCAACCCACACCTTGTTCTACATATGGTACACTCAACTAGCTGTCCTTCCTGGCCAACCCACACCTTGTTCTACATATGGTACACTCAACTAGCTGTCCTTCCTGGCCAACCAACACCTTGTTCTACATATGGTACACTCAACTAGCTATCCTTCCTAGCTAACCCACACCTTGTTCTACATAAGGTACACTCAACCAGCTGTCCTTCCTGGCCAACCCACACCTTGTTCTACATATGGTACACTCAACTAGCTGTCCTTCCTGGCCAACCCACACCTTGTTCTACATAAGGTACACTCAACTAGCTGTCCTTCCTGGCCAACCCACACCTTGTTCTACATATGGTACACTCAACTAGCTGTCCTTCCTGGCCAACCCACACCTTGTTCTACATATGGTACACTCAACTAGCTGTCCTTCCTGGCCAACCCACACCTTGTTCTACATATGGTACACTCAACTAGCTATCCTTCCTAGCTAACCCACACCTTGTTCTACATAAGGTACACTCAACTAGCTACCCTTCCTGGCCAACCCACACCTTGTTCTACATATGGTACACTCAACCAGCTGCCATTCCTGACACCAACCCACACCTTATTCTAAGTAAGGTACACTCAGCCAGCTGCCCTTCCTGGCCAACCCACACCTTGTTCTACATATGGTACACTCAATCAGCTGCCATTCCTGACACCAACCCACACCTTATTCTAAGTAAGGTACACTCAGCCAGCTGCCCTTCCTGGCCAACCCACACCTTGTTCTAAGTAAGGTACACTCAACCAGCTGCCCTTGCTGGCCAACCCACACCTTGTTCTACATAAGGTACACTCAACTAGCTGTCCTTCCTGGCCAACCCACACCTTATTCTAAGTAAGGTACACTCAACCAGCTGCCATTCCTGACACCAACCCACACCTTATTCTAAGTAAGGTACACTCAGCCAGCTGCCCTTCCTGGCCAACCCACACCTTGTTCTACATAAGGTACACTCAACTAGCTGTCCTTCCTGGCCAACCCACACCTTATTCTAAGTAAGGTACACTCAGCCAGCTGCCCTTCCTGGCCAACCCACACCTTATTCTAAGTAAGGTACACTCAGCCAGCTGCCCTTCCTGGCCAACCCACACCTTGTTCTACATAAGGTACACTCAACTAGCTGTCCTTCCTGGCCAACCCACACCTTATTCTAAGTAAGGTACACTCAGCCAGCTGCCCTTCCTGGCCAACCCACACCTTATTCTAAGTAAGGTACACTCAACCAGCTGCCATTCCTGACACTAACCTACACCTTATTATAAGCATGGTATAAACCACTAATTGTTTTGGTTTTTGAGTTGCAAATGCTGTCGGATGTATTGTTTATGGAGTCACAAACAAATATTACCGTAAGCATTGTGACAGTATCAATGTGACATTTGCAGTGGCATACATACAGATTAGAATAGGTACACTCTATCTCTACATGTTGTAAGAGGTATCTAAAGCAGGAAGAGCAACTTGTTGTAAAACATTGCTTTGAAAAGTATCCAATAAGTCATGGAGCCTATTCCGCTAACCCTTGATTTAGCTGGGAAAGATGACCTTAAAATGCTTGTTTGTCGTTGCTATGTCTCTCTCTCTCTCCCCCCTCATCTCTCCCCCCTCTCTCTCTATATATATATATGTATTTATATATATATATATATAACAGTTCTGTATGAGTGAGACAGTCTCCCAACCAATCTTGCTTCAAGTGGGACAAAACTGTCCAACCCATGCTGGCGTGGAAGATAGATGTTAAACGATGATGATGATATATATATATATATATATATATATATATATATATATATATATATATATATATATAGAGAGAGAGAGAGAGAGAGAGAGAGAGCTAAAAGAAGTCAAAAATGCAATTGTAGTTTTTAATAAGATTTATTTACATTTACCGTAACTTCTAACAAGTTACAAGTCAGTATAGCCTCACATCTCTCCATCTCTCTTAAGTTTTGAAAATCATGAAACTTGTGAAACTGGTAAAGTTATAAGTTGCTGTAAATAAACCTTCTTAAAGACTCCAATTACAGTTTCAACTTCTTTCTTCTTTTTTCCTATATTTTTACCCATATTAAAAAAAAACCTTACTTTCGAATATATATATATATATATATATATATATATATATATATATATATATATATATATTATATATATATATTCTTTCACACACACCAGTAACACCATTCTTCAGTCCAACCAGCACCAATCCCTCCATCCCCTCCCTCCGTTGATCAAACAAAGGAATTCCTTGATGCTACCTAAGTGTTTTAAATCTTCTTTACATAGACAAAACAGGTTGGTGAGGTTAGTTCTTTAGCTAATGTAAACATTCTCCTGTTTAAAAACTGTTGCCCACTAACACCTTTTTCAGATCTTTAATACCTCAAAACAAGCAATGGGGTCAAAACCTTTTAAAGTCAGTTCATCCTCTGTGTATACAAATCTTTGAAGAAATATTTTGTTATTTGAGCAAATAGTGTAATGTAGAGTGTCCCCTATGTTTTGAAAATAAACAAGTATTTGAAATGATTTAGTAATATAACTAACTTTTTCATTATCTATCTGGTATTAGAAATTGCAACTTACCCCTTTAGCATTTAAACTGGCTGCTTATAATTATGTTAAGGTTTTATCTCAAAATAAATAATATCAAAATCTTGTAGATTCAATATTATGTGAGGTAAAGTGTTTACTGTGAAAATACAATAGTAAATATAGAGTAATGTAAATGGTAAAGGGTTAACAAAGGTTCTTAGAGAAAATTATGAGGGAAGAATCCAATATAAAACAAACAGTTTTGTATTGTAGAACCTGGGGCAGTTTCAGACATTTTTTATTAAAAGGGTTAAAATGACAGACTTTGTATGATAGAATTAGGGGAAAGTTTCATGTGGGTTGGTATTGTAAAAGTTAAAATTTAACATATTTCAAACAGTCTTTACCACACTAGATAACAGACCAGGATTAAATTACATTAAATTATTAAATTGATTTATAAACGTAATATATCATCATCATCATCATCGTTTAACGTCCATATTCCACGCTTGCATGGGTTTGGACGGGAGTTTTCCCACTTGAGGCAAGAGTGGTTGTCTTGCTCGCATAGGACTGTCTGGCTGGTTTTCTACGGCTGGATGCCCTTCCTAACACCAACCACATTTACAGTGTGGAACTGGGTGGTTTTTACCGTGTTACCTACACGGCCACATTACAGCGTGGACTGTGTTTTTTTGTCGTGACACCTACACAACCTCATTTGTTTCGGGCTGGGTGTTGTGGTACCAACATAACTTTACATTGAAAGGGGTGGTGTGGATGGGGTGGGGGTAGTGGGACGGGGGTGTATTTGGTTAGAGGTGCCTACTGACTGTAGTAGGTTTCACTTTGTACTTAGGTAAGGCGGGTCTTCTCTATTACTGTGTAGCGCCAAAGATCTCGGTCCAGTGACATTGTGTTGGAGAGGTGTAAGTGTGTGAGGTCGGAATTTATCAAGTCGTCCCAGGTTTTTCTGGGTCTGTCTACTCCGTGGCTACCATCTATTTTTATTGCCCTGCACTTCTTTATACAGCTGTCGTCTTTCATGTGCATCACGTGACCATACCAACATAGTCTTCTCTCGAGTAAACAACATCTGATCCCTCTTATTTCTAATTTTTCCCTTAGTTCATTTATGCTTTGCCGTTCACGTATATTACTATTACACATCCAGTGGAGCATGCAAGCTTCGTTTCTCTCCAGTCTGCGTATATCCTCTGCACACAATGCCCAGGTCTCACTGCCATGTAACATTGCTGTTCGTATGCAGGCATCATACAGCCTGCCTTTCATTTTTAGGGAGAACCCTTTAACGGTTAATAGTGATATAAGCTCTCTGAACTTTTTCCATCCAGATCTGACTCTAGCTACTGTACTTTCAGAGCACCCTCCCCCACTGCTGATTTTATCACCCAGGTAACGGAAGCTGTCCACTATTTCTATAGAACCATCTGTGCAATGGAATGAGCTAGTATTCTGTGGGCACTTGCTGCTACTTATTGCACCAGAGCACCGGCCACATATAAAATCTATGTTCTTAGTTAGCTTACCTGTGATCCCACTACATCTTTTATGCATCCATACTTTGCATTTGGGACATAAAATGGAGTTTCTACCTACTCCTTTCCTACACAGTCAGCATGGCCATTTCCCGGATGGGACCGGTGCCCTATTTTCCTTCCTACAAACTAGAACTTTAGTCTTAGACAGGTTAATTTTAAGGCCTTTTGATTCTAGGCCATGCTTCCATGTTTGGAATTTCTTCTCTAGTTCGGCCATTGATTCAGCTATGAGCGTTAGATCATCTGCGTATAGGAGTTCCCATGGGCAGCCGGTCTTGAACTCCACTGTTATATATATATATATATATATATATATATATATATATATATGTGTGTGTATATATATATATTGTTTCTATTTTGGGAACAAGGCCAGCAATGACCCAGTGCATTACTGGTACTTTATTTTATCGACCCTGTAAGGATGAAAGGCAAAGTTAACCTCGGCGAAATTTGAACTCAGAATGGCAAGGGCCGTAACTCTATGCGTCAAAGCATGGCGTCCGACCCTCTACCGATACTGCCAATCCACTATTGTATGTGTGTGTGTTTGAATATTTACATGTATATCTATCTATTTGTCTGACTGTATATTTCTCTGTATCTATATATCTAGCCAGCTATCTAATTATCTCTTCATCTAATCTACCTACCCTTTTCTCTCCCTCCCCTGCTCTTTTCCCCCTCCTCCACTTACATACCTCCTCCCCCTCCAGATTATGTTCCAATTGCTCCTTTAAATTCTATTTTCAGACCTGACCCATTTAAAAAGTCAATGTTGGAAACACCTTCCCTCCACACACACAACACATACCGTCTTACATCGCAGCACACATACAGATTCACACTCACACACACACACACACCTACCTACAGTGCACTCCATTATACTCAGGACTCACCACACACAGTACATACCACTCACCATACCACACTATACCATACACCATACAGTTATCGTAGATGGCAGTTGTCATACATGGCTGTGGTCATAGATATGTGATGGTTGCTGTTGTTTGTTATACATATGTGATGGAGACTGTTGGCTATGTCTTAGATAGAATGGGATGGAGTCTGTTGCCTATGTCATAGATTGTCTAGGATGTGATGGAGGCTGTTGTCTATGTTATAGATAATCTAACATGTTCTCTTCCACATCCACTTCTTTCTAAAACTTATATTCTCATTATTTTACTTACTGTTTCTATTGTTTTAGGCCAATGTTAGGCTTGATTAATCAAATGCCACACGTATAGACAAATATTTAACTGCCATACTAGCAAAATAGGCTATTCCTGTACAAAAAGTATTGAATTCCACATCACCAATAAATGCATGAGCTCCCCCACACCAAGAATGCAACATATCCCGCATGGTATATGAAGGAGAGGTCACCTTATCTTTACCAAACCAGCATTTTAAAGGCCGTTTGTTTAACCATGAAAACAACCTTTAGGCAATCAGGCAAGAGATATGCCATAAAATTTGCAAGCCATGTGTGAACCCTCAAAGATTGTGGCACTGATTTCTCCATTAAATATATAGATTCTTGACAGATCTTAGTCTTATGCAAACAGAAGAAACACTTGTAAGTTCTGCACATGATAAACCCTTCAATATGGAGAAACTCTAATCAACATCAAATAAGCCACACAAGGTGACCCTTTCCTAGCCAGTTCCTCATACCTGGTTCCTCACTTTCTCCTACAAATCTCTACCTTACCCTCGTGGATTTGTAAGCTTACAATAAAATCTTAGCATGACACAAATTATCTCCCTTTTCTCATTTAATTATTGCCCCTTTCTTTTGAACTCTTTTGTAAAAGAAGGATTAAACCAATGCCAGAGTTTATTTCAATATGGCCGAACTGATAAGCTGGGAAGACTTAGAACCTCCTTGCAAAACATGTGTTTTTGGATAATTTATTGTTGATGTGATAAAATATATATATGTAGATAAGTCTACCAAAATATACAGCAGTGTCCAATCCATATATATATATATATCAGTTCCTGTATGAGCAAGGCATGGTCAGCCGACCAGACACTGCTCACAACAGGACAACCCGTCTAACCCATGCTAGCATGGAAGAACGGACGTAAAATATATATACATATATAAAATATATACACATGCATAATATATATATATGTTCATGTCACATTAGTCTTCAGTTAATGCACCTATTTACACACACACATACAGTTAATATTACACAGTATACCATAAATACTACAATGTTTCTTCTCTTTTGTGTGTGTATGTATATATATATATATATATTTATTTCATGTCACATGTCATGTTGGTGTTCAGTTGTTGCACTCATCTACACACACATACTTACACACACATACAGCTCAATAAATTACAGATTATATCTGAAATACTAGAGTTTTACTTGTCTATTTTTCTCTTCTCTTCATTCACTCCTGATATACAACCCAATACTTTGTCAGTTAATTAACAGCAATTTGATAGCCAATTATTTTCTTGAGTGGCTTTACTGCAGTCCTAAATATTTCAACTTTTTTCAAAACTGATGCCCATATATAGTAATAATAATAAATTTGAAGACTAAAATCCAAAGAGGGCTCGATAAGGATAAATGTATATCAAATATTTCGTTTTTTTCTGTTCTTTGCCAGGGAACATTTCCACGAACCAAAGTATCGTCTTCCTGTCTTCCTTCGGTTGCAACGTTTTTCGAAATATTTTCTTCTGCGTTCACAGATTGATTTCTTTTAGTTTAAGAAGATCCCGTTAAGGCTGAAAGCAGCGATTCTTTGCTTAAACTTTAATCTGTTATTTTAATAAATATATATATATATATATATAAAATGTGTGTATATATTATGGAAAGCATGGAAAAAAACTTAAGTATTATTTTTGTATTTATTACATATATTTTTAAATATCATTCTTCTGGTTAGGCTGCAGGTATGGCTGTTTGGTTAAGGAATCTTCCTTCGGAACGTTGTTCTTTTAACCCTTTAGCATTCACATTACTCTATATATACTATTATATTTTCATGATAATTGCTTTATCTCACATAATATCGAATCTATGAGATTTTGAAAGTATTTATTTTGAGAACAATACCTTAACATCAGTTTGAGTGACCAGTTACAGCCAGTTTCAACGGAAAAAGGTAGAGAATTCTGTCCGGTTTGAACATTAAAGGGTTACGTTTAATCCCTTTGTATAATAGCTTGGCCAAGTGTCTTCTCCTATAGTCTCAGGTCAACTAATGCTTTGATAGACTGACTGTGTTTGTGCGTGTAAATATGTATATGCATGTGTGCACATATGCATATACATATGCATGCATATGTGTGGTTGTATGTATCTATGTATATACATATATGCACATGTGTGGTTGTGTGTGTGTTAATGTATGTGTATTCATTTAATTGTGCATATTTAACAACCTGACTAAAAATGTGCTGGAGGGGTTATTATGAAACTTTTAAGTAGAATGAATTCAAGCATATACATTACAATATATGTACAAATGGACATGTAAATAAACACATACAAACATACACGTACACACACATAAACATACACACACATACTATACATGGACTCATTGAAAATATGCATTTTTATTCTACACATGATATAATGAACACCTTTCCCAAAGTATTGGGTTGTACATCAGGAGTGAATGAAGAGAAGATAAGAGAAAAAGGTGACAAGTAAAACTCTAGTATTTGAGTATTTATAATCTGTAATTTATTGAGCTGTGTGTGTAAATGGGTGGGTGCAGAACACCAATGTGACATGTGACATGAAATACACACACACACACACACACACACACACACACACACACACACACACAAACCATCATTATCACCATGATATTAACACCATCATCATCCTCATAGTCATCAAACCCATCATAATCATCATTTCCTTCTTTACTAATTTGATTGCTTAGGTAGCAAAAGCTGTCAACAACTTCTAGAAAGGTCCCTTGGCAGCTGAGAGAATCTATTTCATGTGTGCTCTTTGTGCTCGCTTCCCCTGTGCATCTGCCACGTATAAAGTTTATCTTTTGTGTTAGCCTACCTGCAATCCCACTATATCTCTTGTGTCCATAATTTACATTGTGTACACCTTATGGAATTTCTGCTCACTCATTTCTGACAAGGCCACTTTCCTGATGATATCACCTTCCTGTCTTCTTTCCTACTTAGGACTTTCATCTTTGTTAAATTTACTTTTGGGCCTTTCAGCTTCTAATCATGCTTGAAATTTTGCTTCTAACTCTCCTACAGATTCAGGTATGAGGACTAGGTTGTCAGCATATTGGAGCTCCCATGGAGTGTCAGTTTTAAACTCCTTAGTGATAAGCAGGAGTGAACTGAGGACTGATCCCTGGTGGACCCCACCTGCACTTCAAATTCATCACTGTACTCATTGCCAATTCTCACCCTGCTCGTTGTTCTATACACGGCCTACATGGCCTTCACAAGCCGTTTGTCTACACCAAGCTTCCTAAGTTTCTACCAGATTACAGAGCATTGGACCCTGTCAAAGGCCTTCAAAGGCCTTCTCTAGATCTACAAATACTAGATACAGTGAATTAGTCTTAGCTAACCTGTAGTTTTCTCACTAGAATGAAGGCATCAGTAATACCCCCACCTGGCAAAAATCCAAGCTGCATCTCATCTAACTTGATTCTGTCCTTAATTAGTTGAGCTATAACCTTTTCAACAACTTTCCTGATCTGGTCCATCAACTTGATGCATCTCCCCCCCCCCCTCTCTCTCTCTCTCTCCCTCTCTCTTTCTCTCTCTCTCTCTCTCTCTCTCTCTCTCTCTCTCTCTCTCTCTCTCTCTCTCTCTCTCTCTCTCTCTATATATATATATATATGCACACATACATACATACATACATACATGTGTGTGTGTGCACACATATGCATGCAACATTTACAGCATACAAAAGCTATTTGCATTCATAGGTAAAAACACGATCTCCTGTGTTTCACCTCCCTCCCCTCCCCCATACACACATGTGCTCCGTTTCTGTGTTTATGTGAGTGGGGGTGGTCTGTACTTATATATTGGGATTTCTGTATGTATGTGGTGGGGTCTCTTTGTGTGTATGTGGGGGAATAGGTCTCTGTGTATGTGGTGGAGTCTCTCTGTGTGTATGTGGTGAGGTCTCTGTATATGTATGTGGTGGGGTCTCTGTGTGTATGTGGTGGGGTCTCTCTGTGTGTATGTGGTGGGGTCTCTCTCTATGTATGTGGTGGGGGTCTCTCTGTGTATATGGTGGGGGTCTCTCTGTGTACGTGGTGGGGTCTCTGTGTGTATGTCGTGGGGTCTATGTGTGTATGTGGTGGGGTCTCTCTGTGTATGTATGTGGTGGGGTCTCTGTGTGTATGTGGTGGGGTCTCTGTGTGTATGTATGTGAGGGAGTAGGTCTGTATGTATGTGGTGGGGTCTCTCTGTGTATGTATGTGGTGGGGTCTCTCTGTGTATGTGGTGGGGTCTCTCTGTGTGTATGTGGTGGGGTCTCTGTGTGTGTATGTGGGGGAGTAGGTCTGTGTATGTGGTGGGGTCGCTATGTGTATGTATGTGGGGGAGTAGGTCTGTGTATGTGGTGGGGTCTCTATGTGTATATATGTGGGTTTCTGTGTATGTGTGGTGGTTATAGACCTTTCCATAAACAAATCTGTTGCCTTAGCCAACAGATGTCACTGGTTGTATTGGCAGTGTGTGTGTGTGAGGGGTAGATAGTAACTAGGGTGTGTTTTCCAAGGTAGAAAGGAGCCAGGTATAGGTGGGGGAGGAGGGGTGTGTTGATAAATAAATATGAACAGAGTTCAAGGAAAGCTGGAGATATGGTTTCTTTTCTTCTATTGTTTAAAACCTGGTATCCTGTAAAGCAGCATACACATCATTACCATCTCTCTCTCCATCTCTCTCTCTCAAGCACACACACACACACACACACACACACACACACACACACACACACACACACACACACACACACACACACACACACACACACACACAGAGTTTCGAAGTCTGCTTTGTAAGTTTATAGTCTTGGGTTGTATCCCACTATGTGGCACCTTCAGCAATTATCTTCTCTCATCATATAAACTTCGGCTGGCTAATGCCTGCTGAGTGAATTTTGTGTGAAAAACCATACCTTACTTTAAAAAAATAAACAAACGAGGTTTGATATCAGATAATGCATCATATCAAAACCATGCCAGTCATCATCATCATCGTTTTACGTCCGTTCTTCCACACTAGCATGGGTTAGACGGGTTGTCCTGTTGTAGGCAATGCCAGGTCAGGTGACCATGTCATACGGGAACTGATTCTGGCCTTATTTCTACAGCTGGATGCCCTTCCTAACATTTATACCTCATTTACAGTGTAGGCTGGGTGCTTTTTTGCCATGGCACCTCCACCACCACTTTGCAGTGGAATGATAGGGACCCCTAGTCCTATGATCTCAGTTCTACAGCTGAGTAAACTGGAGCAATGTGAAATAAAGTGTCTTGCTCAAGGAAACAACACATCACCCGGTCCGAGAATTGAACTCACAACATTTCGATTGCAAGCCCAATGCTCTACCCACTCAGCCATGTGCCTTCATTTAATATTCATTTTCCTTGCTAGGAACGGTTGGACATGTTATCACAGAACCAAGTCAGTACTTGAGCAGATGAAGCAAGGGGACCATATCTCACATACATTCCTGCACTCTAGTCATCGCTGGATGCTCTTCCTAGCGCTAGCCACTTTACAGAGTGTACAAGCTGGATTTATTGTGTAGGTCAATACTTGAAGGGGTTAAGTTGACAAATGACATCCTTATCTAAGTACATCTAATATATGTAACCAAATCCCAAACAGTCCTTCTCCTCACAACCTATTACACAGTTTGTGTGTATATAGATATCTATAGTGTGTGTAAATGAGGTTGGTGTTAGGAAGGGCATCCAGCTGTAGAAATCAAGCCAAATCAGTTCCTGTATGAGCAAGGCATGGTCAGCCGATCAGACACTGCCCACAACAGGACAACCCGTCTAACCCATGCTAGCGTGGAAGAACGGACGTAAAACGGTGATGATGATGATGATGATGTGCGTTACAGCTCACACCTATGCAGGTTTAGCTGGCCTCCTCCAAGGTATATCTCATTGGAGTTGTCTTGAGTGATTCAATGATAGAGACCCCAGTCCTATCATCTCATTTCTACAGCTGGATGCCCTTCCTAATACCAACCTCATTTACAGTGTGGGCTGGGTGCTTTTTTTTTGCCGTGGCACCTCCACAACCACTTTGCAGTGGAATGATAGGGACCCCAGTCCTATCATCTCATTTCTACAGCTGAGTAAACTGGAGCAACGTGAAATAAAGTGTCTTGCTCATGGAAATAACACATCACCCGGTCCGAGAATTGAACTCTCAACCTTTCGATTGCAAGCCCGATGCTCTAACCACTAAGCCATGTGCCTTCACAGAGATAGATAGATATCTATAGGGATGTTTAAAATGATAAATTAGCTTCTTATGTAAGTATATCTAATATATGTAACCAAATCATTACCAGTCCCAGTACAGTTTGTGTATATAAATATCTATAGAAATGTTTAAAATGGCTAAAAAGGAATTGTTTTATTCATCTCTTTTCCAGAAAAGTGAACGCCGTCAACAACATGCTGTGAAAGAAACTGAATTCCTCCGCTTGAAACGATCTCGCCTCGGTGTTGATGACTTCGAATCCTTGAAAGTGATTGGACGAGGAGCATTTGGCGAGGTATGCTATCATCATCATCATCGTTTTTATGTTTTATATTTCCCATAGATTAGACAAGTCCTCTTATCTAATCTATGAGAAATATAGATTGGACAAGAGACCATGTCTTGCTCAAACAGAATCAATTTTGGCCTGGTTTCTATGGCTGGATGCCCTTCTTAATGCCAACCACATTTACTGTGAGTCCTGGGTGCCTTTACCTGCATGACCACTTTAGAGTGTGGGTTACATGCTTTTTATTGTGACACTTATATATATATTCATTGTTTGTTACATTCAAACAGATTAAAAAACTACATAGAACCTCTAAAGTCTTCTCCCACTAACACTGTTTCCTGTATTTTTTTTTATATAGACTTTGTGAATATTATTATTTTTTTTTTTTCATTTGAGTATTTGACATGACAAAAACATGAAGTCAAATAAAAAATCTCCACTAACCTTGTTATATCTCAGAAAATCATTGGTAGATATAAAAAAAAAATATGTTTTGTTTCATCAATGATTTCAGCTGTTGACATATTGTGTATTGATTTCACTGTCAATTGATTGATTTTTCTGTGAATCTACTCTTATTTCATCCTCTTCTTCCCCACATTTATTAACCCACTTTCTGCTATGTTACAATACATTGGCTACACCAATAAATATCTGATTTCCTATATGTACTTAAGCCCTGTGTAGGTCAGCTCTTCAAATAGACGTTGGTGGGAATGGAGATGAGGGTAAGAAGCTGGGATATAGGTTTAACATCAACACCCCCAGTGTATTACTAGGATTTACTTAGTTCATTGCAACACCATTACTCCTAATCTGACCACACTGTTACTGTATTGGTGTTATGAACATGTTGCCACATACATCATAATGCTGCTTTATATATCATAATTCGGCATACACATCATAATGTGTATGATGCATGTGTTGCCACATGCATCATAATGTTGCCATACATATTATAATTGTTTCTACTTTTGGCACAAGGCCAGCAATTACCCAGTGCGTTACTGGTACTTTATTTTATCGACTCCGTAAGGATGAAAGGCAAAGTCAACCTCGGCGGGATTTGAACTCAGATCGTAAAGGGACGTAACTATGCTGGAAAGCATGGCGTCCGACCCTCTACCGATACTGCCAATCCACCGCCATACATATTATAATGTTGCTTTACATATATATATGATATCACATGCTCCATAATGTTGCTTTACACATTATAAGGTTGCTATACCCATCATAATGTTGCATGAGTGAGGCAGGTTTGCAGAGACATTGGCGAGCAAATGGCTGCTTAGCACAACGCTGAAGAGATGGCCCTCTCCTGTAAAGAGGCAGTTATTATGTCTATATATATATATATATATATCATCATCATTGTTTAACATCTATCTTCCACACTAGCATGGGTTAGATGGGAGTTGTCCCACTTGAGGCAAGATTGGTCGGGCGACCATGTCTCGCTCGTATAGGACTATCTGGTAGGTTTTCTATGGCTGGATGCCCTTCCTAACACCAACCACATTTACAGTGTGAACTGGGAACTTTTTGCCATGTTACCTACACGGCCACATATATATATATATATATATAAATATACTATTATAGTCCTAACTAAGAACATAGATTTTACATGTGGCCGGTGCTCTGGTGCAATAAGTAGCAGCAAGTGCCCACAAAATACTAGCTCTTTCAACTGCGCAGAGGGTTCTATAGAAATAGTGGACAGCTTCCGTTACCTGGGTGACAAAATCAGCAGTGGGGGAGGGTGCTCCGAAAGTACAGTAGCTAGAGTCAGAACTGGATGGAAAAAGTTCAGAGAGCTTATACCACTATTAGCCGCTAAAGGGTTCTCCCTAAAAATGAAAGGCAGGTTGTATGATGCCTGCATACGAACAGCAATGTTGCATGGCAGTGAGACCTGGGCATTGTGTGCAGAGGATATACGCAGACTAGAGAGGAACGAAGCTTGCATGCTCCGCTGGATGTGTAATAGTAATATACGCGAACGGCAAAGCATAAACGAACTAAGGAAAAAATTAGAAATAAGAGGGATCAGATGTTGTTTACTCGAGAGAAGGCTACGTTGGTATGGTCACGTGATGCGCATGAAAGACGACAGCTGTATAGCAAAGTGCAGGGCAATAAAGATAGACGGTAGCCACGGAGTAGGCAGACCCAGAAAAACCTGGGACGAGCTGATAAATTCCGACCTCACACACTTACACCTCTCCAAGACGATGTCACTGGACCGAGAGCTTTGGCGGTACTCAGTAATAGAGAAGACCCGCGTTACCTAAATACAAAGTAAAACCTACTACAGTCAGTAGGCACCTCTAACCAAATACACCCCCGTCCCACCACCCCCACCCCATCCACACCGCCCCTTTCAATGTAAAGTTATGTTGGTGCCACAAAATCCAGGCCGAAACAAATGAGATCGTGTAGGTGTCACGACAAAAAAACACACAGTCCACGCTGTAATGTGACCGTGTAGGCAACACGGTAAAGACCTCCCAGTCCCACACTGTAAATGTGGTTGGTGTTAGGAAGGGCATCCAGCTGTAGAAAACCTGCCAGACAGTCCACGCTGTAATGTGGCCGTGTAGGGAACACGGTAAAAACCTCCCAGCCCCACACTGTAAATGTGGTTGGTGTTAGGAAGGGCATCCAACTGTAGAAAACCCGCCAGACAGTCCTATGCGAGCAAGACAACCACTCTTGCCTCAAGTGGGAAAACTCCCGTCCAAACCCATGCAAGCATGGAACACGGACGTTAAACGATGATGATGATGATGAGTCCAAGCGGTAGTAAAACAATGATGATGGTGTCAGAAAAAGCAATAAAACACTGTTTGCCACTTGAGTTAAGAAATATAATAATAAAACATATCTTCCAAATTATAAACAATATTTTATTGCAGTTATCCTTTATTGATATATTGTTTTGTACACTACCAAAGTCATTTATACTTACATATCCATCCAGTATATAGCAGGTGGGGGTTTGACTCCCACAGGTGAAGCTGTCCACTTTTTTCTTTCTCTAGTCTAGGGTCTCATTTTCCCAACTTGTTCGACTATTTTCCATTGTCAAAAACAGTGTGTCGAAGCATTTAACTTTAAGCTAACATACATCCAAAATTCATAATTTGCTAAATGCTTCATAAAAACAATTGTTTTCATCATTTTACGGCCGCTTTTTCCCTGCTTGCAAGGGTGGGACAGGAAGTGATTCTGGCTTGATTTCTACAGCTAGATGCCCTTCCTAACACCAACCTCATTTACAGTGAGTGCTGGGTGCTTTTTTTCCATGGCACCTCCACGACCACTTTGCAGTGGAATGATAGGGACCCCAGTTCCTATCATCTCATTTCTACAGCTGAGTAAACTGGAGCAATGTGAAATAAAGTGTCTTGCTCAAGGAAACAACACATCACACGGTCCGAGAATTGAACTCACAACCTTTCAATTACAAGCCCAATGCTCTAACCACTAACCCATGTGCCTCCATATATATATATATTGATAGAGTTTAATCTTATGGATTAAATTGTGATTTTATCTTCTGAAACAATTGTAAACAAATAAACACTTTTTCAAGAATTTTTGGTTGTATTTTCTCCTACTATAATTTTGACACACACACACACACATATATATGTGTGTGTGTGTGTAACTCTATCTTTGAAAAGTTTATTCTATTGAGATTCTGTGTAATTTTAGGTTCGGCTTGTTCAAAAGAAGGATACTGGCCATGTATATGCCATGAAAATTCTGCGAAAGATTGACATGCTTGAGAAAGAGCAGGTGAGCAGTTCTTCCTTTTTAATTCATATATGAAAAATTAACTAACATTCTTCCATTCTTTTATTATTTTGCCAGTTTCATTGGACTGTGGCCAGGCTGGGGCATCACCTTCAAAGGTGTTACTCAGTAACATTGAGACCCCATTCCTTATTTCATTCTTATACTACTTTTAGCAAAGATGTGGCCTCTTGGTTAAACATGTTGGTGTCATGATTGTAAAGTCATGCCTTCAATTTTTGGATTTAATGGAGTGTTGTGTCCTTGAGCAAGGCAGTTAGCTAAAAAATAGGAATACCAGTAATATATTGGACTTAATCTTCTGATGGAATGGTATCTTGTAATCTCAATCATTTCCATGTACAACATAGTTTCTGTTGGCCCAGGACTGGACAATATATCTATATCTATATTCACATAGGTGACTAGGTCTTGATCATATATTTTGTTTTGACTGGGTTTCTATGGCTGGATTCCCTTCCTAACACCAACCATTTTAAAGCGTGTACTGGGAGCATTTTATTGTGGCACTGGCACTACCACTTTTCAGAGTATGCTGGGTGGCACCAGTGCTATCATAGGAGGCATTGGTAGGAGTTGTGTGGGACATAGACATTGCACTGCGGGAGGGGAGGTTATGATGATAGCCTTGAAGTTGATATCTGACATATTGTGGGAATGTGGCTGGATCCCTTGATGGCCTAAAAGGGGTGTTTGTATACAATTTGGGGCTAGTGCATGGATGTTGTCTGTCATTTCGGGTATACCAGACTTCCCTGAGTTGGGAAAGTGTTTGGGGTGTAAGAGTTCATTAGGTTCAGCTTCCTAATTCAGATGGTATGATGTTGTCAGAGATCTCTTAGCTTAATGGCTAGAGCACTTAGCTGGGATCTGAAAGATACGAGGTTTGAACCTTCATAGTGGCTGCTGGTAACTTTTTTTTCTGTCTCTAAGGGACTTTACCCTATTTTAGAAGCTATTTATAGCAACCAACTGTACTTAGTTATCTTTGCACTTGAACATGCTACATTTTCTCTACTCTCTTAGCACTTTGTAAGTTCGAATACAGTGTTTGTTTACATATATACAGGGTGTCCCAAAAAATGTATACACACTTCAAAAACATTCTAATAAATATTGCCTGTACAGGTAATCAAATGTATACATTTTTTTGAGACACCCTGTGTATATATATATATAGTAAATGAAGGGAATCCCTTTTTTAAAATATATATATATATACACAGTGAAGGCGTGTGGCTGAGTGGTTAGAGAATTGGATTCGCAATCGTAAGGTTGTGAGTTTGATTCCTGGACCAGGCGATGCGTTATGTCCTTGAGCAAGACACTTTATTTCACGTTGCTCCTTCTACCTGGAGTTGCGACCGATAGATAGTATTAGCAATTGGAAAGACCTACGGAAACATTGTTTCCTCGGTCCGAGTTGACGAAAGTTGATCGTTCCTTATATATACACAGGGCGTCCCAAAAATGTATACATACTTCAACAGCATTCTAATAAATATTGCCTGTACAAGTAATCAAAGTGTGTATACATTTTGGGGGACACCCTGTGTGTGTATGTATATACATATATATATCATCATCATCATCATCGTTTAACGTCCATCCTCCACGCTAGCATGGGTTTGGACGGGAATTTTCCCACTTGAGGCAAGATTGGTTGTCTTGCTTGTATAGGACTGCCTGGTGGGTTTTCTACAGTTGGATGCCCTTCCTAACACCAACCACGTTTACAGTGTGGGCTGGGAGGTTTTTACCGTGTTACCTACACGGCCACATTACAGCGTGGACTGTGTGTTTTTTTGTCGTGACACCTACACGACCTCATTTATTTAGGACTGGATGTTGTGGTACCAACATAACTTTGGGGTGATGTGGATGGGGTGCGGGTAGTGGGATGGGGGTGTATTTTAGTAAGAGGTGCCTACTGACTGTAGGTTTCACTTTGCACTTAGGCAAGGCAGGTCTTCTGTATTACTGCGTAGCGGCAAAGATCTCGGTCTAGTGACATTGTCTTGGAGAGGTGTAAGTGTGTGAGGTCGGAATTTATCAAGTCGTCCCAGGTTTTTCTGAGACTGCCTACTCCGTGGCTACCGTCTGTTTTGATCGCCCTGCACTTTTTTATACAGCTGTCGTCTTTCATGCGCATCACATGACCATACCAACGTAGTCTTCTCTCAAGTAAACAGCATCTGATTCCTCTTATTCCTAATTTCTCACATGTATATGTATATATATAATAGAATATTTATTTAGAATATTCAAACATTAATTGAATGAGCACTCAATAATGGTGGGTGGATTGTAGAAATTTACACACACCACAAACACACATATGGGAGGAGAGTATGTTTGAGAAGGATAACAGAAATATGCCAAACAGAGGTAAACATTTCCATCCAGAAAAGTTGGTAATAGTAACATGTGTTGCAATTCTTTGTTTTATAAATACAAATGTAAGGTAAGGTTGTTGAAGTTAAGAATATATCTGATATCTTTGTAAGAACCATCTGTTGAACATGTAGAATAGCAGAATGGTGGAATGGTAGAATGCTAGTTGTGTGGAATATGATATGATAGAGAGAGAGAGAGAGTCAGGGGAAGGTGGTGACTTTGAAGAAAATACTGTGTTGTTTTGATTGAAAACTAAGGTATTTTCTCTGGTGCCATTTAACACTTTTAATACCAACTCACTTGAAAAACCACTCTTGGTTTTATTATACAGAACTGTTTGTTTTAAAGTGTTTATATTTACATCAAAACCTTCCACTATAATTTTATGTAAAAACTTGTTATTATGTAATGGTCCAAACATCAGCTTAACCTTTTTGATACCACCCTGCTTGAAAAACCAGCCTTTGTTTTATAATCCATAACTGCTCAGAACCGGGTTAGGTTAGTGCTGGACCAGTAGGATATACTTACTATAAAAGGGTCCTAAAGGATTTTTTATGTGACATAAAGGTTAAAGACAGTATAGTACTATAGTATAAAGTAATTAGTGTGAGGTCTGTTGTAATGCACCTGAGCACTGTACACAATAAGTTTCTGGCTGTATCAGTAGAGGGTCTGACGCCATGCTTTGCAGCATAGAGTTACGGCCCTTCATGGTCTGAGTCCAAATCCCGCTGAGGTTAACTTTGCCTTTCATCCTTACAGGGTCGATAAAATAAAGTACCAGTAATACACTGGGATAATTGCTGGCCTTGTGCCAAAAGTAGAAACAATTATTATTATTATAAGTGCTACTTTTGCTACTAGGTTAATCCATTTTAAAAAGTTCATATTTAACTTAAAACCTTTCACTAGAATTTTATGTAAGAACTACTTAAGTAATGTTCTAAACATCGACTTAACTCTTTTGATTTTAACCCAGCCAAAGCCTCCTCTGATTTTATGAAACAAAACGACCTATTTAAATTAAAATCTTCCAATATAATTTTATATAAGAATCATATTTTAAATTACTATCTTAGTAATGAAATAGTTAAAAGTTTTAGTAAATTAATTTATTGAAATAGTGTACTTCAATAAAAAATATGGTTAATCCTTCAGGATTGATAAAATAAAGTAACAGTCAAGAATGGTAAGTTGGCAGAATTGTCGCAACTGTTGGTGTCTAATGTGTATTTGTCTATAATACCCCATTTCCTTTATTCCCTATTGCCCATGTCTATAATACCCCATTTCTTTTATTCCACATTAACTATGTCTGATATATGTATGTATGCATGTTTAAGTACATACACATGTGTATCTGTGTATAAAACCCCTTATCTTTCATTGCAGGTTGCCCATGTCCGAGCGGAACGTGATATCCTGGTGGAAGCAGACCACCAGTGGGTTGTGAAGATGTACTACTCTTTCCAGGATGCATTGAATCTTTACCTCATCATGGAATTTTTACCAGGAGGTATCTAGACACATTTCCCTTCTTTTTACTGTACCTGATATCTTCTTGCTGTCATTCTGTTAATTGTAATTATTTGGAAGTTTTCCTTCTGTGTTAGTTTGGTGACTAAAGGGCTACACCTTGTAGCTAGCCTTGGCACTCAACACTGGAGTGTATAGATTTGTGAGAATATCTGATGTTGAGTTGTGGCAGTAGTTAGGTTAACTATGAGAGGGTGGTACTAATAGCATGAAGTGTTTACACAATCTAACTGTGAGCTTATTTGAAGCAAATATCTTCATGTGTAACTAAAATTGTCTGCTGAAATATTATTATCATTATTATTATTTTTAACTGACAGGAGATTGGTGGTCATTAGAGTATTGAACAACTACTTAGCTGTATTTGTTCTGACTGGTTTTCAGTTCAAATTCTATCATGGTCAACTTTGCTTTTCAACCTTTTTAGATTGATAAAATAAAGTACCAGTAAGGTACTGAAGTTTATATAATCAAATTTGCCTTCCTCCCCTATAAAGATTGCTGACCTTGTATCAAAATAAGAAACCATTATTGTCTTTCTGACTTCTTACCTTTAAAACATCTCCTTTTCAGGTGATATGATGACACTTTTGATGAAGAAGGACACTCTGACGGAAGAACAAAGCCAGTTTTATGTCGCAGAAGCAGCTCTTGCCATTGATTCCATTCATCGGCTGGGTTTTATTCATAGAGATATTAAGCCTGATAATTTGTTGTTAGATGCACGGGTAAGTGACATACACGCATTCTCTCTCTCTCTCTCTCTCTCTCTCTCTCCTCTTTTCCGATGAAGGTCTAATGTCCTGTACAGTGAAGGCAATTTTTTCCTTTTCCCACAATAATAATTCTTTTTGTAATTGTTCTGTGTTTTATGTCTTTCTTTTCTTACCTTGAACTATATATATATATATATATGTGTGTGTGTATATCAGAATGGAGGTGGTAAAACCCAGTTAGACCATTGCTCACCAGAGTACTTGATACTTGGGGTAGTAGAGTGGGTAATATGAAAAGTTCAGTACTGGGGTTAATATAATCAATATACCCTTTTCCCAAAACTACAGGCCTTGTGCCAGAATTATAAACCATTATTATTATCCTAATTAAATGGCTAAACATTCCCAGAATTGATGAAATGTCTAACAATGTATCTTATGTTTAATTATGTTTGTGTTTTCTCTTTGTTTTCAGGGTCATATAAAATTATCTGATTTTGGATTGTGCACAGGACTTAAAAAATCACATCGGACAGAGTTCTATAAGGACTTGTCACATGCCAAACCTGGTGACTTCAGTAAGTGTAATAATTACTTTAACACCATTTCTTGAGGACTGTGCAATGTCTATCATATTGTGGGATCCTTTACCTATATTATTACTGGTATATATATATATATATATATAAACACACACACACATGACACTATGCTATCACACTCTATGACATCTCTCACTATCACCCTCCCTATGATTCCCTCACTATGACATCTCTCACTTTGATATCCATCCCTATGACATTTCTCACTATATTTCTTTCTATGACATTCCCCCCTATGATATCTCTCACTTTGCCATCCTTCTTTATGAGATTTCTCACTGTGATATCTTCTCTATGACATCTCTCTCTATGACATCTCTCACCTATGACATCTCTCTCTATGACATCTCTCTCTATGACATCTCTCACTATGACATCTCTCTCTATGACATCTCTCACCTATGACATCTCTCTCTATGACATCTCTCTCTATGACATCTCTCTCTATAACATCTCTCTATGACATCTCTCACTATGACATCTCTCTCTATGACATCTCTCACTATGACATCTCTCTCTATGACATCTCTCACTATGACATCTCTCTCTATGACATCTCTCTCTATGACATCTCTCTCTATGACATCTCTCTCTATGACATCTCTCTCTATGACATCTCTCACTATGACATCTCTCACTATGACATCTCTCTCTATGACATCTCTCTCTATGACATCTCTCTCTATGACATCTCTCTCTATGACATCTCTCACTATGACATCTCTCTCTATGACATCTCTCTCTATGACATCTCTCTCTATGACATCTCTCTCTATGACATCTCTCACTAGGACATTCTCACTGTTTCTATTTCAGCACTAAATCCTATAGATTCAAAGCGGAGAGCCGAAAGTTGGAAACGAAACCGACGGGCATTGGTATGTAACTGATTATCACATTACACACTACACATTTCACACTGTACATTTCACATTACACACTGCATTTCACATTACACACTGTACATTTCACACTACACACTGTACATTTCACATTACACACTGCATTTCACATTACACACTGTACATTTCACATTACACACTGCATTTCACATTACACACTGTACATTTCACACTACACACTGTACATTTCACATTACACACTGCATTTCACATTACACACTGTATATTTCACACTACACACTACACACTGTACATTTCACATTACACACTGCATTTCACATTACACACTACACATTTCACATTACACACTGTACATTTCAAATTACACACTGCATTTCACATTACACACTACACACTACACACTGTACATTTCACATTACACACTACACATTTCACATTACACACTACACATTTCACATTACACACTGCACATTACACACTACACATTTCACATTACACACTGCACATTTCACATTACACACTGCACATTTCACATTACACACTACACATTTCACACTACACATCTCATATTACACACTGCACATTTCACATTACTGTGTTAGAACAAATAAACCCAACTGATGTTGTCTCTCTCTCTGTTGTTGTGTTACAGGCATATTCCACTGTTGGCACTCCCGACTATATAGCACCTGAGGTATTTATCCAGACAGGCTATACAAGCAGCTGTGATTGGTGGTCATTAGGAGTAATTATGTATGAAATGTTAATTGGTATGTACATATTAATTTTTTTAATGGGATGTGACGGGTTGTGGGGAAGGGGGTATTTTGAAGTGAGGTGGGGAAGGGAGTATTTTGAGGTGAGGTGGGGTGGGGCAGTGAGTATTTTGAGGTGAAGTAGGGAAGGGAGTATTTTGAGGGGATGTGGGGAAGGGTCAGCTTCAGGAAGGCGTCCAGCCATAACTCACCTGAAAAAATCCTGCCGAATCTACACTAGCATGGAAAAGCAGATGTAAATTGATGATGAGAAGTGATAATGTGTACTATACACAAGCACTGTGTATGTAGAGCTGTATGCTAACTTTTTTCCCTAATGTTTTTCTTCAAAATAAGGGCATGTCTGAAATTCTGAAAAAATCTGTTGCCCCTACTCCATCACTTCATAAAGAAAATTTACTTTTTCCTTAATCTAAAGAAATCAATGTTTTTTATCCATAAAATTTCAACTCCTATCATTGTTGTTTCTTCACATTTATTTTAACCCCTTCGTTACCATATTTCTCATGAAAGGCACTGCCTGTGAAAGTGGTTTCCTGTACCTCATAAAACCACATTAGCAAGGCATTCTCGAAAAGTACAAAACTGCTATGACTGTATCACATTAAAGTTTTTACTTTAGTTTATTCCAAATTTTCACAACAATCTGTCCACTAGTAAAAATATTATAAACATTTGAATTAACAAACTTGTTTTTTTAGATATTTTCTCCTAAATCATTTAAATATGCGAAGAGTTTATAAAGCTGAATACTTAATATTACTCGAAGCACACGCACACACATAAACATATTCATATACACATAAACATATTCATATACACACACATATTCACACATACATTCATATAGAGCTGTCTATAATTATTTTTTCAATTGTATTGCAGGCTACCCTCCATTCTGCTCAGAAAACCCCCAAGAAACATACAGAAAAGTGATGAATTGGCGAGAAACTTTAGTTTTCCCACCAGAGGTACCTATTTCAAATGAAGCTCAAGACTTGATTAGAAAGTAAGTAGCACAAAAGAAAAAAAGGTGGAAGGGGAGACACACATTCCAGGTAAGGTGGTATTACTGGTGTCACAATAAAAAATACCCAGTCCACCTTGTAAGGTAGTACTGGTGTCACAACAAAAAGCACCCAGTTCACCCTGTGAGGTGGTAGTGCTGGTGTCACAACAAAAAGCTCCTGTCCACCCTGTAATTTGGTTGGTGTCACAACAAAAAGCACCCAGTTCACCCTGTGAGGTGGTAGTGCTGGTGTCACAACAAAAAGCTCCTGTCCACCCTGTAATTTGGTTGGTGTCACAATAAAAAAAAAACCCTAACCACCCTCAAAAGTGGTAGTGCTGGGGCCACAACAAAATAAATGCTCTCAGTACATGTTGTAAGGTGGTGGTGCTTTAAGAATAGCATCCAGCCTTTGAAACCATAGAACAATATGTAGTCCTCGTCTGAGGAAGGAGCCTCGTGAGGTAGGGTGGCTGTTGCAGCAGGTGTCTCTGGGAATGCTTTTGCGGTCTTGTCCACGGGGTGCAGCCCTTTACTGCCACGCCCTAGGCCCAGAGCCCAATCATCCTCCCCCTTCTCATTCTTCTGTGACACTAGAATCCTTGCCATTCCCTCCCTTTTCCAGCTTTTTTTCTCGTTTTTATTTATATTTTCCTATTTTACATTCCATTCTTCTCAATATAAATTTTCATTTTTTATTTTTCTATTAAACTGTATTTCCATGATATATTCCATAAATAAAATTACTTTTCGAGTTTGGTCAGCAGCAATGAATGAACTGACTTGAAAATATTGTCATCCAAAATTGTGTTTCAGAATATGCTGTGATCCTGAACAAAGATGTGGGGCAAACGGAGTAGAAGAACTTAAAGCTCATGTCTTCTTTAAAGGTGTTGATTGGGAACATATCAGGTATGTAGATCGTCCCTTTCTTTATACACTTCTCACTGTCTTCTAATGGTCAAACACTGGAAGTACCTGATCTAGAGGTCTCCCCACAGATGTATAGGGTGATACACTGGAAGTACCTAATCTAGAGGGTTCACACAGATAGTATAGGGTGATACACTGGAAGTACCTAATCTAGAGGGTTCACACAGATAGTATAGGGTGATACACTGGAAGTACCTAATCTAGAGGTCTCCACACATATAGTATAGGGTGATACACTGGGAGTACCTAATCTAGAGGTCTCCACACAGATAGTATAGGGTGATACACTGGAAGTACCTAATCTAGAGGTCTCCACACATATAGTATAGGGTGATACACTGGGAGTACCTAATCTAGAGGTCTCCACACAGATAGTATAGGGTGATACACTGGAAGTACCTAATCTAGAGGTCTCCCCACAGATGTATAGGGTGATACACTGGAAGTACCTAATCTAGAGGTCTCCCCACAGATAGTATAGGATGGTAAACTAGAAGTACCTAATCTAGAGGTCTCCACACAGATGTATAGGGTGATACACTGGAAGTACCTAATCTAAAGAATTCACACAGAAAGTATAGGGTGGTAAACTAGAAGTACCTACTTTATTCTAATTGAGTGCTTCCTCTCGTAGTCTAAGACCACTAATTCAGAACCATATGTGAGTGTGTGTGTATCTCTTACTACTGTGTATGTGTGTGTATCCCTTACTACTGTGTATGTGTATATAATGTATGTGAGTGTGTGTGTATCCTTTACTACTGTGTATGTGTATATAATGTATGTGACTGTGTGTGTATCCCTTACTACTATGTATGCCAGTACCATACAATTAGCAATAATTCCTAAATATTACCTATATCTCCGATGTGAACAGCCACCATTCTGCTATAATATGTTTACTGAGTAGAACAAATGATACTTCTACTGATGATAGAGATCACACTGTGTTACTGTCAGTTATCCCCATAATTCATTCTATCTCTGCCAGTATCTCCTCCCTAATTTGTACAGTTGCTGTTGTCAGTATTTCCTACATTAACACTTAGTGTCCTGTACCACATGAAACCACATTAGCAAGACATTATTGGAAAGCACAAAACAGCAGTATGGCTGCATCACATTACAAATTAAAGTCTTTATTTTAACACTGCAAATTTTTACTATGATCTGTCCACTAGTAAAAATACTATGAACATTTGAATTACCAAACCCGTTTTGCTTTTTTTTTAAAGATATTTTCTGCTAAATCATTACAGGATGTTAAAAGTTAATACATACGTCTACAGTGACAATTATTCTGCTGTCATGTGTGTCATTATTATTTAGAGCTGCTGGATTGGCAGTATCGGTAGAGGGTCGGACGCCATGCTTTGACGTATAGAGTTATGGCCCTTGCCATTCTGAGTTCAAATCCTGCCGAGGTTAACTTTGCCTTTCATCCTTACGGGGTTGATAAAATAAAGTACCAGTAATGCACTGAGTAATTGCTGGCCTTGTGCCAAAAGTAGAAACAATTATTATTTAGAGCTGCTGTTGTCAGTATATCTCCTCCCTAGTTCATACACCTTTCTCTTCTTCACTACAGAGACCGCCCTGCTGCAATCCCCGTGGAAGTAAAAAGTATAGATGATACATCAAATTTTGATGAATTTCCAGAAATCGACCTGAAGTGGCGTAAGTATTACAAGACAGTTCCTACTATCAGAATGACTCCAGCAACTTGGATAATCATAAAAACCATCACACCCTCTCACAGTCTACATTCTATATATTACTTCTCATTTTGAAGCTAATATATATAAAAGCCTTATATATAAAACTATCTACACCTTTTCCATAATAGTAGCAACAACAACAACAGAGATACATGTATGAGCTGATGTATAAGACACACTGACAAGTCATGCTGACGTATAAGATACACAGGCAATTAACTTTTCTCTTTATTTCAGCAGGAAATAGTTTTTTTTTATGGGTTAATTACGGTCAAACAGTTAATGTTGCTAAAACATGTCACTTAATTTCACATAAAATATCTGGATTTTATATGCCATCAAGTAATTTATAAATTATATAATATTTATAGCAGACATGTTGCATGTGTCTTGTCACGTGTATTTTTACTTCATCTCTCTCTCTCTCTCTATCTCTCGCTCGCGCTCTCTCTCTCATACACCCACACATGTATAGGTAATTCTGAAATCTTCAAGGGGAGATGATTCTAACTTGTACTAAGAGAGATAACTCCGACCGATCAAGTTTTCATTCGTAAATTCGTGTTGTTATCGTTTGTCTCTGTATACAAATACCAGCGGAGCCTGTATTAAAGATCAGCATGGCATGTTAAATGTTTTATATACACTATACACAAATAATATCATCGCATGGGATATTAAAAAGAAATTGGCACACACATTCTTACCATCCCCTCCCCCTCTCTCTCTCTATCTCTCTCTTTCTCACACATAAACACACACTCTTACAGCCTCCCTCTCTCTCCCTTACTGTCAATCAATGATACACCCATCCCCTGTCTTGTGCCCCCCCCCCTCAGTACTGCTGTAATCCCATTCATGTTCAGGTACTGATTCTTGCTATACTATACTACCAGTATACTATATTACCACTCTACTACACTATATTACTATACTATACTACTACATAATACTATTCTACTATACTATTTTATTATACTACTACACATTATATTTTATTATACTCTACACAATACTACTCTACTATACTAC
>OZ024751.1:50617223-50644723 GCA_964016885.1 Eledone cirrhosa
AGGTTCACGCTTTAGATGAAAGTTCAACGTATCGGACATTATTCCTTCATCAGGAGAGTACAAAATATATATATATATATAGGAAAAGAGTCTGGACCCTGACGGCTGGGCGCCGGCCGTTTCGATCTAGCTGTCGAAACGGCCAGAGCTCAGCCATCGGGCACCTGACTCTTTTCCTATTGCCCACTCTACTACCCTAAGTATCGAGTACTCTGGTGTGTTATGGCCCACCTGGTATCTTACCACACCTTTGTTTTATATATATATACACACACATACACACATAGAATAGTAAATACATACATATATCTCTACTTCTAGGACAAAAAGCAGACACCTTTTCAAAGTGTCAATGCCACCACATTACTGTATGACAGTCTGATAGCTAGATACTGCCACCATCATTATTATCACCCTCATCCTTACTTTTATTTTGTATCATCATTATTGTTAAAGGTAATAGATTGGCAGAGTTTTTAGTGTGTTGTATGGAATGTATTTCAGTATTTCGCCACGGCCCTTTACATTCTAGTTTGAAATCACACTAAAGTCACTTTTGCCTTTCATCATTTTGATGTTAACAAAATAAAAGTATCATTAATGGTCAGGTTTGGTATAATTGACTTTCCCCTTCCTCAAAAAATTGTTGGCCTTGTTCCTAAATTAGAAATCATCATCATCATCATCATTTTTTTTTTATATATATATATATTTTAGGTGTTTTTATTTTATAAGGACTGAACTGTTTGTTTTGGGGTGTTTTTCTGCTATTAAAATATTAGTAATAACCTTTTAAATTCTACCACAAGCATTTTAAGGCCATCCAAACCCAATGACAAGCTTCAGGTATGTCAAGGCCTTCTTTTTAAGGCAATGTTTTCAAACTCAATGCCCATCCTAACACCAATCTTTTTAGTTGCCCCTTATAATATGCAGGGATATGCTGCACCTATTTTAATGTCTTTTCTCAGTCTTTTTATTTTTTAACTGCAGATATGCCTCACAGGATTGTAAACAAAAAGGGTTTCATTTATTTTAAACTTTAAATATTTCTGTTGGAATCTAAACGAAGACATGTGAATCTTATTTTAAAGAAACCAATGTTTTTATATATTGTGGATGGCTGTTTCATTGTTATTGTTGTTGTTGTTGTTGTTGTTGTTGTTGTTGTTGTTGTTGTTATTATTATTATCATTATCATTATTATTATTATTATTATTATTATTAATTATTATTATTATTATTGGTTGTCCTTGAAGGTGATGGGTTGGCAAGAGTCGTTAGTGTTTTGGATGAAATGCCATTGCAATATTTTGTGTTCAGATCCTGCCAAGGTCAACTTTGCCTTTCATCCTTCTGAGATTGATAAAATAAAATACCAGTAAAGTACTAGAGTTGGTTGGATTTAATAACTTTCTCACTCCCTACAAATTGCTGGCCTTGTGCCAAAATTACAAATAATTATGGATTGTTCTTACAACTCTGAGCTTTCTGGGAGATTTCTGTAAGCTATGTAGTTTAACATATTATTAATTATTGAGTTCAAATCCCACCAAGGTTAACTTTGGCTTTCATCCCTGTAGAGTCGATAAAATAAAGTACCAGTAATGCACTGGGTCGATTTAATCGACTTTCCCCTTCGCTTCAAATTGCTGGCCTTGTGCCTATAGTAGAAACAATTATTGAGTTCAAATCCTGCCGAGGTTAGCTTTGCCTTTCATCCCTGTAGAGTTGATAAAATAAAGTACCAGTAATGCACTGGAGTCGATTTAATCGACTTTTCTCTCCCCTTCAAATTGCTGGCCTTGTGCCTATAGTAAAAATCATTATTATGACAATTCACCGCAAGGTCGGTGAATTGGCAGTATCGGTAAAGTGTCGGACGCCATGCTTTCTAGCATAGTTACGTCCCTTTACAGTCTGAGTTCAAATCCCGCCGAGGTTAACTTTGCCTTTCATCCTTACGGGGTCGATAAAATAAAGTACCAGTAATGCACTGGGTAATTGCTGGCCTTGTGCCTAAAGTAGAAACAATTATGACTTTTTTAATGCTAAAATGGCTGAAACTGCCCTGGTTCTGTGGTACAAGGCTGTTTATTTTAAAGTGTTTATATATATATATCTAAGAACCTTCCATCATGTAAGAACTTTTGTTATATTCCACTAAACATCAGCTCAGGTAAATAATGAAAAAGTTATAATTTATTTTATTAAAGTTATGAATCTATAATAGTTACTCAAGGGACATAAGTCTGAAAAGTACATGAAGCAAGAAACTCTCGGCTCTTGAGTCGCTGTTATAGATTTACATCTATAATAAATTATAACTTTCTCACTCTATCCAGTTATTCAGTTGTTTTTTTTCTCTCTCTCATTTGCACAGCCAATCTTAATGAGACAGTTATATACTAAATCCCTCCAGATTCTTGATTATTTTCAAAATTACTTGAAATTCGTAGGTAGAGTCTTTCATTAGAAATATAACAAAAGAGTTAAACTGTTTCTATTCATCTAAAAACTTCCTATCATAATTTAATGTAAAATAACATTAGTTCCAAATACCAAATAAATAATAAAAAAGTTAGTTATATTACCAAATCCCTCCAAATTCTTGGTTATTTTCAAAATTATTTGAAAACGATAGGCAGTGTCTTACATTAGAAATACAGTAACAAAAATAGCTTATGGGTTATAGAATCAGTAGAGCACTAACCAACACACTTTGCAATATCTAAATCCAACTCCCATTTTAAGTTCTGCATTATATTCCTGGGCGTGGATAGCTTTAACTTTGCCTTCATTAATCCAGTTGAGGTTTAATAGACTAAATACCAGTTATATACTATGATCACCTTAATCCACTAATCTCCATATTTTCTCTCAAATTTTACGGCTTTCTGTCCCTGTTAGAAATCAGGGTTTATCTTTAGTAGTTTTCTGGGGGGTTTATTTAATTTCCACTAATCTCCATATTTTCTCTCAAATTTTACGGCTTTCTGTCCCTGTTAGAAATCAGGGTTTATCTTTAGTAGTTTTCTGGGGGGTTTATTTAATTTATTTTTTAAATTTCACCTGCCAACTGGTATATGATTTCATTTCCACTTTTTTTTTCTTCTTCTTTTCACCATTCCTACTTCTGCTAATCCATAGTTCTCTCTCTTTCTCTCTCTTTCTCTCTCTTTCTCTCTCTTTCTCTCTCTTTCTCTCTCTCTCTCTCTTTCTCTCTCTCTCTCTCTCTCTCTCTCTCTCTCTCTCTCTCTCTCTCTCTCTCTCTCTCTCAGTGTATGAGAGAAGTCAGCAAATGAATTTTTTTTAAATATGAAAAAATAATATTTCAAAATACAAGAGGAATTAATCATACACACACACACACACAAACTCTATATATACCCACACACACGCGCGCGCACACACATACGGAGAAACACATACATTAACAAATAGAAATCAATAAATCAGTTTTTTGATGACAAAGATAATTTGAATTTTGGTATAAAACCTGGTTTGGCTTGTCAGCTTTTTTGGGTTCTTTCTTTTTGTTGTTATTATTATTATTATTATTAAATTATATTTTAATTCCATTTTTAACACTAACACAATCTCACTCACTCACCAAGCAACATAATAATAAAATAATAGAATAATATGGTATAAAAATATAATAAAATAAATGATAATAATAATTAATCGATATTATTAATGTGTGATTGATTGATTATTTTTATTGTAGATTTTTTTTTTTTTTTTTTTTTTTTTTTTTTTTTAAATTTATTCCAGAAAAGAGAAAAGTCTTATTTGTAGATTTGTGTATTTTATATACACACATACATATATATATATATATATATATATATATATACCCATTCTAGTGTGGAAGATAGACGTTAAACGATGATGATGTTAAATAAATATATATATATATATATATATATCTTCAAAATAGGGGGCACACAGGACAAAGACAAGGGAAAAAAAAACAACAGAAAGACAGACAATCCCATCAACTCAATCAAACTCTGGAAATCACTACAGTTTCGGTCAATTAAGGTCAATACCGTTCATTCCATTGCACATTGGGACATTACAAAACAGGTAGAGACAAGTTATGCCTTTAGGTAAATTACACAGGCATGCACACATATATAGATGTGGTTGGTGTTAGGAAGGGCATCCAGCCTTAGAAAACCTGCCAGAAACAGTTCTGTACGAGCGAGACACAATCACCTGACCAATCTTGCCTCAAGTGGGATAAATCTGTCCAACCCATACTAGTGTGGAAGATGGACGTTAAACAATGATGATGATGATGATGATGATAAGAATTTGATATATTATTCAATATACAACCCTAGTCACGTATCAATCATGCTATCTCAGAGTATTACTACCACTCGTTAAATAGAGCCTGACAGCATTTGCTCTGTATGCAAATGATCTTAATCAGTCAATATTCATAAGCATAAATACTATAAGATGTTAGCTTATTTTTGTGTTAGCCCCTCTGAAGATGGTTAATGAAACCACAAAGCCGTTAGGGTGCTCTTCCTTGGTTGCTAAAGACCAATAATGAATTTCACCACTTCTAAAATTCATAGCAAGACAAAAAATGTTTATTTATATGAACATTTCGTATATACAACCCCAGCCACATATATATATATATATATGTATATATATATAGAGAGAGAGAGAGTCTGCGGTGATGAGACAAGGGAGACCACTAATCATGGGAGTACTCAATGCATGGGGAGATGCAGAGTGGGTATGTGTATATATATATATATATATGTATAAATGAAAGTGCAGAGTTTAGCCGCTGGCAACCTGACTATGCAACATATTGTCTTCATGGCTGACAAGCAACAGTTTTATGGGGAACATACTTAGAAAACAGAGTAAGCCAAATAAAAGGTTCAAGGATGCATTGAAGGAGAACTTGAAAAATGTAGGAATTGACCCAAGAAGCCTGGAAAGTCTCAGTGGGCTGCTCTACCAACTGTTAAAAAATATGGGATGGTGTGAAAACCTTTGAGTAAAACAAGCTAATGCAAATAAATATTAAGAAGAATAGACAGTAAAAACTCCCACTAAGGGAATATGAAATTAATAGAACTTTTACTACTTGTACAGTTTGTGACAGAAAACCCTGTCAGAGGCTGGACTTCAAGCTCACATAAGAGCACACAATATTACACTCCCTTCTACTGACTATAGAATATACAAACCAGTACACTATTATCAATGTCACATATACCACAAGATCTGCAAATCTTAAGGAGGTCTAAGGAGACATTTCAAGGTTCATCAAGATCCACAGGTAGTCCAAGCTGCCAAAACTAATATGCAAATTATGTGGCTGGCTTTTTAAAAGCCACATAATGTCTCATGCCAGAACTGCAATATATACACTGGAGTGGTTAAGCTTTGTATTGAGCAGACAACTAGTATGTGTGTGTGTGTTTGCATCTCTAGCATATGTGATGCCTGTTTTTTTGGTTTGCTTTTTCTCAATGAGTTTCTTGCGTAACATCAAGTTTTAAGTGAGACCCCTTCCTCCATCCTTCCATCCAATAAATCTTCATTAGTTTATGTTATTATATGAGCAAGAGTCCTGATATACCAATCAGCACATAATGATAGACTGCAAAATGAGGAAAACCTATTCGGGTCGGTTTTCTTCATTTCAACTCTGTACTGTTTTTCAAGGTACACAAACAAAGTTATACAAAATAAGATGAAAGTCTCTACTGAGGTGGTGGTATGGGAGGTTAGTTAACTGTTTGTATGAATGAGGAAAGGTTTTACATACCATACACATTGCTTTAGCTTCTATTCGTAGTCCTATACCTCCTATGGTCCAACATATTTTCAATCTATCTGTCACCGTTAGTTTGTTGATCTACCACCTGGGCGGCACTGTTTCTACCAAACATTCTACTATTATGTTTGTACTTTGTCCTATTATTGTTTCTGTTTTAGACTTTATATTACATGTAACTATCTTTACTTGTATTATTTCCTGTTTTAAGCTTCGTTCTAGTTTAAATAAGACATTAATACAATGAAGTTCTTTAAAAAATAATCATCAACATAAGCCGTCTCCCTATACTTTTCAGCAGACCTTCATGGGAGCAGTCTGGCTCCATAAAATGAAATTTGGTATTGTGATAAGCTAAGAACTTTACAGGACCATAGTATATCGGAGAGGAGAGGAAATTCTTGAATTTATAATGGGTTGAGCCTGAGAACTTTTCAGCATCCCTCCCATATATGTGGTATAACTTGACACGGTTATGTTTTAGAAGTTCAATTTCTCTCCCCTTGCCCCTCCCTGCTACTATTTTCTTATGGTTGGTCAATGACCTTGGTCCCAAGGTTGCTAGATTTAAGAGGCCTAACCTGTATTATCATATTGTTGTTGCTGTTGTTGTTAGGGATTGGCACAATTGGTTGAGAGTTGAATAACATGCTTTGCAGCATATAGTTATGTCCCTGAGTTCACATCCTCTTGAGGTTAGCTTTGTCTTCCATCTTTACAGGGTGGATAAAATAAAGTACCAGTAATGTAGCAGGGTCGATTTAATTGATGTTCCCCTCCATCAAAATTGTTGGCATTGTGCTTAAATTAGAAACCATTATTTGATTGAATGGCAAACTAACTACTTGCAGTATTTGTTTTTATATACAAAAAATTGACTTTCTGTGGCTTCATAGGTTATTAATCATTTTTTAGTCGTCAATATGTTTATTTTGACATGGAAACTGCCATCTGTTTATTTTTGTGTTCTAGAAAAAGAATGAGTGATAGTAACAAAATGCATCCAGTACATGCTGTAAAGGGATTGGGCATCCAGTTGTAGAAACTATGTCTCCCAAAAGGGTAGAGAGGACGTCCCAGTATACTCTTTAAACTGGTAGGTGTTAGTTTCTACGGCTGGATGCCCTTCCTATGTCCCTCAAAAGGATAGAGATGGCGCCCCAGGATAGTGAAGACTTTTCAATTACAGCAAGGATATGACAACTTCTCTAGTTTTGACGCCACAATAAAATCAATCTAATACACTCTGTAAAGTGGTTAGCGTTAGGAAAGACATCCAACTATAAAAATAATGCCAAAAACTGGGATATATTGAGCAAAATGTGTTCTGCCGAGCCATCTAGGAGTACAGTAGCACTGATTAAAATTTATCAGGGAAGCTTTCGTTGTAACATAACACACTAACAATTTCTAATCAGGTGAAAAACTTGTAAAATAGAATAAAATAAAGTCTATAATTCAACCCACTTCCTGATTAAAGCAGTAAATTGGTAGAATCGTTAGAACTTTGGGTAATATGCTTTGTAGTATTTATTTTAACACTCTGGGGTCAACTTTGCCATTCAGCTTTTCAAGTTTGCTTTTTTTTTTTAAATACTGGGATCGATTCTTCCTTTATATCTCTTTCTCATTCTCTCTCTCCTTTGGAAGAAATCGGCTGTGTTCAAATCTGGAGAGAGATAGGCTCCACCAGGTTTAAAATGCCCAAGACATGCTTTATGTCATTACGACTTTACCAAGAGTTAATGGTCCCTGCATACATACAAATCCTGGTATAAATTAGAGACGAAAGGGGACGGGATAGTCGCACCCGGGTGGAAGTGAGCCTGTCAAGGGCCTATCAAACCTGTTAATTAATGTGGGGTGTCAAAAGTATGTTTGTCCTCAAGAATCTTTGCTACATCACTATGTAAACATTTTTATGTACATATTAAAACAAAATATATTCTGTATATGACATTTATTACACCATATATAACCATGAAGCACGTTTGATGATAATATAGACACAATGTAACAGAGTTATGGATATAAAGCTCTGCAGGTATTTATATGTAGCTTTGGAGGTATTTAGATAAAGCCCTGGGGGTATTTATAAATATAGAGCTTTTGCTCAACTTACGTTAGGTTAGATCTAAGAACTATCAGTTGCATAACATGTTGAAAAATGATGGTAAATGAAATATAATAAATATACTTGAAAAGATTTTTTTTTTTTTTTTTTTTTTTGGTCAAATATATTTGTTGGTGTTCGTTGCTTAGAGGGAGGATGGTTAAAATCATTTGGCGATCACGGTTTCTTCCGGCAACTCTCCTTAAGGTATGAATAAACCATCAGAGTTATGCTGTTGACCAAAAATGCTCGGATCGATACAGGAACGAATCCTCTAAAAAATAAAGGAATACCACCTTCTTGATATGTAGCTCTAGCGCAACTCCAGAGATTATGGTAAAGTCTCCTGTGACAATCAGACTGTATACGGTTTTTAATCACATCTAATGGAAGTGTCACTGACCAACTGATAACTCCTGTCAAACCTCCGGCTATAAAGTTCAAAATAGCCTCCGACATTTTCGGATACAGATTCTTCCATTTGTGACACAAATACTCATACGATAAACTGTAGACGCCGCACGAAGGAATATCACGTATGTTATGAATAAGGAAACCTCGGTAACATCCCATCAAACCGTTTTTTCGAACAATATCGACAAGAGCGTCGAGAGGTCCTTTATAATATTTACATCCCGGTGTATGACCCACTTGCGACTGTAAGACGACTTTAGTTAATTCAAAAGGACAACCAGGTATAGTTTGGACAAAACCTCCTGCACAACCAGCAACAAGTATATTGGAATAGTTTGGCCTTATATTTGACATGAAAGAATCAGAAGATTTTGTTTGTGCATTCATAAAAGTGAGTATGTTTCCATAGACTCCGAAGTAAATGGAATTTAATACGCCGTATGATAGAAATGGTGAAAGAAGTCCGCGAAAATGTCCGTTTATTAGTCCTTCCTTGTTTATTATGACAAAAGCACCCGCCATTGTCTTCGTTTGGCTGGGTACCACATTCCCCAAAGTATCGAGCTGAACTGTTTGTAATTTCACTTTTAAGGTATCAAGTGGGTGACCTATACATATCCCTGACAAACCAGCTATAAAACCAGCAGTAAAATCATGTATTGGCTCACAAGACGGATTTGTCATAACTAACAAAGAGCGGAGAAACCGAAGACAGTTTTGGTTTCTTTGTCTACAACAAGTTAAGACATTCACCAGACATTTCCTATTTCTTCGATTACAATGTCCTTCATTTTTCTTCCTTTTTCAATTCCATGACGTCAACAATGAATTCATCATGTCACATATGGTGTTCCGTTTATTTATATTTATATTCTTTTATTCTTTAAATCTCTTTTATTAGTTCCAGTCATTGGAGTGTAGCCATGCTGGTGATCCGTGCCCACTGTCTGTTTTATAGATTGGTTTCATATTTTATCGATTCCAGCAGGAGAGAAAATAAAGTCGACCTCGGTCGGAATTGGAACTCGTGATGTAAATACAAGGTGTTTTATTCCGATGCTGACAAGTACACAGCAGGAACCAGACTACCTAGTGTTTGTTGACTCTTAAGGAGGGTTACCCACTGTTTACCTATTGGAAGGGTGTTACTAAATACTCACAAGACTCATTAGAAATAACAGCTATCTTCATTGTTTAAGTACAATAGCAGACGGTAACAATCCTTATCCACCCAATGCAGCTTTCATAACCAGTTGTTGTCCCCATAGTCGGGTGACTACCCCTAGCGAATGATGGGATTTGAACACTCAGGATGCAAAGATCCGGAAAAGTTACCGCAAATCATCTCGTCCGGCGCTCTAACAATTCAGCCAATCCACCACCCTATGGATTACTACTTTATGTTATCAATCCCGAAAAGATTAAAAGTAAAGTTGACCGAGGTAGGACTTGAACTGAGAACACAGAAATCCAGAACACATACCACGATGTATTTAAAAATCCGATTTGTACTTAGTAAACACCCTCTTAAACAGACACAGACAAAAACAGTAAAATCTAGTCAGATTGCAGTCAGAAGAGGCAACTCCAAACCTTCGAAGTCACTACCAACATTTTCTTTTATATATATATACACACACACATACATATATACATACATTTACGGATATTGTAGTGACTTGTGAGATCCACAGGCAAGAATCGAAATCACAACCTTTAGATTACAAAGATTAGATTTTCTGCCATTCAGTATCGGTAGAGGGTCGGACGCCATGCTTTGCAGCATAGAGTTACGGCCCTTTATGATCTGAGTTCAAATCCCACCGAGGTTAACTTTGCCTTTCATCCTTACGGGGTCGATAAAATAAAGGATCAGTCACGCACTAGGGTCGATTTAATCGACTTTCCCCACGCCCCAAAATGGTGGCCTTGAGTTCAAATCCTGCCGAGGTTCACTTTGCCTTTCATCCTTACGGGGTCGATAAGATAAAGTACCAGTAATGTACTGGTAATTGCTGGCCTTGTGCCAAAAGTAGAAACAATTATTAATGGCGGTGGATTGGCAGTATCGGTAGAGGGTCGGACGCCATGCTTTCCAGTATAGTTACGTCCCTTTACGATCTGAGTTCAAATCCCGCCGAGGTTGACTTTGCCTTTCATCCTTACGGGGTCGATAAAAAAAAGTACCAGTAATGCACTGGTGAATTGCTGGCCTTGTGCCTAAAGTAGAAACAATTATTAAACTCTGAGTGTGGACTACGGTCGTCTTCGTGTGCCTTTCACTTCCACGTTGGATTCTGTTGTAACAAAGAATTAATTTTCACATTTTTAATTCTAAAATTAATCGGAAAAAAAATATAAAAAAAAACCCTGCAGTTTTCCTTATAAAGAGCAACGTTTAGTGAAATTTCAATAGAACCGTTCTACTACGAAAATATACCTCAAAATTGTGTTGTCGAAGTCTTTTTCATAATACATCTGAAATTTTAATTGCCAAACTCTATAGTCTCTGTTCTGTCACCATGTTTACTTTTAGTGTCGCAGCTCTTGCACTGGTGTCAATGTCTTTTACAACATCACAAGCGCTGCCACCTAAAAGCTATGGTTATCTATAAATTTACATCAAAATCTATTCGTTTACAATTGTTTCGAAGGACAAATCACAATATAATATATGTGTTTTGTTTAGTTTCATTTATTAACAATTAGGAATGTTTTTATTATACAAAGCATATAAATAAATCTACAGTAGAATAACATATCAAATATGTTTTAAATATATGCATAGATAACATTACAAATGCTTAGATAACATTATAAATTGCTCGCGATTCTTTCAGAAGGATATATTCTTTTAATGTTGCAATATTAAAGAAATATTGGAATTTACCCGTCAAAATTTAACCACAAGTGAAATGAAACAATACAAAATAAAGGGTAAGTTTTTTTGTTTGTTTTGTTTTTTGTTGTTGTTATTACACCCGTCTTAAAGACAGGTGTTTTTGAGTTCCCGGTTGAGGGAACCACAGAAAAAGAGTAATTTATTACGGTTTTCAAGGCCATATTCGTTCAAAACTCATAACATATCTGGGACATGGATGTAATAATGGTTTCTTATTTAGGCACAAGGTCAGCAATTTTAGGGTAGAGGGAAAGTCGATTAAATCAATCCCAGTGCTTGACTGGTACTTTATTTTATCAACCCTGTAATGATGGAAGGCAAAGCTAACCTCGGCGGGATTTGAACATAGATTGTAAATGACCATAACTCCAGGCTGCAAAGCATGGTGTCTGACACTCTACCGATTCTGCCAAACTATTATACAGATGTAATAATAGTTCTACTTTGGGCACAAGGCCAGCAACTATCACAATGGTACTTTATTTTATCGACCCCGTAAGGCTGAAAGGCAAAGTTAAACTCGGCGGGATTTGTAATAATAATAAGAATACATTCTACTTCCTGGTCTGGTAATGGAATCAATAACTTCATGGCTACGAGAACAACACCCTAACATTGGATCATAGACCGACATGTGTGTTTTGGAAGGGTGGGGTATAAATAACCAATCAATCGATGTATTGACAAGTGGTGGTCGTGGGGATGACAATTGAATCCATTATTTCTGAACTTGTTGACGATTGATTTTATAGAAAAAAAACTTGTCATGGTAAAACAGGATTAATGTTTCACTACACTCGCGTGTGTGTGGAGGGGGGTATGTGTGTGGGTGTTTGTGTGTGTGTATGCGTGAGTGTGTATTTGCATGTATGGAATTATATATGTGTGTTTAAATGTTTGTGTGAGTGATTTTTCTTTCTGTGTGTGTTTGTGTGTATGTCAATGTATTTTTTGTTTCTGTGTATGTATTTATATGTATGTTTATATATGGTGTGCGTGTGTACGGTTGTGTGTATCTACTGTGATATGGCAGGAACGTGTTAGGACGCGTATAATCTCTCTCTCCCTCTCTTTCTCACTAACCCCCCCCCTTCATACACACACTCTCTCTCTCTCTCTTGTCCCCCTCACACACACCCAGACAAACACACACACTCTCTCTCTCGCCCCCCTCACACACACTCTCCCTCCCCCCCTCACACACTCAGACACACACACTCTGTCACTCCCCCCACACACACTCTCTCTCTCTCACCCCCCCCCCCCCACACACCCAGACAAAAACACACACTCTCTCTTTCTCTCTCTTTCGCCCCTCCTCACACACACTCTCTCACTCTCCCTCTCGCTCCCCCCATCACACACTCTCTGACACACACACTCTCTCCCCCTTGCCCCCCTTACACACACACACACTCTCACGCAAGCTGAATGTAAGAGTGATTTCATGCAGATATTGAGATTAATTAACAATCGACAATTACCACCACCACCACCACATCTACCACCACCACCGCCACTACTACTACCACAACCACCACCACCACCACATCTACGCCACCACCACCACTACTACTACCACTACCACCACCACCACCACTACTACTACTACCACCACCACCACTACTACTACTACTACCACCACCACCACCACCACATCTACGCCACCACCACCACTACTACTACCACCACCACCACCGCCACATCTACGCCACTACCACCGTCGCCACTACCACTACCACCACATCTACCGCCACCACTACCACCACCACCACCATCACTACCACCACCACCGCCACATCTATCACCAACACCATATCTACCACCACCACCACCACCACATCTACCACCACCACCACCACCACCACCTACCACCAACACCACCACCACCACATCTACCGCCACCACTACCACCACCACCACCACATCTATCACCATCACCACCACCACCTCTACCGCCACCACTACCACCACCGCCACCACCACCACCACCACCACCATCACCACCACCACATCTACCGCCACCACTATCACCACCGCCACCACCACATCTATCACCACCACCACCACATCTACCGCTACCAACACCGCCACCACCACCACCACCACCACCACATCTACCACCACCACCACCACATCTACCGCTACCACCACCGCCACCACTACCACCAGCACCACCACCACCACATCTGCCGCCACCACTATCACCACCACCACCGCCACCACTACCACCACCACCACCATCACCACCACCACATCTACCGCCACCACTATCACCACCGCCACCGCCACCACCACATCTACCGCCACCACTATCACCACTACCACCGCCACCACGACATCTACCACCACCACCACCACATCTACCGCTACCACCACCGCCACCACCACCACTACCACCACCACCACCACCACCACCACCACATCTACCACCACCACCACCACCACATCTACCGCTACCACCACCGCCACCACTACCACCACCGCCACCACCACTACCACCACCACCACCGCCACCACTACCACCACCGCCACCACCACCACTACCACCACCACCACCGCCACCACTACCACCACCGCCACCACATCTACCGCCACCACTATCACCACCGCCACCGCCACCACTACAACCACCACCACATCTACCACCACCAAGAAGAAGAACGAACGAAGGAGACAAAGAAGAACGAAGAAAAAGAAGACACATTGGGCCGTGTTTCTGATATTTTGAAGTTATAATTTCTCTTAACGGGTAACACGTGAGTTATATAGAAGAAGGGAAATAAATAATGTTCTCTAGAGATAATAAACACAACCAGAAGGATGTGGTCCGAACGTGGAAGAGCCGAACTCCCACTGTCATCGCCCCCATCTCTCTCGCCCTCCCCATCTCTCTATGGTGAGCAAATGGGGTCCCAACCGTGCTAATCAGATCAAGGCCTGGTGAAAGAGTCAGTCAACCGTGCTATTCAGATTAGGGGCTGGTGAAACTCAGTCAACCGTGCTTTTCAGTCAGGTCAGGGGCCGGTGAAAGTCAGTCAACCTTGCTATTCAGATCAGGGGCTGGTGAAAGAGTCAGTCAACCATTCTTTCTGATCAATGGCTGGTGAAAGGGTCAGTCAACCGTGCTATTCAGATCAGGGGCTGGTGAAAGGGTCAGTCAACCATGCTTTCAGATCAGGGGCTGGTGAAAGGGTCAGTCAACCGTGCTATTCAGATCAGAGGCTGGTGAAAGGGTCAGTCAACCATGCTTTCAGATCAGGGGCTGGTGAAAGGGTCAGTCAACCGTGCTATTCAGATCAGGGGCTGGTGAAAGGGTCAGTCAACCGTGCTATTCAGATCAGGGGCTGGTGAAAGGGTCAGTCAACCGTGCTATTCAGATCAGGGGCTGGTGAAAGGGTCAGTCAACCATGCTTTCAGATCAGGGGCTGGTGAAAGGGTCAGTCAACCATGCTTTCAGATCAGGGGCTGGTGAAAGGGTCAGTCAACCGTGCTATTCAGATCAGGGGCTGGTGAAAGGGTCAGTCAACCATGCTTTCAGATCAGGGGCTAGTGAAAGGGTCAGTCAACCATGCTTTCAGATCAGGGGCTGTTGAAGGGTCAGTCAACCATGCTTTCAGATCAGTGGCTGGTTAAAGGGTCAGTCAACCATGCTTTCAGATCAGGGGCTGGTGAAAGGGTCAGTCAACCGTGCTATTCAGATCAGGGGCTGGTGAAAGGGTCAGTCAACCGCGCTATTCAGATCAGGGGCTGGTAAAAGGGCCAGTCAACCATGCTTTCAGATCAGGGGCTGGTGAAAGGGTCAGTCAACCATGCTTTCAGATCAGGGGCTGGTGAAAGGATCGGTCAACCTATTTAGATCATAGAGAGGGTGAATACCAAGCACTGTATACATTGAGTTCAATCAAAAATGTCCTCATTATCCTTATATATATCAATTAATGTAATTAATAAGATAAACTGTCATCAGTGATATTTATTCTGACAGACAATCTATAAGTTATTAGAGCCATAAATTAATTAAGATGTAAGTGTTAATTAAACAATACAGTAATGTGTTGTTGATTAACATTGATGGAAATTGTTTAATCCTAAATGTGCATATTTGTGACTAAAGGTGTTTCAATCGTGACCACCACCACCGAAATCTTTTCTGGTATTGTGTATGAAGGATGATATCATACATTATCTTTCGTCTATTCCTAGAGTAAAGTGTGATAGTAACAGTATAGAGCCTGGTTTCTTACTGTTTCTAACGAGTCTAGAAGCTCTATTATAGTAACAGTATAGAGCCTGGTTTCTTACTGTGTCTAACGAGTCTAGAAGCTCTATTATAGTAACAGTATAGAGCCTGGTTTTCTTACTGTTTCTAACGAGTCTAGAAGCTCTATTATAGTAACAATATAGAGCCTGGTTTCTTACTGTTTCTAACGACTCTAGAAGCTCTATTATAGTAACAGTATAGAGCCTGGTTTCTTACTGTTTCTAACGACTCTAGAAGCTCTATTATACTAACAGTATAGAGCCTGGTTTCTTACTGTTTCTAACGAGTCTAGAAGCTCTATTATAGTAACAGTATAGAGCCTGGTTTCTTACTGTTTCTAACGACTCTAGAAGCTCTATTATACTAACAGTATAGAGCCTGGTTTCTTACTGTTTCTAACGAGTCTAGAAGCTCTATTATAGTAACAGTATAGAGCCTGGTTTCTTACTGTTTCTAACGAGTCTAGAAACTCTATTATAGTAACAGTATAGAGCCTGGTTTCTTACTGTTTCTAACGAGTCTAGAAGCTCTATTATAGTAACAATATAGAGCCTGGTTTTCTTACTGTTTCTAACGAGTCTAGAAACTCTATTATAGTAACAGTATAGAGCCTGGTTTTCTTACTGTTTCTAACGAGTCTAGAAACTCTATTATATTAACGGTATAGAGCCTGGTTTTCTTACTGTTTCTAACGAGTCTAGAAGCTCTATTATATTAACAGTATAGAGCCTGGTTTCTTACTGTTTCTAACGAGTCTAGAAACTCTATTATAGTAACAGTATAGAGCCTGGTTTTCTTACTGTTTCTAACGAGTCTAGAAACTCTATTATATTAACGGTATAGAGCCTGGTTTCTTACTGTTTCTAACGAGTCTAGAAGCTCTATTATAGTAACAGTATAGAGCCTGGTTTTCTTACTGTTTCTAACGAGTCTAGAAACTCTATTATATTAACGGTATAGAGCCTGGTTTCTTACTGTTTCTAACGGGTTTAGAAGCTCTATTATAGTAACAATATAGAGCCTGGTTATCTTACTGTTTATAACGAGTCTAGAAGCTCTATTATAGTAACAGTATAGAGCCTGGTTTTCTTACTGTTTCTAACGAGTCTAGAAACTCTATTATATTAACGGTATAGAGCCTGGTTTCTTACTGTTTCTAACGAGTTTAGAAGCTCTATTATAGTAACAATATAGAGCCTGGTTATCTTACTGTTTCTAACGAGTCTAGAAGCTCTATTATAGTAACAGTATAGAGCCTGGTTTCTTACTGTTTCTAACGAGTCTAGAAGCTCTATTATAGTAACAGTATAGAGCCTGGTTTCTTACTGTTTCTAACGAGTCTAGAAGCTCTATTATAGTAACAGTATAGAGCCTGGTTTCTTACTGTTTCTAACGAGTCTAGAAGCTCTATTATAGTAACAGTATAGAGCCTGGTTTCTTACTGTTTCTAACGACTCTAGAAGCTCTATTATAGTAACGGTATAGAGCCTGGTTTCTTACTGTTTCTAACGAGTCTAGAAGCTCTATTATAGTAACGGTATAGAGCCTGGTTTTCTTACTGTTTCTAACGAGTCTAGAAGCTCTATTATAGTAACAGTATAGAGCCTGGTTTTCTTACTGTTTCTAACGAGTCTAGAAACTCTATTATATTAACTGTATAGAGCCTGGTTTCTTACTGTTTCTAACGGGTTTAGAAGCTCTATTATAGTAACAATATAGAGCCTGGTTATCTTACTGTTTATAACGAGTCTAGAAGCTCTATTATAGTAACAGTATAGAGCCTGGTTTCTTACTGTTTCTAACGACTCTAGAAGCTCTATTATAGTAACAGTATAGAGCCTGGTTTCTTACTGTTTCTAACGAGTCTAGAAGCTCTATTATAGTAACAGTATAGAGCCTGGTTTTCTTACTGTTTCTAACGACTCTAGAAGCTCTATTATAGTAACAGTATAGAGCCTGGTTTCTTACTGTTTCTAACGAGTCTAGAAGCTCTATTATAGTAACAATATAGAGCCTGGTTATCTTACTGTTTCTAACGAGTCTAGAAACTCTATTATATTAACAGTATAGAGCCTGGTTTTCTTACTGTTTCTAACGACTCTAGAAGCTCTATTATAGTAACAGTATAGAGCCTGGTTTCTTACTGTTTCTAACGACTCTAGAAGCTCTATTATAGTAACAGTATAGAGCCTGGTTTTCTTACTGTTTCTAACGGGTCTAGAAGCTCTATTATAGTAACAGTATAGAGCCTGGTTTCTTACTGTTTCTAACGACTCTAGAAGCTCTATTATAGTAACAGTATAGAGCCTGGTTTCTTACTGTTTCTAACGAGTCTAGAAGCTCTATTATAGTAACAGTATAGAGCCTGGTTTCTTACTGTTTCTAACGAGTCTAGAAGCTCTATTATAGTAACAGTATAGAGCCTGGTTTCTAACTGTTTATAACGAGTCTAGAAGCTCTATTATAGTAACAGTATAGAGCCTGGTTTTCTTACTGTTTCTAACGGGTCTAGAAGCTCTATTATAGTAACAGTATAGAGCCTGGTTTCTTACTGTTTCTAACGAGTCTAGAAGCTCTATTATAGTAACAGTATAGAGCCTGGTTTTCTTACTGTTTCTAACGGGTCTAGAAGCTCTATTATAGTAACAGTATAGAGCCTGGTTTCTTACTGTTTCTAACGAGTCTAGAAGCTCTATTATAGTAACAGTATAGAGCCTGGTTTTCTTACTGTTTCTAACGGGTCTAGAAGCTCTATTATAGTAACAGTATAGAGCCTGGTTTCTTACTGTTTCTAACGACTCTAGAAGCTCTATTATAGTAACAGTATAGAGCCTGGTTTCTTACTGTTTCTAACGAGTCTAGAAGCTCTATTATAGTAACAGTATAGAGCCTGGTTTCTTACTGTTTCTAACGAGTCTAGAAGCTCTATTATAGTAACAGTATAGAGCCTGGTTTCTTACTGTTTCTAACGAGTCTAGAAGCTCTATTATAGTAACAGTATAGAGCCTGGTTTCTTACTGTTTCTAACGAGTCTAGAAGCTCTATTATAGTAACAGTATAGAGCCTGGTTTCTTACTGTTTCTAACGACTCTAGAAGCTCTATTATAGTAACAGTATAGAGCCTGGTTTCTTACTGTTTCTAACGAGTCTAGAAGCTCTATTATAGTAACAGTATAGAGCCTGGTTTCTTACTGTTTCTAACGAGTCTAGAAGCTCTATTATAGTAACAGTATAGAGCCTGGTTTCTTACTGTTTCTAACGAGTCTAGAATCTCTATTATAGTAACAGTATAGAGCCTGGTTTCTTACTGTTTCTAACGACTCTAGAAGCTCTATTATAGTAACAGTATAGAGCCTGGTTTCTTACTGTTTCTAACGAGTCTAGAAGCTCTATTATAATAACAGTATAGAGCCTGGTTTCTTACTGTTTCTAACGAGTCTAGAAACTCTATTATAGTAACAGTATAGAGCCTGGTTTTCTTACTGTTTCTAACGGGTCTAGAAGCTCTATTATAGTAACAGTATAGAGCCTGGTTTCTTACTGTTTCTAACGAGTCTAGAAGCTCTATTATAGTAACAGTATAGAGCCTGGTTTTCTTACTGTTTCTAACGGGTCTAGAAGCTCTATTATAGTAACAGTATAGAGCCTGGTTTCTTACTGTTTCTAACGACTCTAGAAGCTCTATTATAGTAACAGTATAGAGCCTGGTTTCTTACTGTTTCTAACGAGTCTAGAAGCTCTATTATAGTAACAATATAGAGCCTGGTTATCTTACTGTTTCTAACGAGTCTAGAAACTCTATTATAGTAACAGTATAGAGCCTGGTTTCTTACTGTTTCTAACGACTCTAGAAACTCTATTATATTAACGGTATAGAGCCTGGTTTTCTTACTGTTTCTAACGACTCTAGAAGCTCTATTATATTAACAGTATAGAGCCTGGTTTTCTTACTGTTTCTAACGACTCTAGAAGCTCTATTATAGTAACAGTATAGAGCCTGGTTTCTTACTGTTTCTAACGACTCTAGAAGCTCTATTATAGTAACAGTATAGAGCCTGGTTTTCTTACTGTTTCTAACGGGTCTAGAAGCTCTATTATAGTAACAGTATAGAGCCTGGTTTCTTACTGTTTATAACGAGTCTAGAAGCTCTATTATAGTAACAGTATAGAGCCTGGTTTTCTTACTGTTTCTAACGGGTCTAGAAGCTCTATTATAGTAACAGTATAGAGCCTGGTTTCTTACTGTTTCTAACGAGTCTAGAAGCTCTATTATAGTAACAGTATAGAGCCTGGTTTTCTTACTGTTTCTAACGGGTCTAGAAGCTCTATTATAGTAACAGTATAGAGCCTGGTTTCTTACTGTTTCTAACGAGTCTAGAAGCTCTATTATAGTAACAGTATAGAGCCTGGTTTTCTTACTGTTTCTAACGGGTCTAGAAGCTCTATTATAGTAACAGTATAGAGCCTGGTTTCTTACTGTTTCTAACGACTCTAGAAGCTCTATTATAGTAACAGTATAGAGCCTGGTTTCTTACTGTTTCTAACGAGTCTAGAAGCTCTATTATAGTAACAGTATAGAGCCTGGTTTCTTACTGTTTATAACGAGTCTAGAAGCTCTATTATAGTAACAGTATAGAGCCTGGTTTCTTACTGTTTCTAACGAGTCTAGAAGCTCTATTATAGTAACAGTATAGAGCCTGGTTTCTTACTGTTTCTAACGAGTCTAGAAGCTCTATTATAGTAACAGTATAGAGCCTGGTTTCTTACTGTTTCTAACGACTCTAGAAGCTCTATTATAGTAACAGTATAGAGCCTGGTTTCTTACTGTTTCTAACGAGTCTGGAATCTCTATTATAGTAACAGTATAGAGCCTGGTTTCTTACTGTTTCTAACGACTCTAGAAGCTCTATTATAGTAACAGTATAGAGCCTGGTTTCTTACTGTTTCTAACGAGTCTAGAAGCTCTATTATAGTAACAGTATAGAGCCTGGTTTCTTACTGTTTCTAACGAGTCTAGAAACTCTATTATAGTAACAGTATAGAGCCTGGTTTTCTTACTGTTTCTAACGGGTCTAGAAGCTCTATTATAGTAACAGTATAGAGCCTGGTTTCTTACTGTTTCTAACGAGTCTAGAAGCTCTATTATAGTAACAGTATAGAGCCTGGTTTTCTTACTGTTTCTAACGGGTCTAGAAGCTCTATTATAGTAACAGTATAGAGCCTGGTTTCTTACTGTTTCTAACGACTCTAGAAGCTCTATTATAGTAACAGTATAGAGCCTGGTTTCTTACTGTTTCTAACGAGTCTAGAAGCTCTATTATAGTAACAATATAGAGCCTGGTTATCTTACTGTTTCTAACGAGTCTAGAAACTCTATTATAGTAACAGTATAGAGCCTGGTTTCTTACTGTTTCTAACGACTCTAGAAACTCTATTATATTAACGGTATAGAGCCTGGTTTTCTTACTGTTTCTAACGACTCTAGAAGCTCTATTATAGTAACAGTATAGAGCCTGGTTTCTTACTGTTTCTAACGACTCTAGAAGCTCTATTATATTAACAGTATAGAGCCTGGTTTTCTTACTGTTTCTAACGACTCTAGAAGCTCTATTATAGTAACAGTATAGAGCCTGGTTTTCTTACTGTTTCTAACGACTCTAGAAGCTCTATTATAGTAACAGTATAGAGCCTGGTTTTCTTACTGTTTCTAACGGGTCTAGAAGCTCTATTATAGTAACAGTATAGAGCCTGGTTTCTTACTGTTTCTAACGACTCTAGAAGCTCTATTATAGTAACAGTATAGAGCCTGGTTTCTTACTGTTTCTAACGAGTCTAGAAGCTCTATTATAGTAACAGTATAGAGCCTGGTTTCTTACTGTTTCTAACGAGTCTAGAAGCACTATTATAGTAACAGTATAGAGCCTGGTTTCTTACTGTTTCTAACGAGTCTAGAAGCTCTATTATAGTAACAGTATAGAGCCTGGTTTCTTACTGTTTCTAACGAGTCTAGAAGCTCTATTATAGTAACAGTATAGAGCCTGGTTTCTTACTGTTTATAACGAGTCTAGAAGCTCTATTATAGTAACAGTATAGAGCCTGGTTTCTTACTGTTTCTAACGAGTCTAGAAGCTCTATTATAGTAACAGTATAGAGCCTCGTTTCTTACTGTTTCTAACGAGTCTAGAAGCTCTATTATAGTAACAGTATAGAGCCTGGTTTCTTACTGTTTCTAACGACTCTAGAAGCTCTATTATAGTAACAGTATAGAGCCTGGTTTCTTACTGTTTCTAACGAGTCTAGAATCTCTATTATAGTAACAGTATAGAGCCTGGTTTCTTACTGTTTCTAACGACTCTAGAAGCTCTATTATAGTAACAGTATAGAGCCTGGTTTCTTACTGTTTCTAACGAGTCTAGAAGCTCTATTATAGTAACAGTATAGAGCCTGGTTTCTTACTGTTTCTAACGAGTCTAGAAACTCTATTATATTAACGGTATAGAGCCTGGTTTTCTTACTGTTTCTAACGACTCTAGAAGCTCTATTATAGTAACAGTATAGAGCCTGGTTTCTTACTGTTTCTAACGACTCTAGAAGCTCTATTATATTAACAGTATAGAGCCTGGTTTTCTTACTGTTTCTAACGACTCTAGAAGCTCTATTATAGTAACAGTATAGAGCCTGGTTTCTTACTGTTTCTAACGACTCTAGAAGCTCTATTATAGTAACAGTATAGAGCCTGGTTTTCTTACTGTTTCTAACGGGTCTAGAAGCTCTATTATAGTAACAGTATAGAGCCTGGTTTCTTACTGTTTCTAACGACTCTAGAAGCTCTATTATAGTAACAGTATAGAGCCTGGTTTCTTACTGTTTCTAACGAGTCTAGAAGCTCTATTATAGTAACAGTATAGAGCCTGGTTTCTTACTGTTTCTAACGAGTCTAGAAGCTCTATTATAGTAACAGTATAGAGCCTGGTTTCTTACTGTTTATAACGAGTCTAGAAGCTCTATTATAGTAACAGTATAGAGCCTGGTTTTCTTACTGTTTCTAACGGGTCTAGAAGTTCTATTATAGTAACAGTATAGAGCCTGGTTTCTTACTGTTTCTAACGAGTCTAGAAGCTCTATTATAGTAACAGTATAGAGCCTGGTTTTCTTACTGTTTCTAACGGGTCTAGAAGCTCTATTATAGTAACAGTATAGAGCCTGGTTTCTTACTGTTTCTAACGAGTCTAGAAGCTCTATTATAGTAACAGTATAGAGCCTGGTTTTCTTACTGTTTCTAACGGGTCTAGAAGCTCTATTATAGTAACAGTATAGAGCCTGGTTTCTTACTGTTTCTAACGACTCTAGAAGCTCTATTATAGTAACAGTATAGAGCCTGGTTTCTTACTGTTTCTAACGAGTCTAGAAGCTCTATTATAGTAACAGTATAGAGCCTGGTTTCTTACTGTTTATAACGAGTCTAGAAGCTCTATTATAGTAACAGTATAGAGCCTGGTTTCTTACTGTTTCTAACGAGTCTAGAAGCTCTATTATAGTAACAGTATAGAGCCTGGTTTCTTACTGTTTCTAACGAGTCTAGAAGCTCTATTATAGTAACAGTATAGAGCCTGGTTTCTTACTGTTTCTAACGACTCTAGAAGCTCTATTATAGTAACAGTATAGAGCCTGGTTTCTTACTGTTTCTAACGAGTCTAGAAGCTCTATTATAGTAACAGTATAGAGCCTGGTTTCTTACTGTTTCTAACGACTCTAGAAGCTCTATTATAGTAACAGTATAGAGCCTGGTTTCTTACTGTTTCTAACGAGTCTAGAAGCTCTATTATAGTAACAGTATAGAGCCTGGTTTCTTACTGTTTCTAACGAGTCTAGAAGCTCTATTATAGTAACAGTATAGAGCCTGGTTTTCTTACTGTTTCTAACGGGTCTAGAAGCTCTATTATAGTAACAGTATAGAGCCTGGTTTCTTACTGTTTCTAACGACTCTAGAAGCTCTATTATAGTAACAGTATAGAGCCTGGTTTCTTACTGTTTCTAACGAGTCTAGAAGCTCTATTATAGTAACAGTATAGAGCCTGGTTTCTTACTGTTCATAACGAGTCTAGAAGCTCTATTATAGTAACAGTATAGAGCCTGGTTTCTTACTGTTTCTAACGAGTCTAGAAGCTCTATTATAGTAACAGTATAGAGCCTGGTTTCTTACTGTTTCTAACGAGTCTAGAAGCTCTATTATAGTAACAGTATAGAGCCTGGTTTCTTACTGTTTCTAACGAGTCTAGAAGCTCTATTATAGTAACAGTATAGAGCCTGGTTTCTTACTGTTTCTAACGAGTCTAGAAGCTCTATTATAGTAACAGTATAGAGCCTGGTTTCTTACTGTTTCTAACGACTCTAGAAGCTCTATTATAGTAACAGTATAGAGCCTGGTTTCTTACTGTTTCTAACGAGTCTAGAAGCTCTATTATAGTAACAGTATAGAGCCTGGTTTCTTACTGTTTCTAACGACTCTAGAAGCTCTATTATAGTAACAGTATAGAGCCTGGTTTCTTACTGTTTCTAACGAGTCTAGAAGCTCTATTATAGTAACAGTATAGAGCCTGGTTTCTTACTGTTTCTAACGAGTCTAGAAACTCTATTATAGTAACAGTATAGAGCCTGGTTTTCTTACTGTTTCTAACGAGTCTAGAAGCTCTATTATAGTAACAGTATAGAGCCTGGTTTCTTACTGTTTCTAACGAGTCTAGAAGCTCTATTATTTTAACAGTATAGAGCCTGGTTTTCTTACTGTTTCTAACGAGTCTAGAAACTCTATTATATTAACAGTTTAGAGCCTGGTTTTCTTATTGTTTCTAACGAGTCTAGAAACTCTATTATATTAACGGTATAGAGCCTGGTTTCTTACTGTTTCTAACGAGTCTAGAAGCTCTATTATATTAACGGTATAGAGCCTGGTTTCTTACTGTTTCTAACGAGTCTAGAAGCTCTATTATAGTAACAGTATAGAGCCTGGTTTTCTTACTGTTTCTAACGAGTCTAGAAGCTCTATTAAATTAACAGTATAGAGCCTGGTTTTCTTACTGTTTCTAACGAGTCTAGAAACTCTATTATATTACCAGTATAGAGCCTGGTTTCTTACTGTTTCTAACGAGTCTAGAAGCTCTATTATATTAACAGTATAGAGCCTGGTTTTCTTACTGTTTCTAACGAGTCTAGAAACTCTATTATATTAACAGTATAGAGCCTGGTTTCTTACTGTTTCTAACGAGTCTAGAAACTCTATTATATTAACAGTATAGAGCCTGGTTTTTCCATGAACACATTATACAGGTTGACTGATAAAATGACAAGTCAGTCAATCATGTTGGTGGCCTCACCACAGCCCCACCGGACAGAATGGAGAAGGCGTTTCACCGGAGGACGGCAAAGGAGACGCGCTGGAAGAGCCATTCCAACTCGCAAGGCTCACATCTGCGGTTGGCCAGCTCAGCGCCTATAGTGGTAAGTAGGGAGAGGGCCCTAGTGCCGAGGATACCAGAAGTTTCCACTGTCAAGGGCACGACCGCAAACTTGTCGGAGAGCGACCGGTATTTGAAGAGTTTGGCCTCCTCAGTAACTGTTATTGTTGTTGTTGTTGTTGTTGTTACAGTTAAGCATTAGATCTACCCTAATCAAAGAAACTGATAACCAAAGGCGTTCCAACCAGAATCATCCAGTCATATATGTAATATATACAGGGTGCACCCCCCCCCCAAAAAAAAAATGCATATATACTTCAACAGCATTCTAATAAATATTACCTGTATGGGTAATCAAAGTGTGTATACATCTTTTTGGGACACCCTGTGTGTGCGTGTCTATATATATATACATGTATATATATATGTACACCCCACCCCCACACTCTACCCCATCCTCCCTCTCCTGTCCTTGTCCACTGTGTCGATGACACAACAGCCGTCCACACTGTAAGGTGGCCGTGTAGGAGACACGGTGAAAAGGCTCCCAGTCCACACTGTAAATGTGATTGGTGTTAGGAAGGGCATTCAGCTGTAAAAAACCTATCAGAGACGCTTCCGTGCGAGCGAGACATGGTCTCCCGACCATCCCCGCATCAAATGGAACAAAACTATCTAACCCATGCTAGCGTGGACGATGGAAGTTAAACGATGATGATGATGATGATATATATATATAATATATATACGGGGTAACAGATTATTGTTATAGGTAGTCCACTTAGGTGTAGTCCAGTTATGGTACTCCGAGTAGTGGATGATATCAATGCTTGGCTAAGTTTGACTCAACAAGGCGTTTCCATGGTGATGCTGCGAGTACGCTGTAATTCCTATGTTGTTAACACTTGGAGTAATGATAAATCAGGAAAGAAGAGTGACACGGTTTGCTATACAAAAAAGGTTTTTAATCTCATTGCTGACAATTGTTTCTCTGAACTGGTGTGTCTAGAGATCGCTACCCGCTTGTTTTCACGTCATTCGATCACCAATACATAGTTGTAACCAGTCAATTCATGAGAGCTTGCGAGAATGAAAGGAATATACAGGCATGGCTTCTATATATAGTAATGGCATTCAATCAGAACAATAACAACAATACTAACAATGCTAGCAATAAATTATTTGAAATAATCACATCAATCTAAGTAAGAAACATAGTATATCTACGACTTTAGCATGTAAAACTAGCTGACATGAGGCAGATGTATGAAATTGACATGTAAAAGCTGTCATGGGGTGTATTATATATAGTATAGAGATAAGCCGGTGGCTTTAAACAATGTACCATTCCTTTACTGTAGGTCTGGTGACCGTAAGAATTATTTATTATCTGACATGAAATATTTATCATTGTAGTGAGGATAGTAATATTTGTGGTGTGAGGTGGGTTCAATATTTATGTGGTCTATATTAGATGAAGGAATTGTTAGTTCGAATCATGGGGTTGTTTAGCTTTCACACCATCAATAACATACATGTATAAGATAACATTAACAGAGTAGCAATATAATAGGTAAGTTAATACAGAGGTTAAGGAGGCAATACATATATATATATATAAAGATGCTGACTACAATTATAACAGGAGGAAGGTGATGTTTTACTGTAGTAGTATTCTAAAATGTTCTTGGATTTAGGTTCATTTGTTGAGAGTCAAGGGTGAGGAAGTTGTGTTGACAGCACCTGAGAAGGGATATATTTATGGGTTGATAAGATATTTGCAGACATTACTGTGGTATAGAATTAAGAAGGCTAGAATTTACTTAATGATTATAGTTCTGTGGTGGTCCGTGCAATATTGTGGATATCATAAGTTGAAAGCTAAGTTATGTCGGTTCGATTCACGGAGGCTTAAATCTTGTGAATTTAGTGGCGATCCTGTGTCTGCAGAAGATTGATCTTTCTAACTTGTTGTTGAGTAGCCTTTTTACATTCCTAAGGATATATAGTAATTCTAGATCACAGAGCCTACAGTGGGACATACCGGTACTGTAAGCCCTTGCGGCCGACAACCTCGACCAGTTGATATTGTAGTTGGTGTTATTGTCCTTAAGTTCCCAGATTTTTTTGGCGAGGGTTGTAGAACCCATAAGTGTACGGTTCTTCATCGAGTGTCTGTGCACATACCATCTTTTTTAAAAGTACCCGCGGTGGATCCAATGTAATGCCAAGTGGAGTTGCCCGAGTTGACTGTACACATGTACACTAGGCTCGAAATAAGGCATCTATTCGCCAATGGGCACCTATCCGGTAGGTGACAGTTACAGTTTGAGGTGTTATTTCGTGCAGCTTCTACACTGCTGTTTTGTACACTGCTATAAGTGGGTTGTGATTTATGCCCGTTGGGCTTTTGCTGCTGCGTGCTTGTATGCGTTTGCGGTTGTGATACTGTGATGTGTTTATGTTTATAATTTGGTGCTATGTTGCGCATAGGTGGGGCGGATTCCCTACAGGTATTTCTGTGGTTGATCTTA
>OZ024751.1:50649723-50652223 GCA_964016885.1 Eledone cirrhosa
CAATATATGAAAACAAAAACTGGAAAAATATTCCCAAATGCAAATATGAACTGCAAAAGCAGAAATCTAATTTACTGCATTAAATGCCCGAATTGTGAAGAACTATATGTCGGTCAAACTGGAAATGCACTATCGGAACGTGCACGGGTACACCGTCAACAAATCAGAGACCCAAATGTCCGTCAGATACCCCTAAGCGGCCACCTGGCAACATGTGGTCAGGGAATATTTATAATATTCCCATTCTACAAATTACACAGCCCAAGTGAAATCAAGAGAAAAATCAAAGAAAAGAATTTTATTGATAAATTCAAACCCAAGCTAAATGAACAATAATAACGCCTAGGGGTATTACTTCTACTACCACTATGACCACGACCACTAACAACAACAACAACAACAATTATAATAATAATAATAAAAGTGATGTTGATGGTGATGATTAATAGAAAATGCTATTTTCATCATTTCAAAAAGCAAAACAATTGATACGTTGGGTATGACTATTGGACGTTAGCATGCTCAACCAGCCGTGACGCTTAAACCAATCAGCTGTAGTAATTCAGTCAAACTACACACTGATTGGTCGAAATACAGTTTACAGGGCTTTGCATTCTGGAGCCACTTTTCTCTGTATAGAATGTATAAAAGGTAGTAAATTTACCCATCTCATTACAGTTGAAAATTGCAAACTCGACTGTCACCACATATCATGAACCTGAAGATTGCGAAAGCATGAAAGTACTTGTTCAATTAACACTTAGAATTTAATATTCTAGCATACTATTTCATTATAATACCATATTATATATATTTTAAAGGATTGTAAATAAAACGAGTAAATCAGACAAAGTTGGAATTCCTCTTATTAATATAATCTTCTATACACAATCATACACACCCGTGTATATTTACCTATCTATATCTATCTATATATATATATATATATATTTTAAATATATATATATATATATAATATATATATTTTAAATATATATATATATATAATATATATATATATATATAATATATATATATTAGGATTACCTAAGGAGTATTAAGGATAATATTGGAAACTTGGAGAAAACAGAGAACATTCTGGTGAAGTCGGACAAAACTAATAATCTTTATGGAATACAGAAGGACATGTATAACGACCTTATATTGAAAGAACTAAGGAAAAAGTACAAGGTTGCAAATAAGGACGAACTTGAAAAACTGAATACAGATGCATCTTGTATAATGCATGAATTAGACATTGAGAATAAAATACAACCCTAGGAAAACCTAAGATCAATATGAAGGATCACAAAAGAAACTTTGAAAATGATTTACCAGTCAGATTAATTGCACCATCTAAATCTGACCTGGGCAAACTTAGCAAAAATATTCTAGACAGGGTAATACAACAAATTAAAAACTTATCTAATTTATCTTACTTAAAATTATGGAAAGAGACGAGTGAGGTTATTGATTGGTTTAAAGAAATTAAATATAACTATAATAATAAGTTTATTCAGCTGGATATTGCTAACTACTACTCATCTATCACTCCTAATCTACTGAATAAGGCACTAAATTACGCATTTAAACATACTGACCTAACTAGCAATGAAATGCACATTATATTATCGGCAAGGAAAACATTGATAGAATTTAATAACCAACTCTGGACTAGGGCAGATAGAAATAATAATTTCGACATAACTATGGGATCATCAGACTCAGCTCAGGTAACGGACCGTGTGGGCCTATTTATAATTAATTCGCTACATAGAAAAATACCAGGTGTAACCGGAGGCTTATATCGTGATGACATGCTTTTACTTATACAAAATAATAGCTGTGAACTAAATAGGAAAAGAAAACAAATTATACAATTTTTTAATTACCATAATCTAAAAGTCGAAATAGAGAATAACCATAAAATAGTCAATTTTCTTGACGTAACACTAAATCTCAACACATGTCTTCATTATCCATTTCACAAACTAAATGAGAACTTGAATTATGTTAATTTTAACTCTAATCACCCCAGATCTGTTAAAAATACTATAGTGAACTCTGTTCAAGAAAGAATTTCAAGAATTTCATCTAATAAAAATATATTTGGTGAAAAAGCGCAGTATTACAACGAAGCGTTAGGTAGAGCTGGATATAGAAATGAAATTAAATACATTGATAATAATAATAATAAGCAAACTAACCAAAATAATAACAATTTTAATTATGGTAACAACTTTAGCAACTATAATAGAAAACATTACAATAATTCCAAAAGCCGAAAAAGAAATAGAACTAGAAACATATTATGGTTTGCTCCCCCTTTCTCACTAAATATTAAAACCCCTATTGCTAAACTATTCTTTAAAGCTCTTGACAAACGCTTCCCTAGAACACATAAATATTACTCAATTTTTAATAGACACACTATAAAATTAACTTACTCGTCCACCAAAAATTTAGCACAAAATATTAATAGAATTAATAATAGAAATTT
>OZ024751.1:50657223-50664723 GCA_964016885.1 Eledone cirrhosa
AGTAAACAAGTATTATAGAGTGTATAATGCCCTTTAAAGTAAGGTAGATGGGTATATTTTAAAGAGGTGTATGTATATGTGCCTTTGAGAAAAGATTCTAAATTGATAAAGAATTGAATATTAACTGTATACTTTGTGAAAAGTTCTATGGAATTTATGCAGGCAGATAGAAAACAAATCTGTACGTCTATTTATTATAGAATCTAGGTTAGAGATAATGGTAAATTTTTCATTTAGGCAGAGATTACAGATTTTAGATAGAGAGCTGTTCAAGTATGAGGATGCAGAAGAAATCTTCTTCCAAAAGATGGTATATTTAATGTTTTTGTCTTTTAAGGACCATATGAGTTCTGAGAGAGCAGTGTTGGTTCTTTTAAGTTTGTATTTGAAAGATGAATGATGATTATAGAGACGAGCTTTAAAAGAGGTGGAAGTGGAGCCAAAATAGGTGAAGGAATTGGTGCTAGTTATAATTTTACATTCATAAATTAAGTTTTTATCGAGACAATGGTTGTTGAGAGGACATTTATTTTTAATGCGGCAGTTGCAATTAGAGAGATTATTAATGAGTGACCTAGTGTTATCTATAGAAGGAATTGGATTGGAGAAGTTGTTTGCGATAGGAATAATAGGAATAATAGTTTCTTGATTTAGAGTTGGATTATGAACATTTAGCGAAGTTGTGTTTGACGTTGTATTTGGGTTTACAGAAGTTAGCCTAGGGTTTACAATGACGTCGGGAGTACTATTACTGTTATTATGAAATTCAATATTGGAAGGAAGAGATTTAGTATTTAGTATTTTATTGTTGTGTTTAGAGATGATGTTGGAAATATTGGAGGATGTAGAATACGAAAATTTGATGGTGTGTTTGTTAAATATTTTACTATAGATATGTGAGGGAGGGAAGCATTTATTTAAGGCACTAAAAAATAATTTAGGAATATTGTTATTAATAGAGATGGAGAAAGGAGCATTATACCAGATTATGTTTTTGTATCTAGGTCTTTTATTAAAATTATTGGAATGGTCATGATTAATTATTCTACTGTAAGTTTTTCTAGAATTTGTTTCTTTACTATATTTGATTTTATCTGGATAGCCGGCTTTAGAAAGTGCGTTATTATAGTAATTGGCGTTAGCATCAAAGATGTTTTTATTAGAAGATATGTTAGATATTCTTTTTCCAATATTATTAACTATAGCATTCTTGATATTGGTAGGATGGTTAGATTTAAAGTTAACATAATTTAGGTTCTCATTGTTTTTATGGTAAGGGTAATATAGGCCAGTGTCAAGATTAAGAGATACATCCAAGAAATTAGCTAGTTTGATACTATTATCAAATTCAATTTTTAGGTTATGTTGGTTAAAGAGATTACGTATATTGTTCTTAATAATATTAAGGTTAACTATATTGCAATTTAGGATAGTAAAGAGTCCATCGTCACGATAAATTCCACCGCGGAGTTGAGGAATTTTCCGACTCAAAGAGTTCAAAATGAAGATACCAATTAAATCAGTCAATTGGGATTAATCGGATGCTCCCATTGTGATGTCGAAGTTGTTAGAGGTATCGGCTCTGGTCCAATATTCGTTGTTGAACTCTAGGATGGTTTTACGTGCGGTGAGGATGATGTGAAGTTCATCTGTGGTGATGTCAGAATATTTAAGTGCGAAAGATAGAGCATTATATTATGTATACTCCAGTCCTACAAACTGTAGAGTGCTTCTTATCCGATATCTGCATTGCTTTATTGTACTACAATAAAACTCACCTCCTACATATATATATATATATATATATATATATATATAATAAATATATAATATATATAATATATATATATATATATAATATATATATATATAATATATATATATATAATATACAATATTAAATAAATGGAAAACTATATTTATAAAACCATATTTATTTCATTATATATATTTCGGGGATATCATATTAACAATATGCTATGCCTTCATCAGACAAAATACAATATAAACAGTTTTATAGATAAATATATTCGACATACCGTAATAAACATCAACTTCATTTGAAGAGGTTTAGTCTAGCAGTGAAAATACAGAGAGAAAGAAAGAGAGAAAGAAAAGAGGGAAAAAACGAAAGAAAGAAAGACAAAACGAAGAAAAGGAAGAAAAAGAAGAAAAAGAAAAAGAAGAAATGCATGGAACAAAATAGAGAGATGGAAAAACAGATAAAGTGAAGAGCTTCATGTAAAGAGACAGAAAGATATATATATATAGAGAGAGAGAGGAAATAGAGATAGATACATATATATATATATAGAAAATTAGGTAGTGGGAGGTCATTTTGAGTAAGTGTATCAATGATACATTTATTTATTTATTTATTTATTTATTTATTTATTTATTTATTTAGCTCAAGTATTAATGTAAGGGAGATATATAGAGAGATATAGAGAGATATAGAGAGATATAGAGAGATATAGAGAGAGAAAAAAATTAAAAAATATCCAGACATATTCGAGGCGTAGAAAACCCTATGTTTTAATGTATTAGTATTTATAAAACTTACACTACACTGTAAATATCAGTATTCCTGAATGAAACAAGTATTCACAATGTGTGAAAATTGATTATCTTATGTTTAGTTTTAAAAATTCATATGTCTATGTGACAGCTACAAATCTCAATGTGAATCCAACTGATTCACTCCGCAAACTCTAAGTTATCGGAAAACATTCTCAATGTGGTATAAAAATTTGAGCGTATTATTATTCTTGCGATTACTCTACAAGATTATCTATCAAGCAGAAATAGAGAGCAGATTTCAATATACTAATCGAAAATATATATTATATTATAAACATAATAATAAGTAAAAATATAGAATAGAAAACTAAAAAAATATTACGAAAGAATATTACATAATAAAAATATTGCATATTAAAAATACTACGTATTAAAAAATATTACGTATTAAAGATTTACATATAAAAATTTACATATAAAAATATACATATAAAAATTTACATATAAAAATTTACATATAAAAATATATAAAAATATTTAAAAAAATAAATAAAATAAAAATAAAAATAAAAATGAAAATAAAAATAAACCACAAAAAAACAACCCTTCAAAGTTAATTGACAATATATTGCCACGTTCACTACAAGACAAAGCCAAAAATTATCTATCAAATCACATCTAGCAAAGAATATCGTAAAAAGATTATGATGTCCAATTATGTCTACATATGTTCCTATGTTTAATATAGAAGTTTATCTAGTGTAAGGTTAATTCAAAAAATTTGGAGCATCGGCTTTTAGGGTAGCTTAATTTTTCATGAGGAATGTTTAGATAAAAATAAAAATAAAAATAAATAAAATAAAATAAACAATAAAAAGAGTAAAACGAGGGAATCAAAGATTTAGGAATCAAAAGATTTATCGGCTAGTTCTCATATAAATATAAATCAAACTAAATATACTACATTTTAAATTTAAATTTATATTTAAACGTTGAGTTTAATCTATGTTTGCAACAACTGAATAAATTTGTCCGTAGGTTAAGGGAGTTTTTAGATTTTAGTATAAAGAATATCTCCTCTGCACAGAGGTCACATGTCTCAGAGGATGAATTAAAAGGAATCCCTCTTGAGACTATATTCCAAGCCGTCGAATATCTAACGTTATCTAGCTTAAGTTGCCAGAGTACCCCTGATAGTGCCGTTGAAGATTTTTTATTTGGATCTGTGAAAGAATTCTTGTGGTTATTATAGCGAAGTTTAAATTCCGTCGATGTGGAACCGACGTAGTTAAAAGAATTAGAGTCAGTATTAACATTACAATTGTATACTATATTTTTAACTAAGCAGTTGTTATTTAACGGACATTTAGATCTATCTCTACAGTTACATTTGTTAACTTGTATATTATTTATGCTATTATCAGTAGGTTTTAAGTTCCTATTATTTATTCTATTAATATTTTGTGCTAAATTTTTGGTGGATGAGTAGGTTAATTTAATTGTATGCCTATTGAAGATTGAGGGATACCTATGTGTTCTAGGGAAGCGATTATCAAGAGCTTTGAAAAATAATTTAGCGATGTGGGTTTTAATGTTTAGTGAGAAAGGGGGGGCAAACCAAATTATGTTCCTAGTTCTATTTCTTTTTTGTCCTTTGGAATTATTGTAATGCTTTCTATTATAGTTGTTAATGTTGTTGCCGTAATTAAAAAAGTTGTTACTTTGTTTAGTTTGTCTATCATTATCTATGTATACAATCTTATCAGCATACCCTGCCCTAGCTAGTGCATCATTATAGTATTGGGCCTTTTCGTCAAAAATCTTTCTATTCGACGAGATCCTAGAGATACGTTTTTGGACTGAGTTTACTATAGTGTTTTTGACAGATCTGGGGTGGTTAGAGTTAAAGTTGACATAGTTTAAGTTTTCATTCAACTTGTGAAAAGGATAGTGGAGACATGTGTTGAGATTTAATGTTATATCTAGGAAATTGACTATTCTATGGTTGTTCTCAATTTCTATTTTAAGGTTAAAGTAATTAAAAAATTTTGTAATTTGTTTACATTTTCTATTTAGTTCAGGGTTATTATTATTAATAAGTAAAAGCATGTCATCCCTATATAAACCTCCGGTAGTACCAGGTATTTTCCTATGTAGCGAATTGATTAAAAATAAGCCCACAAGGTCAGTTACCTGAGCTGAGTCGGAAGATCCCATAGTTATGTCAAAATTGCTATCTCTATCTGCTCTAGTCCATAATTTGTCATTAAATTCTATCAGAGTTTTCCTAGCCGATAATATAATATGCATTTCTTTGCTAGTTAGGTCCGTATGTTTGAATGCGTAATTTAGTGCCCTATTTAGTAGACTAGGGGTAATAGAAGAATAATAGTTAGCTATATCAAGTTGAATAAACCTATTATTATTGTCATATTTAATTTGCCTAAACCACTCAACAACCTCTCCAGTTCCCTTCCACAAGCTCAGGTTAGATACACAATCCAAGTTCTTAATTTGTAGTATCACCCTGTCAAGAATGCTTTTACTTAATTTTCCCAGGTCCGATTTTGAAGGTGCGATCAATCTCACTGGCAGGTCATTTTCAAAATTGCTCTTGTGGTCCTTCATATTGATCTTCGGTTTCCTGGGCACGAAAGGTTGTGTTCTGTTCTCAATTTCCAACTCATGCATTATACAAGATGCTTCAACATTCATTTTCTCAAGTTCGGCCTTATCTGCTACCTTGTATTTTTTCCTCAGCTCTTTCAGTATGAGGCCATTATACATGTCTTTCCGCACTCCATCGAGTGCTTTTATATCAGTTATAAATATTTACTAGTTGTAACCCAACAATTTTAAATATAACTTTACATGTATCTTGCTCCAATACTGTTGAGCGCTTTATATTATAACTGAAAAATGGAATTCTTTAAGATTACTTCCTCTCTAAAAGACATACCTCTACCTAGAAACAAAGACTTTGTAAAACAACTAATAGATAAATCTGACTCTTTTATAAGGAGAATCAGGTGGCGTGCATTCCACTTTGATAAATCTAATGCAGACGAAAATATCTCGGACTTAAACAAAGTTTTCAAATCTAAAAGAAATCCACCCCCTAACAAACTTTTATCTGACTTTGAAAACGATATAATTTCTATCATACAAGGGGTCAAATTTAAGAGAAACTTTAAAGGCCAGGAATATCTGAAAGGCATTAAGAATAACATTGAGAGCTTAGAGAAAACTGAGAAGATCTTGGTGAAATCTGACAAGACCAACAACCTCTATGGAGTGCGGAAAGTGATGTATAATGGCCTCATACTGAAAGAGCTGAGGAAAAAATACAAGGTAGCAGATAAGGCCGAACTTGAGAAAATGAATGTTGAAGCATCTTGTATAATGCATGAGTTGGAAATTGAGAACAGAACACAACCTTTCGTGCCCAGGAAACCGAAGATCAATATGAAGGACCACAAGAGCAATTTTGAAAATGACCTGCCAGTGAGATTGATCGCACCTTCAAAATCGGACCTGGGAAAATTAAGTAAAAGCATTCTTGACAGGGTGATACTGCAAATTAAGAACTTGGATTGTGTATCTAACCTGAGCTTGTGGAAGGGAACTGGAGAGGTTGTTGAGTGGTTTAGGCAAATTAAATATGACAATAATAATAGGTTTATTCAACTTGATATAGCTAACTATTATTCTTCTATTACCCCTAGTCTACTAAATAGGGCACTAAATTACGCATTCAAACATACGGACCTAACTAGCAAAGAAATGCATATTATATTATCGGCTAGGAAAACTCTGATAGAATTTAATGACAAATTATGGACTAGAGCAGATAGAGATAGCAATTTTGACATAACTATGGGATCTTCCGACTCAGCTCAGGTAACTGACCTTGTGGGCTTATTTTTAATCAATTCGCTACATAGGAAAATACCTGGTACTACCGGAGGTTTATATAGGGATGACATGCTTTTACTTATTAATAATAATAACCCTGAACTAAATAGAAAATGTAAACAAATTACAAAATTTTTTAATTACTTTAACCTTAAAATAGAAATTGAGAACAACCATAGAATAGTCAATTTCCTAGATATAACATTAAATCTCAACACATGTCTCCACTATCCTTTTCACAAGTTGAATGAAAACTTAAACTATGTCAACTTTAACTCTAACCACCCCAGATCTGTCAAAAACACTATAGTAAACTCAGTCCAAAAACGTATCTCTAGGATCTCGTCGAATAGAAAGATTTTTGACGAAAAGGCCCAATACTATAATGATGCACTAGCTAGGGCAGGGTATGCTGATAAGATTGTATACATAGATAATGATAGACAAACTAAACAAAGTAACAACTTTTTTAATTACGGCAACAACATTAACAACTATAATAGAAAGCATTACAATAATTCCAAAGGACAAAAAAGAAATAGAACTAGGAACATAATTTGGTTTGCCCCCCCTTTCTCACTAAACATTAAAACCCACATCGCTAAATTATTTTTCAAAGCTCTTGATAATCGCTTCCCTAGAACACATAGGTATCCCTCAATCTTCAATAGGCATACAATTAAATTAACCTACTCATCCACCAAAAATTTAGCACAAAATATTAATAGAATAAATAATAGGAACTTAAAACCTACTGATAATAGCATAAATAATATACAAGTTAACAAATGTAACTGTAGAGATAGATCTAAATGTCCGTTAAATAACAACTGCTTAGTTAAAAATATAGTATACAATTGTAATGTTAATACTGACTCTAATTCTTTTAACTACGTCGGTTCCACATCGACGGAATTTAAACTTCGCTATAATAACCACAAGAATTCTTTCACAGATCCAAATAAAAAATCTTCAACGGCACTATCAGGGGTACTCTGGCAACTTAAGCTAGATAACGTTAGATATTCGACGGCTTGGAATATAGTCTCAAGAGGGATTCCTTTT
>OZ024751.1:50677223-50679723 GCA_964016885.1 Eledone cirrhosa
ACCCTGTCAAAGGCCTTGCTGAAATCAAGGTAGATAACATCAGTGTTGGAACCCTCTCCCAAGGCTCTCAAAATGTCATCAAAGTGATGCAGTAGCTGCGTCAGGCAATCCCTTCCATTACGGAATCCATGCTGGTTGGAGTTCAGCATATTGTTACTCTCAAGGAAGTGGGTCATTCGCGATCTCACCACTCTCTCAAATACCTTAATGATATGAGAGGTGAGTGAGATTAGACGGTAATTCACGGCAAGGGATTTGTTTCCCATTTTGAAAACTGGGACAACAGACTGGGATAGAAGGTTTTCTGGCACATATCCAGCATCCAGTGAGTTCCGCCACAGATTGGCAAGAGGAGATGCAAGTTGGTGTTGACACGCCTTCAAGACACAAGCAGGGAACCTATCGGGACCTACTGCTGAATTATGCTTGATTTCCTTTATTGCCGCCAAGACATCAGGGGCGCCAAACTTTATGTCCGATAAGGTGTAATGGGGAGTAACATCGCCGATACAGCCCAGATCGGCCATATCAGGATTGCTGAAAACAGAGCAGTATTGTTTCTGCAGTATCTCACCCATGGTTTTAGCATTGTCTTGAAGAGTGCCATTTTCATCAATTAGAGGGCCAACAGTAGAGCCAGTGATTTTGTGTTTTTTTGCAAATGAAAAGAACACTTTGGGATTGAGTTTGATCTTCTCAATGGCCCAGGCCTCTTCAGCTCTTCTCTGATTGTTGATGAGGGACATTATGTTGTTTTGGAGGTTATGTTTTTTAATCTCTAGTGATGAAATGGCAGTCAAGTTGATGTGTTGCTGCTGACAGTATTTCAGCTTGTTGATTTTTTTGTTCGTTCTCTTAATTTTTCTGATGAGCGTTTTTCTATTTCTAGGGATTCTGCTCTTAGATTTGTTTATAGTTCTTAATGGGGTGTGTTTTGCACATATGTTTGTAACAGTGTCCACAAATGTCTGCCAGGACTTTTTGATGTTAGTGGGTGTATGAGTGTGCGTGAAGGACCAGTCGACATGTGCAAGATCATGACTGATCGCTTCCCAGTTTGCATTGTGGAAATCCATAGCGTCAAACGGATGGACAGAAGAGATGACATTGGGTTTGTATATTGGATGGTGGAATCTCAGATCACAGAGAACCATGTCATGATCAGAGAGTAGAGTTTTCTCCACTGCAATATTGTGGATATTGTCAGTGTGATTGCTGAAAATTAAGTCTAGGACGTTTTTGTGGCACCTCGTTGGTTCGAGCACCAGTTGGGATAGGAAGAAATCATCCATGAAGTCAAGAAGCGATTCCACTGCTTCCCTGTCAGAGGTTGAGGCAGAAGAACCTGGTGGCAGGCTGTTTGTGGACCAGTCAACTCCGGGGAGGTTGAAGTCCCCCATCATTAAGATGTTGTCAGGGTGACACTCTTGGATGAAACACTTTATGCTGTTGAGGCATTCCTTGAAGCATGGTACAGGCGTTTGGGGTGGCCTATAGAGCCCAACTACTATTAGGTTGTTGGTTTGACTAAATACAGTGACTGCTTCACAGTATCCATTAGTGAATATGTTCATAGCTTCTGTTGAGAAAGAATTATGGACATAAATGGCAGTTCCGCCCTTTCTTCTGCCAGCGCGATCAGCACGGATGGCTTTGAAATTTTTCACTTTCACCTCGGCTTCCAAGTGGAGGTTACTGAGATGGGTTTCAGTGAGGACGAAGAAAGGGATGTGGTTTGGATGGACATCAATCCAGTCCTCCAGGAATTTGATCTTCCATTTTTGAGTATTGGTGGAAGGGCTGATGCCTTGGGCGTTAAGCAAAAATGTAGAGGCGAGAGTGGATGGTTTTAATTGTTTTGGTGTGTTGTTAATTTGTTTGTTTGTTAATGGCAGCAATGGGAGTTTGTGCAGTGGGGTGATAGTGGAGGGTGGTGCTGGGTGATAGCTCGAATGTTTTTTTCCAGTTCTTTTGCCAGATTCATTATGGCTAAAAAAGAGGAAGAAGTTTCCTGTTTAGAAGACTGTTGGTGACTGTGGTAGTGGTTATTTTTATGTAGGTTATGGTTTTTGTTTTTGCTTTTATTTTTAATTTTATTTTCATTTGTCCGACGGGTCCCCGGGAGATGGGTAAAGGGACAATCCCGGTCTAAACACAATCTGTCTCGCAGGGAAAAGCGGCAGATTTGTGGATTCCCTGTTTGAGTTATTGGTGGTTGTGTTGGTGTTAAATTAGAGTATGTATTATGGTGGTGGCTGTTTGTGGGGATAGATCGTTTTGTCTAGGTAAATGGGTCAATTTGCAGCCACTATCCGTACATATTCTATAGCGTAGAGAGTAGCGGCAAATGATGGGTTTCGAGTGGGTGGGTATGTGGGTGTGTGTGTTGTGAGAGGTGTAGATGATGGTTTGAGTAGGATTTGACGACCTTTGTGGACTCTGGGAGGGAGAGTTCTTGTTCTGGTATTAGAAGGTAAATTCCTTGAAATAGCAGTAGCCA